>LNAC01000435.1:434466-563785 GCA_002007465.1 Ailurus styani | reverse complement strand
TTTTTTTTTTTTTTTTTTTTTTTTTTTTTTTTGGTCCACCGCTGTAGTAAGAAATCTCTTTGACAGGAAGACCCAGTACAATTTTATACGTAAAATTATATGAAGCAGTTCCGACATGTCCTGAGTGTGACATGCTCTGTCCTTCTGTTGAAGTAAATCTGTTCTGTTTGTTCAATTTTTAAACAAGGCATCCCTGACCCTCTTATTTGGGGGGTTGCCCGAATAGTGAAAGTACTCACTGGGTGTAACAAATCAGATTTGTTTGTAGCTTTGAACAAAGGAATTTTGACAATCTCCTTCCTCTGTTGCATACAGCCTTCTGCCTAGAGACACGATGTTATCCTTTCATGACTGACTTTTCCCATACATGCTGTCTGGTTCTATTTATAAAAGAAATAGGTACTTTATCTGTCTCCAGGAGACATTCACTCTAATTGACATGCAGGGTTACACCCCAGGATAGAGTCTGCTTCTCGAACCTTCCTAGGGATGGGGACTCCAGCTAGCCCTCAACCAAGAAGTTTTGAATGTGAGGAATCTGACTATGCCTGCAAGAAAAATTCTTCAGGTCATGTAGAGATTCTCCCTTAGGGCTCCTACCTGTGAGTAAATGGAACTTCAAAAATGGCACTCTTTTACTTCAAGCATGGAAACTTTGCTAGATGTGGTGGTCCCAAACCGTAATGTTTGAGGGAAGTCATGTTTGGTGAGGTGGACTTGAAGAGACTCTCAGAATGGAGGGGACCCCACTTGATCATATGTATCAGATCTGTGGGGAGGGGGAACCTTTGAGAATGTTTGAAGGTAGTCTGTGTGCTGCCAAGTGATAGACCCCTGCTGACCATTGTTGCTGTTAGGTGTCATGAGTGGTAGGAGCAAAGCTCTTCCTCCTGTGTGTAAAAGAAGGCAGGACTTCTCTTGACACAACACATTGTTCTTCCCCTGACCACAGAAATGGTTGCTCTTTATTTGACCAGTAAATCCTATACATATTGATTCCCGGTTACATGGTAAATACTATGCCAGGCTTTGTGGAGGCTGGAAACAAACGAGATGTGATCTCTGCACTTGAGATGCTTATGACTGATCTAGGGAGAAGAGCGATTAAAACAACAAAACTCGTGCAAAGTCCATAGCGCCTCTCTCTGTGCTGAATGGTCGGATGAGTCAGAAGTTCAGACCTGCCTTGTGGTCTATCAGAGAACCATCATGTCAGAAGTTAAAGACAGCAATGAGGAGGCAGCAGAGGTGTGATTGTCTGGAAGATTCTACTGTGACCTTCAGGATTTGTTTAATCTGCTTTGTGGTGTTGATCAAACTCAGGTTTCAAGACCTCCCAGGCACCATGGCATTCACCTGAGGCCTTGGGAGAACACTTACACTTAATTGAAGGACCGTGACTTCTCAGTCTTGGTATATTTGCTCAGGCTACCATAACAAAATACCCTAGGCTGGCTGGGTTAAATAATAGAAATGGATTTCTTGCAGTTCTGGAGGCTGGAAGTCCAAGATCAAGGTGCTGGCAAAGGAAGTTTCATTGTGAGGTCCCTTCCCTTGGCTTGTAGGCTACTGTCCTCTCCTATGACCTCTTTGTGGAGAGTGCTCTCATCTCTCCTTATGAGGACATTCGTGTCATCATGGGAGGCCTACCGTCATGCTCTCATCCAGACCTTACACCCCAAATGCCCCCCTTCCAAATAATACCACATTAGGGGCTAGAGCTTCAACATACAAACTTTGGGGGATACGAGCATTCAGGACGTAACACTTGGTACGCTCAAGTTCTGTGGCGGAAAGGGAGAAGCATAGTAGAGTTTCCACCTGCTCTGCCACCTTTGAGCTTTGCGATAGAATGCATCCTAAATACTCCCATTTGATGTGTTTGCTTCTTTCAGGGTCACACTAATTTCAACATTTTTGCCATATTTGAAATTGAGGCTCTGAACGTGAGATTGGAAGGCTGCCATAGTGTCGTGCACCAAATTGTATGTGGGGGTCTGAAGACCTCTTGAACGTGTGCACTTGAGAAATGTACATTCTGCTGGCCAGTCATCTAACATATCCATCAGCTTCCATTATTAATCTCCCCTATGTGTAGCAGGGAGGCCACTGCTCCGTTCCTCCCCAGATAACTGCCTAATCTTGACTTCACGATATAGTCGAGAGGTTCTTAGCACTGTATTCCTCCATTCAATGTTTCCAATGACCTTTTCCTTCCTGAGCCTTCTCCTCTGCCTCTTCATTGCCCAGAAAGCCCTCACTTAGGTAGCCATGAGTGGTTTGTGTGTTTATTTTTCTGGCTGTAGACCAGGAGGAGCCATGCCTGGTACATTCATTTAAGATAAGCAGGGCTGGTCTGTAGTTAAGTGTTTATAAGGAATGTGCCAAGGAAAATAGTGTGTGGGGGAAGGTCAGGTAGGGTGAGTACCCTCTGAGCCAGTATCAGAAGACGTCCCAGTTGTGCTGGGTGAGGCAGTGCTTGAACTGTGGGAAAAGAGTCCTACTGCCTCAGTCATGACCATGGCCACTGAGCTTCTGAGGCTTTTCTTCCAGGTAAAGCAGGGACCTGGGAAAATTCCAAGGAGAGGGACCCTATTTGTCCAATGTTGATTTTTCTTCACAACATTCAGTTTCTTCTAGTCCTTTGCCAAGGGGGTCTTTGGAGGCAGATCTGTTCTGGATGACCCAACCTAAGTTCTACCACTCAGTTGTTACAGAGGATGTCCTGTTATTATATGTCCTATAATTACGATGTCCTATGGATTATATGAAGCCATAGAAATGTGAGTGGAAGAACTGTAGGGTTTATTTGTCTAAAGTTCTTGATTTCAGGCAAAGAAAGCAAGGCCCACAGGGATGGTGTTTTATGTCCCTAAAAGAGCTGGGACTGTGTCTGGGTCTCCTGACTCCCACTCAAATCACTGTGTTGCTCACTGTGCCCTAGCTTTTGCATTTTAATTTATTTTTTTGTGGTTGAGATATATTTCCTTTGAGGATTGCCTGGTATCTTAGTTAAATCCTGGGAATTTTATAAGCTCATACTTTAATAGGCAAGGTTGGCGTTGATTTCCCATCTTCAGTAGAGCGAGTAGCAGGTTTAGAGGGGATACAATTGAGAATATGAGCTGGGAGAAAGTGTCTTAAGCCAAGAAGACTAAGGCCGTGTTTTGTTCAGGGCTCTGAGTTTTGCTGTTAATTCATTCTGGGATCAGAATGACCCATGACCTTTTTCTAGGCTGTTTTCATGGGTGATTATATGAAGAGGTGCTCTGTCTTCCTGCATTGCGATATATGTTGGGTGGGGTTGGGGTGGATGGATGGGTGCGGTGTTAGGGAGAAAGAGAGAAGTGGGCAGTGTAGCCAGAAAGGAAATGACACTTGTCAGGAAATGTTTCTTCTCCATCGTAGTCTTGTTACTGTGTTTTACAGCTTAAGGGTTCTAGTAGGAAAAATAAAGATTAGTGGTACATTTTATGGTAGGTTGTGTGTTCACCAAAGGTCCCTCAACAGGAAGCCAGGAGACGAAGTAGTCTCAGCCATGCCACTTAAGCCAAGAGCATCTAGTAAGAGATCTCTGTCCCTTGGACCCTGATTTCTTTGTCACAAAGGGGTGAGTTAAATGATTTGAAAATTCTTTAGCTCCCATGTTCAAGATCATTCCTCATGGCAAGATACCCTGTTCCTGGAATCGTTCTGATTTGGTTGTATATTCGGCCAAACTCTGCCACAGCTGTGTATTCGTGCAGTCCAGAATTGTCGGGCTTGCTATTAAGACTCTGAGGGTCATGAGTAGAAGGCTGTCTGCCTTCTATAAAAAACTCACTAGCAAGATTGTGCAGTTTGGAGATATAGGGGATGTCCAGAATTCTTTCATCCCTTGCCTCAAAATCTTGTCATAAAAGTACCCAGCTCAGTGTCTAGCACTGAATAGCTAGCTGCCCAGGAGTGTAGATCCCCTCCCTCTCTGAGTGTCACTTGTGGAGGCCAAGGAGGGCTCTTGGTAAGTCTTTTTGATTGATTGAGGCAAGATCTCAGGTTGCCTTAAGTGAAACAGGCCTTGGGGCATTCTCTGAAGGCTCCGTGCTCAACCACTTTGGCCCACCTTTGGTCCTTTTCTGGCGGCTGCTCAGAACTGTCTGATTTCTCCAGGCTGTCTCCACATGTTTTAGAGTGGTTTCTTCTCTCTGTACTCCCCAGAACTTCCCTGTCATGTCATGTGTCCCCTCAAGTTGTAACCATTCTTATACATGACAGCCAATGACTTTTTGCTCCCAAAACTATCCGTATCTATACGTGTATCTATATACATTTATGAGTTCTTAGTCGTGAGGGAAGGGAACATGTCTACAAACTCAGTCTGTGACAGATCAAAGAACAGTAACTTCAAAGCTCCCACCAGATGCTAAAGGGTGATGAACCTTTTGTTTAGGAAAATACTAGATGGAATATTTTGGTTAAAAAAAAAATGAAGCCTCCTAAAGAGGAAAGCCAAGTGCTAAATTGCTTTGTGAGCTTTCTTGGGTGGAAACTGGTGGCAAGGTGGTGAGGCACCCCTAGATTTATGACAGAAGGAGGGATAGTGGAAAAGTCGAGTCGGATACAGCAACATGGAAAATTATTGATGACTAAGGAAAGTGGACAAACAAACCAGGCAGTGGGAATCCCCTTTGCAGGACTGAGAAGCTTCAAGAATAGTGATGTCTTAGTACTCAGAGGCAAATTTTTCTTTAGTAGGAGCTGTAGTCTCCTTCTATCAAACTTTTAGTAAAGGTTTGGTCCAAGAAGCAGGGCTAATTACTGCTTTGGGTATGGAAAGAAAGTGGGAGGGTGGTGGCCAAAGGTGAGGGGATGGGCCGAGGAAATAGGCCAGTCTCTGCAGGAAGCAAGATGGCAGGTGGGACGGAGAAACTGGCAGTCGTGGGGATTTAGAATGAGACGAACCAGGAAAACATGCTTCCTGGATGCCTCAGAAATGAGGGGGAAGGACTGGCAGCTCTTACAAAGGCTTCACCGTGCTCATGGCAGGACTGGGCTGGCGCAGGAGGGGCATGTGGTCCTGTGGTGCCAAAGAGGAAGTATTCGTAGGAATGGTTGAGTGGGAAGAAAGGCTGTGAATGGGTGTACTGTCAAGTCCAAGGAGGGGGTTTCAGTAAAAATGCAAAAAGTATGTTGTGCTCTTTCTCAGCAGCCTACATGCACTTCTCATGTGGGCCTCAGGGAGGACTAAGAAATTTGGATTCAAGAACCTGGTTTTACTGCCTAGATAGCTTTGTTTTTTTGAGAGCTCTTCTCTCCCCCTCCCCTCGGACCTCCCTCCCCCCCATCTCATGGTTTTTTGAGGTACCGAGGTCCGAGGTTGAATCTGGGAAATGAGAAGGTTCCTCTGGGTCCTATTCAGCACAGGCTGGAATTTGAAGTATTTCAGGGGATCGGTGAGACCTAACAGCGGCGAGGGGCTGAGGTAATACATCTATTTTCATTCTCCTTCTTCCACTCCCAAAAGTGAGCTCGTCAATGCTGACTGTAGATATGATTTCCCATTGGTTCCCATGGGAAATCTGTGGGCCTGGAGGGGAAGATGTGGAGCATTTTCCATGGCCGTGTCATTCTGGTCTTCAGGCTCTATCTTGTAGGTTCCAGAATATTCCAGAGTAGTCCTTGGGATGCTGGGAATTGGGGATCTGCATTTCGGTCTGAGTCCTGCCAGTTAGCTCTGAGAACTTGGGCAATTTACTGTTCCCCTTTTCCTCTTATGTATTGGGTGGAAGGACTTTATTAGTTATAAAGTGGTGTGAAGAGTTCTATTATTGCCAAGTTTTGGTGGTCACATTGCGGCTAGCTTGAGTTCTGTTGAGTGTGTGTGTATAGAGGGAGAACCTCAACATTGAGTTTAGGGTCAGAAAGATTCTGTAAATTTGAAAGTGTGGTTGCTGAGGGGCATGGAGGGAGGGAAAGAGCACAGCAGGTACGCCAGAGTGCAGTCAGTTGCATAGACCAGGAGATGAAGTTGGCATCGGGGCAGGAGAAAAGCTGGCCGGGCCTTCTGTTAAAAGCTATGAAAGATGACTTTTACAGTGGGAAGAGATGGTAACTTAAAATCTCTTTACAGTGCCTTACATTCAGTCACTAGAGACTAGTTCCTTCGGATGAAACCCTGTCCTTTCATTTCCATTCTCATTTAAATATAGATGTTTCTGGAAGGGGTTACATGGTAAGCCATCTGTTCCTTTTTCTGTTCATTTTGTGTGCTCATGGCGATTCATAAATAACCCACCATAGTGTACAAAAGCCTTTCAGATCGATCGGTGCTGACACGTTTCTGTCAGGGAGCTAGAGGAAATTCTAACTAATTAGTATCCGAGGAAATGAGAACTCTGAATCACTTGGAAAGTCCTTGTCTCCTTGAAGCCTCATTGCGGGCCCTGTGCATTAAGTCAGAATGTTGACAGTGAGAATGGTAGGTGCTTCTTTTGTTTGAATATTTGTTTCTTCAGCTCTTCTCTGAGGAAAGTGATGGGTGAGGGCAAATCTGAAGTACGGCGTGTGAAATGCTTGGGATAGATGTCCAAGGCCCCACGAGCGGTAACTCATCTGCGGCGGGTTTTTAGCGCCATCTAGTGCTTCACTGATGTCATGGCAGGTGCACGGCTCTTGCTCCTAGGAGGGCAGGGGTTGTAGTGAAGTGAGTCTTAAGGTGACAGAGTGGTTTTTCTCAAACTGGGGTCTGTGGGTCATTGTATTTCTTTCTAGAGGTTTGTGAGAATTATTTTCTTGACAAATTAGGATGGGGAAGAAAGACCTGATGAACAAATCCATAGCCTGACTTGTTAGATCCATGAAGTAGTTGCATATTAACAGGTACAATAATTGACCCCCAAAGAAGGGACCCTTCTAATGACCCTCAGTCATATGAGGGGAGGGGCCAAGTTGGCCATGAGACACCTGCTACCGAGGGAGGACCAGTAAATATGCATTCGGGACATCACTGATGGTGTGACTTCAGGCACGGGGGGAAGACCTACACTCACGGTCTTAGCGAGTGAGGGATTCTTCTTACCACAGAAGCAGGTGTTTGCTGTGTATCTTTAAGAGACAAGTGTCAGCCTGGTCCTTCTCTGGAAACTGGGCTGGATTTTGTTTTTATTTTTTAAAATTTATTTTTATTTTTTATTTTTTTTTTAAAGATTTTATTTATTTCACAGAGGGAGAGAGATCACAAGGAGGCAGAGAGGCAGGCAGAGAGAGAGAGAGGGGGAAGCAGGCTCCCCGCTGAGCAGGGAGCCCGATGCGGGCCTCGATCCCAGGACCCTGAGATCATGACCTGAGCCGAAAGCAGAGGCTTTAACCCACTGAGCCACCCAGGCGCCCAAAATTTATTTTTTTTAAAGACTTTATTTATTTGACAGATGACAAGTAGGCAGAGAGGCAGGCAGAGAAGGAGGAAGAAGCAGGCTCCCTGCTGAGCGGAGAGCCCAATGCGGGGCTCGATCCCAGGACCCTGAGATCATGACCTGAGCTGAAGGATGCCCCTGAATTTTGTCTTTAAAGTACAATTAGGGCGTATGGTGAGGTAAGAACGCTTGAACGCATGAAACAGCTTGTTAAAAACCCATTTATAGACCCCATCCTTAATATATGCAATTAGGGTTAGAGTCAGGGACCGTAACTGAGGGACAGGGTGCGCATGAACCCTGGTTTTATAATAGTCGCCATTAGGGCAAAGCTTCCTGAGATACTCTTGCCTCTAAGGATGAGCTACAGAAGACCTACTTGGAAACAAATTGTTCGCTCTCTAGACATTTTAAGTCTTGCTGTTGGTAACCCTACATGTAAGGCATCAGCAAACACCCCTTGCGCTAGATTTCACCTGACTGCTTCCTGTTGAGCTGCGGTGGAGGCATGTAGCCGTGTCAGCCAAGGTTAAATCGAATCTCCACATGGAAAGTCATACGCTTTGAGCCTTTCCATTAGGAAATGAGAATCAGTCTAATAAGGCAGAGTCTACAGGCCTAAGATAAGACTGATGATACTTACCCTTCATTTCTATTTCATTTTCTCATTTGCTTTTAGCAACAGCTGTGTGCATGACAATTTGTGAGTCAAAATATGCTTTCACATCTGACTATTTAAAGGAAACTATGGTTGGTTCTTTTGAAAAGCAAAGCTCTTTTTGTAGAAGAAAAAACCCATATGGTTCAGCTTGATCTAGGAGTTGGCTAAGCTATGTTCGGTAAGGGTCTCTGTTATTACAGATGTGTCATGCTTAGGGGACTACAGAAATTCATATAGTCCTTGAGCAAAGAATGGATTGGCTTTTAGATCTCTCCCCCCCCTTTTTTTCTTTTAAGAGTGTGTGAGGCTGGGAGTGGGGAGGGGAAAGGAGGAGCAGGGGTAGAGGGAGAGAAATCCTAAGCAGGCTCCACACTCAGCCTGGAGCCTGATGTGGGGTTGGATCTGAGAACCCTGAGAACGAGACGGGAGCCAAAATCAAGAGCCAGACACTCAACCTACTGAGCCACAAAGACGTCCCAGCTTGTAGATCTTTATTGCAGCAAAAATACACATCCCTTGACTTATAAAATTATAAATCATGAATAGTTTTCCAGATTAACCTTCCAAAATTAAACCCATAATGTAGATTAAATAATACTTGTAATCAAATAAGTGAAAAGAGTACTACTAGAATATTCAAAATCATAAAGGAGATAACCAAAAATATATTAAGTTTGTTATCATTAAGATGTCTGCATAAATGCGGTGTCAGAAATATGAAGAAAGACTTTTGTAAAGAAAGTTTGAAGGACACCAAATATTTGAGAGGTTGGTGGCACTGATTCTTGTGTCTGAATGTGTAGGTTTGGGTAGGATGGATCTAGCTTTTATTTTATCAAATGTGGCCATTTCTTCCCTGAGAATTGAAACAGCTTAAGAAGAAACTCTTCTGGACTTAGTAAGTAAGATCTAGAAGAGGAAGATGGAGGAATAGAGTTGGAAAAAATGTTACAGAAATATCTTTATTAGCAACTGGCCTGTGGGTAAAGAAATGAAAATCAACTCATGAGTTTGCACAACTTCCCTGATTCCTGAAGGGATTGTGTGTGCATTGGTTCCCATGTTGGCTGACAATCATTTATGTTAAAAGGAAAAGAGCATTTTATTTAATGATCTTTGAAAATCATTTGCAATTTTTTGCCCCTCATAGCAAAATGCTACAGTGGTTTGGGGAAATAACTTCAATTCAGGAAATTTCTTTAAAATCAAAATCGAACCCCGCTCTTCAAACCCCTTTAGAATTGCTGTTTTGAGTCCTACGCCAGTGACGAGACTAGCCTGGGCTTCTCGGGGTGACATCCCATTCCAATCCCATGGCAATCAAGCGTTTCACGAGTATCCAGCTGGCTTTTTGTCTCTATATGTGTCAAGCAGGCAGGCAGCTGTGAGCCATCAAATACACATTGGGGTCATTTGGGAGCTAACCTTTATAAGAATGAAAAATGGGTTTGAACGCTTATTGATTTCTTCACTGCAGTGTGGAATGAGGAAGCTCCAGCAAGTAACGCAGTGGGTCCTTAAAGTAGGGCCCAAGACCAGCAGCATCCGAGGGATGCATCTGGGAACTTGTTAAAAATGCATTTCTGGGGCCCTGCTCCAGACCCACTGCATCGGGAAGGCTGGGCGCAGAGCTCAGGATTTGTTTTAGTAAGTCCTCGGGGTGACTGGGGGTGTACACTCCCGCTTAGAGGGACGGATGAGTGTGTGGGCGAGGGGGGGGGCGGGGGTAGGGTGGGTAGAGGCTGGGAGCTAAGGCAGTAGCTGGGGAGGGAAACCAGCTCAGGACCGCTTCCTCCAAACACTGGCTGAAAGTTTGAAAAGACCTTTGAAGGCTGCCCTTCCTCAGGGTCAGGAGATAAGCACAGTGTGATGGGGGACGGAGGTGGATGGGGAGAGTCCTACTGACTCTCTCCTGCGGTTGAACCCGGAAGGGTTGATACAGTCACAAAAGCTCTGAAAACCAAGAATTTCACTGTAAGTTTGGCACCAACATTTTTTCATGGCAAAACCTGCCTAGAATGGATGAGGCTCATTATAATCATTCTGTTTGTCACACTACGAGTGCGTATTTGTGTTTTGCTTTGATAATACATTTGATTATGGGGTGTGGCCCCAGATTCCATGGGAGCTCTTGGTCATGCAACCTCTCTGCTTCCTAAAATTCTGAAATTCTCTGTTCCAAAGCTTATCTGGCTCAAGGATTTAACTTAAGGGGTTGTGGATCTGTAGGTTTAAGAACCTGTGGTCCTTTCTCAGAAGTAGCCAACTGGGCCCACTCCTTTTCTCCTTTCTCCTGCAATGACCCAGCTGTTTGAAGTACAAGGGTTCTCTAAGGCAAGGTCTGATGGCTCCAACCCCACTGCTAAGGATCGTTCTATGGTGGAGGCATGGAGTCTGGGAGCTGCTACTAGAGCCGAGAGCTCCCTAGGTTGCAAATTCCTCGAGTGCAAGGCCATAGCTTACATTTCTTTGAGCCCAGTAACCTACACACAGCCTGGTGTGCTGCATGAATGGGAGACACCTTGTGATGGAAAGCGTGACGGAAGCCAGAGTGAGGGCACCAGCTGCGGTGGCCAGAGCTGAGGGTTATAAGCTTTGCTGCCATCTTACTAGGCCACTCAGCCATGGCACAAAGATGAACTGGAAGTGAGTGCAGAGATAACCTACCTTCTCCTTTTTAATTTTTTTTAAAGACCTATTTTATTGAGCGAGCATGTGTGTGAGCATGAGTTGGGGGGAGGGGCAGAGGGAGAGTGAGATTCCTCAAGCAGACTCCCCTCGGAGTGTGGAGCCCCGTGTGGGGCTCAATCCCAGGGCCCTGCCGTCATGAGCTGAAATTGGGTTGGACGCTTAACCAACTGAGCCACCCAAGTGCCCTTCTACTCAGATCTTATTTGTGTAAAATGCCCTTTTTCTCTTCCTGGGTCTCACCCAGGACACCCCAGTACACTTAATCATCCTCCAGCTCCTCTTGGCTGTGATGAGTTAGCAGATTTTCCTTGGTTTTGATGATCTTGACAGTTTTCAAGAGATTGGGTGGTACTTTGTAGAATTGCTCTCCAGACTTGGATGGTGTTCTCCTGACTAGCCTGGGGATATGGGTTTTGGGGAGGAAGACCACAGAGGTGCAGTGCCAATCTCGTCCCCTCATGTGAGGGCTTCGTCTTCCTGTTGACAAGGCTGTCCTGGGCTCTGGTTGTCTGTTGCTTGTTACCTTCCTTCTCGTCACAGCAGGACCCCAGGCTCTCACTCTCCAGGGTATGCTCACCTCCACAGAGTTCAGAGTTGACTTTTGGCTGGCCCAGCTGCGCTTTCTAGGCAAGCATGGCCAGTGAAAAAACCCAGCTCAAACCCAATTCAAAAAAGGAATTTCTTCCTTCTCTCTCTCTTCCTTATAAAACTCAAAAGGCTTGTTTCTGCTATGACAGGATCCAGAAACTCAATCACCATCATTAGGAACTGTTCTCTCCTATTCTGGCTTTGTTTCTTTTGGATTGGCTTCATTTTAGGCTGGCAGTCTCCAGAATTAAGAAAAGATGATTCCTGGAAATTTCAGAATCTCTCTATAAGCTTTGGAGATGGGATTTTCAAGGGAAGGAGAACATGCTTTGACGAAAGCCTAGTGGAAGCCTCAGGGGAGGGGGGGTTGCTGGTCTCCGTTAGCTTGGATCTTGTTCCAGAATCGGCAGCAAGGGCTGTGCTGCCCAAATGGCCAGGCCTGATCTGTGGGCTCACTCCCTGCGCTTGAGCGGTGGAGCCAGCCCTGTGCCAACCACGTGGACGGCAGAGCAGAGAACGGAGAGAAGATAGTGGGTTATCCAAACTTGGGGGTTAAGATAGAAATAGTAATATGTGCAGGGGATACTCAGAGCAAGAAACATTTATTTGGTACTTACCATAGTAGGCCAGGCGTTTCTCTAAGCATTTTTCATGTCCTAACTCCTGTAATCTTCAGGACCACCCTACGAAATAGACTCCATTGTTACCTTAATCTTATAGACCAGGGAGCCCAGGCACAGAGGGAACTTGTCCATAGTCCTACTGATAAATGGTGTCAGATTTACCCGGATGCTCTGACCCAAGCATCTTTGACCCATCTTTGATCCTGCCTACGGAAAATGCACTGGATGGTGAATGCACTGGCTGCTGTGGTGTCTGGCCCAGACCTCCATCCCGGCAAGGTATTCATTCAGTTACTCAGGGCTGCGGTTGCTGGAAGTGTTGGCTGCTAATTACTTCTGGAGTCCCTTGTTTCTGACTGCCGTCTGTAGAAGGACGCAGCCTAACCAGGGTTCGTTCTGTTCTTGGGGACAGCCTGTATCTAGGACTGGATGATGCAGAGGTCCGAAGGCCTGGCCTCCGTAGGGCCATCCCGGCTCCAGAGCTCCCTGTGAGACCACTCAGCATGTCCCCCAGGCCAGCACTGCTTCTCTTCCTCCCTTCCAATGTTGTTTCCCAGAGCATACAAACATCAGTCCGGGACCGTTTCCCAGGGAACCTGAGCCAAGACAACTGGTTGTTCTTCATCTTGTGTCTTTCACAGTCTGGTGTCCTGGAATCACTGTCTGACCTACTCCAGGATGAATGAAGAGGTCCAGACCGTTCTTGAGGGCTGTTGAGATGAGACCTGTTGACCCCATCCCTTCCCAGATCTAAGGACCCCAGAGTACATGAAATACCTACGTAGTCTCTGCTTCTAGGTCCCTCCATTAGCAAAGACTCTTCCTACCATCAGATATAAAATTCCACTCCTCCCTATACCATCACTCTCAATCCTTCTCACTTTGCCTTATTTTCTATTTTCTTACCATAACACCAGAGATCTCCTTCTCCATGTCTAATATCTACCTGTGGATAGATACATGGTAAGGTCCAGCTGTATTTTATAGAAGATATCTATAGACAATGGGGATATTTACATAGCTCTCATATTTTGTACGTGTGCGCACACTCTCTCTCTCTCTCTCTCTCTCTCACACTCACTCTTGCTCCCATCCCCAACAGTATACACAGTACATGAGAGGCAGGATTTCTGTTGGCTCCCTGGTGTATCCTCAGTGCTTCTATTAGTCTCTGGCTCACACTGGGTGCTCATTAAATATCTGTTGACATGAGTAAGAGGTAAAACAAACAGATTAAATAGAGGGAGCAAAAAGGCAGTTTGCAGAAAGAGGAAACTGATGGCATGGGGAACATTGGCTGCAGTCCTGTAGGACACACATGCCGCTGTAGGGCTCAGATGACACCTGTGAGCCCACCGTCCCCCTTTCCAGGGGTTCGCACCTCCATCTTGACTCCTAGACCCCTTTCCAATGGGCAATTACAAGGTTTTCTAATTACAAGATCTATGATTCTAGACAAATCACTTACCCTTTCAGGCATATATGTTTTTATCTGAAAGATGGGGATTATGTGCTTTTTATGTAATACAGACTAATATGATCCTGTCCATAAAGTCCTGGGAGAGGCATGCACAGAGTACGTGCTTTCGTAATACTACCTCGTATTGGTCGTGGTATATTTGTGTCAACACTAGGAGATGGATAATCTGTTGGAGTTTTATAGGCTGGATTTATGGTATGGACAGGAGATTAGACACGATGATGGCTCTGTCTCTTGTTAATTCCAAGTCTGTGGCTTTGAGTGACAACCTAAGTGGAGGTTAATTTTCTAACCAGAGCAAAGCTCTTTGCTTTGATCTGCATAAGGCATTTTTCCTTAGAAGCCTGCATAGGTCGTTTTGCCATGCAGTGCAGTGATTGAGCGTGAACTCTGGAGCTAGGCCACTCGGGTTCAGTTTTTGGCCCTAGCTGTGAGGCTGGGCAGTCTTGTAACTGATTAAACTTCATCTGTAAAATGGGGATGATAGAGAAGGGACTAGGTATGCTGCGCTCTGTTTTTCTTAGACCTCAGAGGTGTCTCTTTGGGCAACTTGTGAACTGCTAATATCACAATTGTCACGTGACTGCCCATCTATTATAAGGTCTCTGGACAAGAAAGGAGACGGCACTGACGGGGTTGTAAATACGGGCATTTGGAAGTGGGTAGCAGAGCCAGCTGATACAACTGATACTAACTGATGTTGGTTTCTGAAGCCATAGAAAGCAGTTATTGAGAACTTCACCATGATGGGCCTTCCTGCAATCTGGCAGGGGCTCTCCTTGGATGGATAGAAGACCATTGCCACCAGCCTTGGCCCATCTCCTATCAGAACCCGAGGAGACTGGAGACTTCTCCCTCCCTTACCACCTCCCTAGCTTGATGTCCTCTACTGCCGCCTCTGAGCTTTGTAGTCCAAAGGTCTTTAAGGATTTATGTGTTGAGATCCTCTGTTCTACCAGGTCTTCAACTTGATCATTTGTAGGACCACCTTGGTTCTAACTCCATTCTGGAGTTCACATTTCTTGTTTCCCTGGCCATCATTTTTTTTAACCCTTCCAAAAGGAAGATAAGCAGCTAATTGGTGAGCGTAAATCTCTTGGGTCCTGTACCACACAGTGGGTGGAGTTACTTTGCTTACAAAGCAAGGATCTGACTCTGCTCTTTTCCTGCTTCTCTTGAAATCTGTGAGAACGGTGAAGGGGATTAGCACTGCCTGTATCCTTGAGGTAAGCAGACTGAACAGGACCCGCTTCAGTAGATGAGCCCTCAGCCTCAGATTCTTCACCAGCACCTGTTGGGATATATCTGGGTGACCTGCATTGCAGGTCCGGCTCTCTGCTTTTCGGGAAGTTGTAAGAAGGAAGTCCAGTCTTGGCCAAGACTTAGGTTGGTGAAATGATTCGTTGAGAGCTGAGGTTAACTTTGAACATGGATGCTCCTCTGAAAGAGGAGAAAATTATGTCTTCAGAATTCTAGGCTGTTCAGTTGCTTGGAGGCCGGTGGTGTTTCTCCCACCTTGCCCACCTCCGTCGGATAGGGATGGGAGCCAGGGATGCGCAGACATAAATGCGAGGGATGCCTGGGTCCGAGGGGCTGTGACTGGACGCCAGCCACCCTTCGTGGTTCAGCATATGCAACTCCGTGTTGGGGGCATGCCAAGGTGAGGAGGGCAGATCTCCCCCTATGTAAGGTGGTTTCTCTTTTGCCCTTGACAGGTCTGTGGCATCATCTCCTGGAACCAGAACTCTCTTCAAAGGTGAATTGATGCAGAGCCATTAAGCTTATGCTGTGTCTGCAGGCAACACTTGGGTAGTGAAAGTATTAAAAAAAAAAAAGTCAATGTCTCTAAAGGGTGATATCATTTCAAGAGGTTTGCGAAGATTTTTTTCACGCATTCCAGAGCTGTGGGACGCAGAGCCTTGCCACTTGCTTTTAGAGCGTGCCTGTGGCGGCTCTCAAGGTCACATTGCCCTTGCCATCTCTCAGTGCCCATCAAAATAGTGCACACATAACAAAGACTGCAGCTGCCTAACCTCTGCTGCACCCTGGGCTTTTTTTGGGTAAACTGCTGGAGGCTTCTTTGCCTTTCTCTGGTGCGGCAGAATCTCCTCCGTTCCCTGCTGATTAGGAGAAGACAAGGATTTGCAGTAGATGATATCAAAGCAGACTTAAAAAGCATTGCTAAAGAAAATTAATTCTTCTCTAAGCTCTCCTTCCTTTCTTTTTCTCTAGACTAACGTGGTTTCTTCTGAAACCTCTGTACAGCCACGTCCGTCCGTCTTCAGGCGCACGTTTCCACTCAGCATTTAGCTCAGGTTCAGCATTTGCTGCTTAGTGTTTCTACTATTATACGATCTTTTAATTAATCTTTCATTAAATGTTATAAATAAAATTCTTACTATGAAAGGATTGTGTGATCATGAAAGAGAACTTGGAGCCCAACAAACAGAAAAGAAAAACCTCTGGAATCCCGACATCCAGAGATAACGGTGAGAGGGAAGATTAAGGCCTTAAATAACACCTCAAGTTCACGATAGAAGTGGAAGTGCTCTGGCTCCGTTCGGGTCCCTGTGGATCAGTCAGGTCTCTTCCCAATCTGGGCAAACGGACTTTAATGTTAGGTGTAGGATCTTACCTTTTTTTACTAAAATTAACATGCAGTGCGTTGTTTTCAGAGGTAGAGGTGTGACGCCTCGGTTGCGTGTAACGCCCAGCGCTCGCTCCATCGTGGCTGCCTCCTCTGCCCATCCCCCGGGTCCCGGCCCCTCACCAGCCTCCCCTCCGGCAACCCTCACTTTCTTTCCTGGAGTGAAGAGTCTATTACGGTTTATGTCCCTCTGCTTTCGTCTTACTTTATTTTTCCTTCCCTTCCCCTATGTTCATCTGTTTTGTTTCTTAAATTCCACATGAGTGAGACGGTATGATAATTGCCATTCTGACTGATTTCACTTAGCATAATACCCTCTAGTTTCATCCATGTCGTTGCAAATGGCAAGATTTCATTCTTTTTGATGGTTGAGTAATAAGGAATCTTATCTTTCTTTTTTTTTTCTTTAAGATTTATATATTTGACAGAGAGCACGGGTAGGTAGAGTGGCAGGCGGAGGGAGAGAGAAGCAGGCTCTCTGCCCAACAGGGAGCCCGGTGTGGGACTTGATCCCAGGACCCTGGGATCATGACTTGAGCAGTGGCTTAACCCATTAAGCCACCCAGGTGCCCAGAAATCTTATCTAATTAGAATCTGTTTTTTCCTGATCTCTTTCACTCAATCATTATTTCCAGATTCCTCCATGTTGTATGAATCCATAGTTCACTCCATTTCATTGCTGAGTGGTATTACACTGTAAGAACATACCACAATTTCTATCAGTTTTTCCTGTTGGGCATTTGGTTGGCTTCTGGCTTTTTGGCTGTTACAAGTAAAGCTGCTGTGAACATTCGTGTGTGTCTTGGTGCGGACACGTGCTTTTTCTCTTAGATAAATACCGAGGAGTGGGATGGCAGGGTCCTATGGGAGGTGTAGGTGTACAGTTTTTAGAAACTCTTTCCCAAAGAGGTTGAAGCATTCTACGTTGCCACCAGTAGTGTGAGATTTCCAGTTGCTCCACATTCTTAACAGTGTGGTCAGTCCTTCAATTGTAGCCGTTCCAGTGGAATCGCACTGTGGTATCTCACTGTGGATTTCCTGGGACTAATTGCCCTAATAACGAATGCTGAACATCTTTTTATGTGCTTCATTGCCCTTCCCATACCTTCTTTGGTGAAGTGTGTGTTCAAATATATTTCCTGTTTTCTAAAAACTATGTAGTGGTTGTAAGAGTTCTTTATATATTCCTGATATCAGTACTTCAGCAGATACAGATTTTGGTAAGATTTTTTTCTTCCAGTCTTCTTCAATCTTCAAAGTACAGATCCTCCTTGACTTAAAATGAGGTTACATCCTGATAAACCCACCATAAACTGAAAATCGCTTAAGTTGAAAATGGAGTCAATACATCTAACTTACTAAATGTACTGCTTAGCCTACCTTACCTTGAAAGTGCTCAGAACACTCGCATTAGCCTACAGCTGGGCAAAATCCTCTAACGCAAAGCCTATTTGATAATAAAGTGTTGACAACTGTGTGTAACTTACTGAACAGTGTACCAAAAGCGTGAAGCAGGATGGTTGTGTGGGTCCAGAGTGGTCGTCCATCTGTTGATCATCGTGGTGATCACGTGGGTGACCGGGAGCTGCGGTGGCTGCTACCCTGTGTCACGAGGACCGCATCGCACGTTGCTAGCCCAGGGGAACCATCCGAATTCAAAATTCCAAGTGTGGTTTCTACTGCACGCATGTGGCTTTCACACCATCGTACAGCTGGAAAATTGTAAGATGACATATTGTAAGCCAGGGACTGTCTGTAGATGTCTCTGGATGAAGTTCAGTTATTGATTCTTCTATTTAAGAAATCTCTGCCAAACTAAGATCATGATTTTTTTTCCTCGCACATTTTCTTCTATAGGTTTAATAATTGTAGTTCATTTGGGTTTATAATCCATTTTGACTGTTGAATATGGTATGAAGAATGGCAGTTCATTTTTATACATATGGATATCTTACCAATGACTATCATATATTGGAATTGTGGTTTAATAGCAGAAATGAGGGAAGTTTCAATTTAGAACACATTCTATTTTTTTTTATTTTTTTGGGTAACGGTGTATTCAGACAGTGTGTATAGTGTGAAGAGCTTGCAAACCTCAGGAGAGAGGACTTAAAAAAATCGTTTTGACTTACTATATAAGTATGAGTTCTTATGGGAAAAACTTTAAAAACCTATTCCATTATCCAAGTAAGCAAATATATCCTCATATTTTTAAGTAGAAGTCAACATATACATGTATGTCTGTCTTAAACTTATTTTATAATATGCAGTTTTCCATATTTAAATATTCTAGATCACTATTTTCATAACCTATCACGTGTCTACTTCTTTAGCTAACTCCCTGTGTTTAAAATTCAGTTTCTAATTTACAACATTAAAATAGAGACTGATATTTTTGTATGTATTTGGACTATTTTCTCAGAATAAATATACAGAAATAAAAATATTGGTGAAGGGTCAGAAGAACATGAAGATTTCTGTAGGGACGAATCACTATGTGGAAAGTTTGAACTAATTTGAAATCATCGTAGTAGGTAATAGTGTTCATTTTATCATATACTTGACCACAGTGGGCATGATTAAAAAAAAACTGTCAAGTTGATAGAATAAAATGTTATCTCTGTAGTGCATTTCTTTGATTACCAGTGGTTTTGGACTCCTAAAATATGGGCTTTTTGGGGCCACTTCTATTTACTCTTTTGTAAGTTATCACTCTTTTATAGAATCAATATTTAATGATGGTTCACTATGTGTGGAGCATCCTGCTGAATCAGAGAACCAGAGAGCCCATCCCTGCCCTAATGGAACTTAATGCTTGATCCTGTCCTTTCTCAAAAAAAAAAAAAAAATTGAAGGTTCTCTTTATTGACCTATAAGATCTTTTTACTCTAAGAATTTTAATTCTTTGTTGTATATGTTGCAGATTTCCTTAACTTGTCTTTTACCTTAAAATTTCCTTTATGGTGGTTTTTGATGTAAGGAAGCAATATACAGAAATGTAGGAAAATTGCTCTTTCTCTGGTTTATTTTCTTCCCTTAAAATTTTGCTTACAAAGGTGTTCTAAATTCGGGATCACACATTCACATGTATTTCTTCTAAGGTCTCCTGAGTATAGTGTTTACACTTAGCAATTTAGTTCATCCAAACTATGTATTGTTTGTTATAAGAGTGATTTATCTTAAAATAGCTGGCTATTTTTGCACCATTTACTAAATAATCCTTCTGCCTACTGCACGATGAGTAATGTTACCTTTATCACATGCTAAGTTCTTTTTGAGTAGATAAGTGTTGGAGTCCACTTCCAGGTTACTCTGTTACACTGTCAGTTTTTATGTGTGTAGTACATTGTTACTGTGGTAACATGTTTTACTGTGGGGGAGTGTAGGTTCATTTACTGTCATCCAAATTGTGCTGGTAGCTGCTGGAGTTCCAGCTGACTCAAGTGATTGTATGTTTTTTGTGATGTCACCGAAGATCTTAATATTAAATATTTTATGTTTTTAAAAAGGAACTTTTTTTTCCCTCTGAATAGAATGTATCACAAGTTTGTTGTAAAGAATTGGAAAATCTATAAAGGCACAATGGGGAAAAATAAAAATCTCCCCAATTTCATCACCAGAGATAGCTATTTAAAATGTTGAGTCCCATATTTCTAGTCTTTTAGATCTGCATACAATACACATATCTTACTTTATCCTGCAGATAGTGACTTTTATTCCAAAGTATCTCAGTGGAGCATTTTCTTTTCTTTCTTTTTTTTTAAAGATTTTATTCATTTACTTCACATAGGGAGAGAGATCACAAGGAGGCAGAGAGGCAGGCAGAGAGAGAGGGGGAAGCAGGCTCCCTGCTGAGCAGAGAGCCCGATGCGGGGCTCCATCTCAGGACTCTGAGATCATGACCTGAGCCGAAAGCAGAGGCTTTAACCCACTGAGCCACCCAGGCGCCCAATGTGGAGCATTTTCTATATCATTAAATACCTCAAGTCTCTTAACACATGATTTTAATGCTTTCATGTGATAAATTGGATGTGTCATAGCATATTAAATTAGTTCTCAAGATTATTTGCAGTTTTTTTATTTAAAATGGTGCCATGATGAACATTCTTGAGTGGTTAGGGTGGACCTTTTCTCCATTCCATCCTCTTTTTCCTTCTTTCCCCAAGCCTTGGTCTTTGGCACAGTGGAGAACAGTGGCAGTTCTGATAGCCTGAAGATACAAAACCCATCCCCCCAAACTTGTCAAGAGCAGCAAGGTTATATAATTGTCACGGAAGTCAGGTTATGAGATGGAATCCTAGAGTTAAACTGTATCTTGGGTTTGCCTTCCTAATTGGGTTGTCCTACCTATAAAATGTGGATATCACTGAGATTAAATACAAATTTCTTAGATCTGTGCTTGGCACACTGAAAGCTTAAAATCACTAGCACTTTATATTAATATAAGCAGGAGAAAGCTAAAAGCATTTTTGAGGAGATTCTTTGAAAATTCTGGTAGATTAAAAGCTGCCTCCAAAAATCCAGAGAACTTTGAGGGTCTGCCAGCCTTACTGGACAGCTGGAAACCTGTGTGGAGGCCAGACAGCTGGAAACAAACCTGGTTTGTCCTGAGGGAAAAGGAGGATGAAGATCAAGAAAATAAGGGAATTCCCAAATGGGCACTTGAGGTGGACCTGATTTTGAAAAGCTTCAGACATACATCTGATTACTCCTCACAGAAAATTTCTAGAGAGACGACTGAGTCAAAGGGTATCAGTAAGTCTAGAGCATTATACCTTCTACCGTCCGACTTGGGAGCATCATGGCTCCTACAGCGTGCCCCACTCACGAACTGTGTTGGCAGCTGGTGGCTGACAACTGGAAAATGTTGTCAAGAGGCTGTAAGGGCATAAGGACATCCGGGTTAGGAGTCTCGGCTCACTGGTCGTAAATAGGAGGCCTGTTTATGCTCTTGAAACGGCGCCATGAAACTCCTGTCCTGTTGGCCCTACACAGCCCAGTTCCACTGATCTGTCAGCTTTTCAGCTAGGAATCCCATTTAGGTGACTCACTGCTTGCTGTTCATTTGTAAACTTCATTCTCTTGACACTTTCTCTTCCTTTAGCAGGCGTGCTGAGCCCGCAAGCCCAGCTGCCTAGACCCCCGGTCTTGAGGGGGCTCCTGGGACGGAGGGGTGTGTGCCGTTTTTACATACCCTCCATTCCTGGCTCTTGGGCTGTGCAGCAAGCCCTGTGCTTCAGAGTTTTCTCCAAGTTCACAGGTACTTCCCTTGGCTCCTCAGTGTGTGACTGGAGCCTGTCCTCCTTACAGAGAGAGTATCTTTTTCTTTCTTAACCCAAATACTGCACTCTCTCTGTAGCTGTCTCCAGCTTCCTTACAGCCTTTCTGGAGGCGGAAGGGGCCCTGAGTGGAGGTGGAGGTGTTCATGGTCTTACAGCTGAGCGCCTCCTTTCCAGGAGGCTCCTCACGGTCAGCCGAGCCTCTGAGCTCAGGATGGACTCTACGTGTGGACTTGTTCTCAGATGCAGATCTAGTCCCCCATTCTGCCACTTCTGGCACCAAACTCACTGGAAATCAGAGTTAATGAAACAGAAAGAAAACAGTAAAAATGAGGGAGAGGTCAGTACACAAAGTTGGGGTCATTGCCCATTTCAAAATGCTTTGAAGTTATGGGAGGAAACTCAGGTTCACAAGGTCAGCTGAGTTTTTGTAACATAGTAGAAAGGTACCACCACTCATTAGAATTCCTATTATATCTTTAAAGGAGCAAAAAGCAATTGCTTGGGAGAAGTAACTTATACTGAAATGGAGATAAACTGCTCCCCTGGCCCTTACACAGAGAACCCTGTATACCGTGGAGAGCAGTGTCCTCAACATCCTCAAAGTCAATGTCACTCATTACATTCTGTAATGTGAGCCAGTGGTATAAACATGAAATGCAGCTTGGGGAGAGCAGTTCTGTTGAGGGACCAGACAATTGCATCCAGACTAGGGAAGCACCAGTTTGACAGAATAGATTGATGTGGGTATAAATACTAAAAAAACCAAAAACCAAAATAAAACAGCCCCCCAAAAACCAAAACCCCCAAACCCAGCTTATTGACCTGTAATGGACACATAGGAATTACATATATTTGAGGTGTACAATTTGAGGTTTTGATACTCATTTCGAAATGATCACAACCAAGCTAATGAACACATACATCACCTCACATAGTTACTCTTTTCTTCCTGTGCGTGTGTGTGGAGGGTAATTAACATCTATGCTCTTAGCAAATTTCCAGTGTATGATATAGTATGATTAACCGTAGCACCCCCCCCCATGCTCCAGAACTTACTCCTCTTGCAAAACTGAAACTGTATTCTTTAACCAAGAGCTCTCCCTCTCCTCAGTACCTGGCAAAACCACTGTGTTGGCTAGGAGTTTCTCTGCTTCTGAATTTACCTATTTTACATTGTATGGGATCAAATGAGCATAAATGTAGAGGAAAAGAGACTGCTCAATTGTCCTTTGTAAATACTATCTCTCTTTAGCTAGGTTTAGATATAATTAAGCATCAGTGACTTCAGAGTTCTTCTTTTCAGTAATAGTTGAACAGGTAAGCCATGCTGCTGGCTGAACGCAGACCCAATGTGCTTAACAGCTAAGCAGGGAGTAGGGTTGACAGTTGGTAAAAGTTGAAGCCTAACAGGACACTTGCCACATGGAAAGCTCCCCAGTTTCCATTTGGGATTGGGTGGAGTCCAGGCAAGGCTTAGACTCATTTTGATTCATAGCTTCAGGTTTGCTCCAGCACCTAGACAAATGGGTAAAGCAGGCCCTCCATTTCCACTCCGAGAATGTCTGCTCCAAGGGGAATGGCCCAATCTGTAGATCAGGGGACAGTCCCTACAAAAACTGTAGGTTGGGGCGCCTGGGTGGCTCAGTGCGTTAAAGCCTCTGCCTTCGGCTTGGGTCATGATCTCAGGGTCCTGGGATCGAGCCCCGTACCGGGCTTCCTTCTCCCTGCCTACTTGTGATCTCTCTCTCTCTCTCTAAAATAAATAAAATCTTAAAAAAAAAACAAACCTGTACATTGACTTTTTTTAATTCATTCAATAATTAGTACCATTTATGCATTTGGCACATCAAAAATATTTTGTAAAACATGGTACTACAGCATAAATTCTTTCGACCTCTTTGGAGTTTGGCATTGGCACACATTCCTTTAAAGTGGGTCAACTATTTTTAAATGAACAGACACTCAGCATAGAACTATTGCTTGTGGGGGATCTGGTGTCTTCTGACGTGTGAGGTTCTCATGGTTTCAGAATGTGTGGACCATTGCCAGAGGCCATACTACTGGAACTTCAGCTTGCAAAGCTTCAGAGATGTTACAAAGCACTTACTTGGCCCATTAAAAAATCTTCAGAAGATTCTCACTGTGCAAGCACTTGCATGATTACACTGCATGTATTGGAACGTGTCCATCAGATCAGTTGCCTTCATAGAACCTGGATGCTGAGTGAGGAGCACCAGGCCTTCATCCCAGCTTCCTTGGGACTGTTTGCCTCAGTGGACTTTCATGCTCACTTTTTTTTACTGTTAACAAGGACACCTTAAATTTGAAAATGGAAGGAAAACCTTTTGGGATTTGTCCTACAAACTGCCCTCTAGCTTTTTTTTTTTTCCTTTCTTTTTCCCCCCTCTCTTGACTCCCTGGCTTTTCTTTCTTTTTTCCTTGGAGGGTGGGGTGAGAATTTCTTGGCTTCAGGGAAGCCACAGAAGGTCTAAACTTGGCTCACCCTCAAGATCAACCCAAGGAGTCTTGCTGTGCTCTTCTCGGGTTACTCAGATATTCTGCCAATATCTCCCGCCATTGGAAAATAGATACATGGAGTTGGTGGGTACCATTAACTCTTTTTTTTTTTTCTTTAATCTTATGAAGTCTTCAAGCGTTCGTTTGGGCTTTCTGTGCAGGGGAAAGCATGTCTGGCCATGTTTGCCTGAAGATGTCACTAGCTTTTAGATCTTCCTCCTCCTCCCCTGCCCCTCCCTCTTGTTCCTTTGTCAAGAGCGGCCGCCAGGGTCCAGTTGTCTTGTCAGGTTGCAGGTCCTTCCCGAGGGCTCCAGGATTACTTCTGAACTGCAAAGTTAGAGAAGTCCTGTTTTCTGATAGAGGAGTCCTGCTCCAAAGAGCTTCTACAATCATCCTCTTTCCTCTTGTCCACCGTCCTCTACCTGGTACGAGTCCCCTTGTCTCTGGCCTGGAGAAGTTCATGAACATCTGAGTGAGCATAAACTCAGTGTGTTTGCCTGATTTCTGAGATGACTCCTAAGTGGAAGAGTGGCAAACGTCCTAGAATATTAAGTTAACTGCCATTCACAATATTCCTTGGAATTCTGCCTCCTCTTGGATGAGGTGTAGGTGTGAAAACACCAGTAATTCTTTGGTGGTGTTTCTCCTGGAGTGATAAGCTAAGAACAGTAATTTGGGATTTCTAGCAAGATTCAAAATGGTCACTTTATTTTTTATTTTTAAAAAATTTTCAAAAGATTTTATTCATCAGAGCGTGTGAGTGAATGCAGGAGCACACATGAGCAGTGGAGAGAGGGAGAGGCAGAAGCTAAGGGAGCCCGACTCGGGGCTCGATCTTAGGATCCTGATACCATGACCTGAGCTGAAGGCAGATGCTTAAGTGACTGAGCCACACAGGAGCCCCAAAAATGGTCATTTTAGAGTCAATCTTCCACTCAGAGAAATGGGAGGTCTCACAAAACTTTCACTTTTTGAGTACAAGCAAATAGAATATTATATATTTTTGTATTTTCAGAAAAATTATAGCAGATACTACCATATATAGTCTGTATTCTGTGTAAGAATTTACAAATATTTAATAACATAAAAGGTGGAATTCTTTTCATACTACGATTTCCCAAAGATGATCATGCTTAATCATTTTTCTAAGTTTTTTTTCCCTCTTGAGCATATATTTTTTTGTTTTTGCTATAATTGCTATCCTTACTTGTGTTAGAGTGGAAAGATGCTCTCTGGCAGTTTGCCTTTGCACTTATGTGTCTTGGCTGTCTTTTTATGGGTACATCTAATGGTACATCATGGTGTTCAAGAGTTGTATTGTTCTCTGTGGATAAACCATAGTTTATTTAATCTTTGAATTGAAGGGAATTTGCTATTTATGCCTTTCACTCACACTTCCCATAGCATGGGAGTGCTTTCGAAGGCGACATTCCTAGGAGTAGAAATGTGGTTCAGTACATTTTTTTTTTTTTTAAGATTTTATTTGACAGCGACACAGCGAGTGAGGGAGCACAAACAGGGGCAGTGAGAGGAAGAAGCAGGCTTCCCGGTGAGCAGGGAGTCCGACATGGGGCTCCATCCCCGGACCCTGGGATTACCACCTGAGCCGAAGGCAGATGCTTAACGACTGAGCCACCCAGGTGCCCAGTTCAGTACATTTGTAAATGGTTTTCCAGTGTACATCTCCTCCATCAGTGGACCTGTATACTCCCACCCTTGTCAACACTGGGCATTGTACATTTTTAAAAATTACCAAACTGATAAAGAATAAGATCATATCCCTGTTGTTGAGGTATTCAGGGTGAAGAAAAATTAATGGAATCTGATGGAGGAAAAAAACCCGCACATTTGAAGGCTGGATGACTGAAAGTTTGGAGGAACAGAGTCTTCTATCTCTAGGGTATTATTAGGGCATTTGAAGTTCAGTTTCTCTTTGCAACTAGGAAAGTTGGGAATTGTTTTACACTATAATTTCTAAATTTTTATTTGAGAGAGTGCGTGCACATGTATGAGCTGGGGGGAGAGGGGCCAGGTGGGGGGAGAGGGGCCGGAGTCGGGTGGGGGGGTGGGAGCTCAAGCAGACTCCTCGATGAGTGCAGAGGCTGACCCGGGGCTTGATCTCATGACCCTGAGATCATGACCTGAGCCTAAACCAAGAGTCAGTTGTTTAACCAACTGAACCACCCACATGCCCCATAAATCGGGAATTTTTTTTTTTTGGTACATTAACGTTATTATGTAAGCCCCACTCAAGAGAAAGTAAGCTGCTCTGCCTGATGCAGCGCTGGCATCTAGGAGGTGCTTGATGACGACATACTTCTTCCTTTCTGGAGGTGCCCTTGGTAAATGGAGAGGATGAATGACTTGCTACAAACCTGTTTTCCAGGATCCTAGAGTCTCAAAACATTAATCATGGTCAATTATATAGTCATTAATGTAGGAAAGTGCATTGCGTGCAGGTGGATTTATTGACTGCTCCGAAGCTGTGCTGTGGGTGTGAGTGATGTATGTATGAGCAGGTAATTAGGACTTGCCATAAGAGATGCCGTAATAAGAACATTAACAATTGACTAGGTCTGTAATGGAGCAAATCCCCAAACTCAGTTTTTACCCACTATTCCATCCTCCTGGTAAAAGTAACATTAAAAAAATCAACAGGACTGTTGAAATGGAGGAGTATTCATTTCTGGTGTTCTATATTGCACTGTGTACACGTACAGTATCTGTTTTTCTGCCTGCCTAAGACCAGCTCCCATACTCATCTGCCATAGTTGTTTCCTGTTTTTCACGGATTCTAAGCCAGAGATCCTTGACAACTCAAGTCATTTGGAAATGTTACGTTTGGAAGGTGTCCCGCTTAGTTGTATAATTCTGGTTAGCTGGAATAATTCTGATTCTAAGATGTGGGGAAATTACCTTAGTGACTCAGTTTTTCATTCTGGTTCTACCCTCCAGAGTCACGTAAACTAGATCCAGGCTCTCTCCAATGAGATCCTCCAAATATTTAAAGACTGTCCTCTTTTCTCTGCTAAGTAGTTCCTTCTTGAGCTTTCCCTCATATGGTGTGTTCCCCCAGGTCCTTTATCAACTCAGATCCTCCTTCGGTTCCATAACAGGTGGCCAGCATTCCTTTAAAAACCATGGTTCTGAATACTTTGAGAATCTTACAGAAGTTATGGGATCTTCCTTAAAAAAGACTCCATAATGTTACATACAACTTTGAGATTCATAGATTCTTAGTAGCAAATCTGTCAATTGATTCTTGCTGAGCCTCTGTCTACATGATGTCAGTTCACAGTGAATGGGATGTTCACTCCGGATGGATGCCGGTGCAAGGAGAACAGGATGTATTCAACATAGCAGACTTAAGACAGTTTAGCCTTAGAAATTTTATCTCCTGTAGATCTTGTCAGCAACCAAAATCCCCAAATCTTGTTACTGTACTTCTGTTTCAGCATAGATTCTCCTGTTCTTGTGCAAATGAAAATTTTTGATCTGAAAGCAGTACTTCCTGGTGGTTCATATTAAGTTAGGTTTAGCCCACTGACTTATTCTTTTTGTGCCTTAACTCCATCTCATGTACTTCTTCTTCCATGATTTATCACCTGCAAATTAGTTATGAATGTAATTTCTTGTTTGCCTGAACCATCGACAAAATTGCTGAAAAAGACAAAACTGTAGGGTTGTACCATGGCTTTGAAAACAGTCCCCAAGCTTGATGTCTTTCCATTCATCAGCTCCTTTACTAGATCCAGTTCACATTATATTCTATTCAATTTCTCCGAAAATGTAATTTCTCCTTTGGTGAAATCTGAATTTTATTTTACTCTATGTTTTTTAAAGATTTGAGAGAGAGCGAGTGCATGTGCACAAATGGGGAGCGGGAGACGCAGACTCTCCACTTAGCAGGGAGTCTGATCTGAGACTCTATCCCAGGACCCTGGGATCATGACCTGAGCCAAAGGAAGGTGCTTAACTGACTGAGCCCCCAGGTGGCATAAAATCTAAATTTTAAAAATTTGTTTCTAAATATTTTTTCTTTGCTAACACAGTAGATGGGGATGTAGGCTTCAGTCTAGTTCCTGCTGTGAAACAGCGCCTGGCATCGGTTCATCACAGAGTTGCTCCTTGATTTCTGGTCCATCTCCCTGACTACCACGCAAGCTTCACAGGAAAGACTTTGCATTTGCGGTTCACCCATGCCCTCGGTCTAGAAGAGGAGCATGGGGCATACTAGATGCTCAATGAATATTGTGTGTTATGGAATCTAAGAAGCCATCAGTTGTAAGCTGTACAATTATTCCATATGCCACTATGAAAGAGCACTGTTAAAATGTTAAAATGGGAAATAATGTGCACCTTTAAAATCCACGAATGAGGGTAATTGTCAGGTGGAAGGGAGGACTGGTGATATTATGATTTCAAGGTTTAGCTAACATTTCATCTCCAATCCAAATCGAATCACAAACATTTATTGAATAATTGTTACGAGCATTATTCTGGTCGGGTGCTTCCTTCAAGTTGTCCCTGATCATCCCCCCCTTGGGGCATTCCCTCTTCTCACATCCCCTCAGCTGTAGAAACTAAGTCTGGCAACGCAATTTAGGACTTAATTATATGCTGCCTTTTATTGATCACCATTATTTCTAGTGAAGTAGCAGTCTTGCCTCCACAGCTAAATTATAAGCCCCTTGAGCATTGGAACACTTTAAAAAATTATATACTCACAGTCCTTCCCCTTCCTATTAGCTAGAGAGGAGACGTGGCAATTTAAGGGCTTACAAGACGGAATATTCAGAGTAGAGAAGCCCTCAGAAGGCTTTTAGGTGGCTAAAAGACCAGTAGAGATGAACAGATTGAAGGGATGTATGGGAAAGTATAATGTAACAAAAAGGAAGTTTGAAGGCACGTGGTTTTAGAGGCTGCTGGTGACATGGATTCCAAAGGACAAGAGCTGGAGGGCAGGCTTAGGAGTGAGAAGTTGCAGATGAAGAGCGAAGGGGGTAAGAATAGGAAAGCCCCTCATCTTTTACTTCCCTGGGAAAACTATGAAAGCGGCAATAAGGAAAGAAGTGGGGGACCACATGGGAAGAAATGGAAAAAAATAGTCTTCTGTAATTTTATTAGCTTCATCCTCTACTACTTCATCTTCTCAACGTTGTGGGGAGTTAAAATCCCAACGAAGCCCTGTATTTCCATCAGCACCTGCTTCCTCTTCTCCCACACCCCCACCCCGCCCCTCCTAACTACTAACCTCAGCAACCAACACCTTACATAGGTAGGTCTTTCTTAGTGAGACCTGTCTCTTTCTGGATTTAGACATGTTCTTGGCATTACGGGGAGAAAGAAGGAGTAATGCAAAGGGTAAGGGGAAAAGGAAGAAGCTTCTAATTTTGGATCCACTTATTTTTTTGCATCTGCTAGGATCTTTACATAAGATCTTTCACTTAATCCTAAATGAAGTCACCCTCCTTAAAGACTTTTGATACTTGGCCAAGATCTCAAAGGCATCAGCTAGCAGAACTGTCATTGCAAACTCTGGTCTGTCTGGTTCCAGAAACCATGCTGACATTTGACTACACCACCTTGCCATTCAGTCGAGTAGGGCTCGCTCCTAAGTATGAAAGACTTGTGCTTTTAGGTATTCTTGTATTTCCTACCTAGATATTTTTCATCACTCAAAGAGGGTTTGCCAGTTAGGTTTTTATTGTTTAATTACACAAGTTATACAAGTTCAGAGTAAAAACTATTGGGAAGTGCTGATAAGCAAAATAAGATCATTCACCATCCTGTGTGCCATGACTTTTAAAATCACTAAGACCGAAAAAACCATCCCCTTTCATGTCCAAGTATTCTGAATGTGAATATAAGCCTAAGGGCTCACGTGGAGGCAGATAGTGGGCTTCATCCATCCATGGCCTAGAATTCCATCCCTGGACCAAAGGACTAGTTTTTGGCCTTCTTGTTATGGGGACTGTGTTTTGTTTTATTTTCTTTCCTAATGAGCAATTGGACTAAAGGATCAGGTTTAATTATAACTAGAGTCCCTTTCTGTGTGTGCATCACTGCAGACCTAATTGCAGGCTGGCATCCCTGCTGTGGCCCGAGTGGTCATTAGCTTGCTGATAACGGACTGTTCTTGTCAACAAGGCCTCATTAACCATTGTTTTTGCAGCAAAATAGTTGTAAGTGTTTGAACTTGTGATTGAGGATGCACTGAGCTGATGGTGCGGAGGGGAACTTGACTCGTGCGGTTAGAGGGCTGGCAGCAGGGACCTCTGGCCCAGGTGAGGGATGCGACCCAGGGCAGCTGTGGATGCCGGGGATGTACGGGGATGCGACGGGACAGGCAGAACTCCGACCTGGGAGCCAGGGGGCCGGCCTTCTCATCTCAGCTCTGCAGCCCACTCTGGGCTGACCCCCTGGCTTTTTATGCTTAGCTCCTCCTCTGAAGAAGAGAGGGTTTTATCCGATGAGTAATAAGATAACCTTTGCCAATTTAAAAAACTTTGCATGGTGCTTGTGCCGTTTTCTGTTTTTTGTACTCACGATTTTATCTTCGGTTATACACTAGAGGGCAGTGGTACATTAATATTACAAACTGTGAATGCACTTGGTACCGCGCTCGGCTGAAATTCATGAGCATATGGGTCACTGGGGACCTTATATACTTATATAAAAAGCTGTCCCATATCCAATTGATATTATTTATCTTAGGTCTTTGGAATATTTCCTATTGGGAAGCATGTTACGTCACAAATGAACTTTTTCTCTTAGTTGTAGTTAATTATCCCTCTGTTGTGGACCCCAGGTGGTTTAGTCGGTCCGACTCTTGATTTATGCTCAGGTCATGATCTCAGGGTCGTGGGATTGAGCCCCACGACAGGCTCTGAGCTCAGCGTAGAGTCTGCTTGTCCTTCTCCCTTTGTTCCTTCCCTGCTCTTTGTCTATCTCTCAAATAAAATCTTTAAAAAAAATTTATTCCTTTAATTGAGGAAAAACTGTACTTATCTATTTTTAGCCAGTGGTCTTACAACACCACAGAAAATTTTGTCTTTTTTCTGGGATGGCAGTCCAAATATTTCATAGAATCCTATTACCGTAAAATTACCATTGGTTGGTAATTGGTAATTGAATACTCTAACTTCGATCTGTGTATCCATCACCGTATCATGATATTTATGTTACTTTAATCGTCACAATAAACTCTAAGGGAGATTGCATCTTTATTTGTCCTTATTTTTAGAGACTCAGACCAAAAACGCTTACCCAGTAAGCAGTGAAGGTGGGATCTGAATCTGGGTCTCTCTGATTAAAATCCCTGCCATTAGCCATAACACACCACCTCCTTTTATAGTTATGAAGACCAAGACCCAGAGATGGTAAGCAGCTTGTTCTGGGTCACACAGCAAACTCGGAAGAATGGGAACTAGATTCTGTCTTTGGAGAACGCGTTCAGGTTTTCTGTGCACTACAGTGTAGTACCCTTAAGATGTTGTCATTGACTCTGAGTCCTCTTCTCCTTATATAAAATGTTCCCATTTTCCTTCATTGTTATTCGGATTTTCTCCTTGCTCTCCTACCATGTCCTCTGAGTATATAGTCTTAATTTGATGCATCCTTTCTAAATTATAAAACTCAGAATTCAAAACAATCTCTTTTGAAACAGTATAGAAGGCATCAAGACTGTACTTCTTGTCATTTGGACTTAATTTTCATTGTGTAAGTTTGCATTAATATTTTGGTATAACGTTGGCTTGTTTCAAGCATAAAGTGAACAATACCCCTCGTTCCTTATTTTCTATTAAAGATTTTATTTATTAGAGACAGAGCACAAGCACAAGGAGGAGGGGCAGAGACAGGGAGAAGCAGACTCCCCACTGAGCAGGGAGCCCTGGGCTTAATCCCTGGACCCTGAGATCATGACCTAAGCTGAAAGCTGATGCTTAACTGACTGAGCCACTCAGGCGCCCCCGCCTTCTTCCTTTTAATTTAACTTTACTTTTTTTTTCTTTTTTCTTTTTTTATTTAATTTTATTTTTATTCTTTGCCCAAGGGGTACAGGTCTGTGAATCATCAGGCTTACATCTTTCACAACACTCACCAAAGCACAAACCCTCCCCAATGTCCATAACCCATCCACCCTATCCCTACCCTCCCACCCCCCAGTAACCCTCAGTTTGTTTTGTGAGATCAGGAGTCTCTTATGGTTTGTGTCGGAATAAGACAACATGGTCCTCTCACATTCTTATTGAAGAAAAAAGGATCTCCCGCTCTGATGAGGAGCCCTCCTGAATTGAGAATACCCTGCAGCAAATTTCTGGTTCCTTAAGATACTCAAGGGATGGACCCGTGAAAACACTTCAGTCTCTGGATGATGACTGGATTCACGTTGTCTGTCCATATTCACACTGGTCTTTGCTTTCCCAACAGAAATGCACACTCATGGCACATGGTAGACCTTTTCTTTTTTTTTTTCTCCTGCCTGTTTTCTTTTGCTGTAACATAAGCCGACCTCTCAGGTGGTGAGGAAGGCTGCTTGGGAGGGTCTGTTGATCCAGGGGCCCTGCCTTTCTCTAGCCAAGTTATAGGCACGTGAAGCCATGCTCTCTGTCCTGGGACTGGGAATCTCAACGCCAGCATAGACTGGGAAACATTGAGGTGGTGGTACAGCCTGAAGACTGTAGTGTCCCCTGAGCAGTCTGCCTGGGACATCTTGTATCTTTACTCAGCATCTCCTTTGACCTGTGAGCCCCTTCACAGGTCCTTCTGATAATGTATATGAATACATATATGCAGGTATAAAAGTCCGAATCCGTCTTTGCTAATTGCATCCTGAACAGTCCTCAGTCTTCCGCCGATCTTTGGGATATACTTACTTCCTGGAAATGGTCTTATCAGAAAGTTCTGTTCCATGACATAAACAGAATAGCTAACTTAACCAACAGAGTTTGTTCCTTTCATATCACATTTATCATAGGAATTCTTTTCCAACACATTTTTTGGATTATAGGTTTAAAATATATTTGCCATAGACACGTTCTTCAAAAATTAGCAATTTTTATTATGAGAAATTGATAGATATTAATATATTTCTATAGATTAGAAATTTTATAGATTGACATCGCTAAGGGTAATTGCCAGTTGATAAAAATAAGTGTTGACATTTGAGGTTGAATCTTTGTGACTGATAATCAGAGAAGTGTTTATAAATTTAAAATGTAGTGGACTTAGTTTTTTCCCAAGAGGGAAACACTTCTAGATTTTTAATGTTTGAAGCCCGTTGATGTGATATTGTCACCAACATTATATATCGTTGTTTAGCCAGTGTTTCCTGTACTGTAGTCACAAACCCTAACAGCAACAGGACCTTTTGATTGTATTTCTCTTTGTTGTCCTTTGTCCACCAGGCAACTCCTTCATGTGGGAAAATTTCCAGTTCACTCCTCTCCTATTTTCTTCCTGAGCTTCAGATTCGCTCTCTCCTCTTTCTGCAGAAAACGTTCACCTTATTGTCCTAAGGGCACATCGGGTTCCACCTGCTGTTGTTTTTTTTTTTAAAGATTTATTTATATGACAGAGAGATCACAAGTAGGCAGAGAGGCAGGCAGAGAGAGAGGAGGAGGCAGGCTCCCTGCTGAGCAGAGAGCCCGATGTGGGCCTCGATCCCAGGACCCTGAGATCATGACCTGAGCCGAAGGCAGAGGCTTTAACCCACTGAGCCACCCAGGCGCCCTCCACCTGCTGTTCTTAAATTATCTCCAACAGCAGTATTGAGAACATTATTTGTTATGTTGTCTCTCCTTTGATGGTCTAAGGTGGAAATTTCTCCCTGGTTTCAGTATAGAAGAAATGAGCTAAATCGTTGACGAGCTTTGCTCTCATGGATCCTCTGACTGGGGGTCATGAGTACAAAGAAGTTAAAGCCAAGGTTGTGGCCCTCTTCTGGTCCCTCATGGCTTCATCTTATTTTTCTATACTTACTTTTTTTAATCTGGCCTCATTTTTAATTTTTATTTTACCTTAGGGTATTTATTTTTATAATCTTTTTTTTTAAAGATTTTATTTATTTATTTGACAGAGAGATTACAAGCAGGCAGAGAGGCAGGCAGAGAGAGGAGAAAGCAGGCTCCCTGCGGAGCAGAGAGCCCGATGCGGGCCTCGATCCCAGGACCCTGAGATCATGACCTGAGCCGAAGGCAGAGGCTTTAGCCCACTGAGCCACCCAGGCGCCCAGGGTATTTATTTTTAAAGATTTATTTGAGAAAGCAAGAGTAAGAGCATGATCTGGGGGACAGGGAAAGGGAGAAGCAGACACCCCTGCTGAGCAGGGACCCTGGGATCGTGACCAGAGTCGAAGGCAGACGTCTCACTGACTGAGCCACCGAGGCACCCCTGCATTCTGTTATTTGAACATACTGCACAGTATGCATTTTTATAAGCTTCTCTAAATCCTTTTGTCACTAGTAGGGGTATAAATTAGTAAAAACTAAACACATGAATCCATCCCGTTGTATTCACATTGCCTCCTGCTTTGCTGGTCTCTTTGTCTCTAAGGCTTAAAACTTGGAGTTCTTTTGAATCCTCTCCATCCCTCCTTTATAGCTGGTCGTCTGCAGAAATTGTTCAGTTGTGCTGCTAGAGTATCACAGGGGGGAAAAGGGAACCGTGGTCATCTGTCTGGGAAATTTAGCACAGTATTTGAAGAGAGATGATGATCTTTGCACCCTCCAGGTCTCTGTTCGGTGAAGTCAGTCTCTCCCCCCCCTCCCCACCCACCCCCACCTCCCAATCTCTTCTTTACCTTCTTATGATTATATACCTGGATTAACTCTTTACCAGTTTACTGGAGAATTCCTAGAATTATCTTGTAAAAGACTTTCTTGTCTTCGGACCGGCAGTTCTCAAACTTGAGCACGCATCAGACACCCCAGAAGGACTTGTTAAGACACAGATTCCTGGGGTCCGCACTCAGTCTCTGATTCAGTAGGTCTGGGGCAGGCCTGAGAACGTGCATTTCTGACACGGCACCTGCTGTGGCTGCAGCCCTCAGGACCATTGCCCTTGACCGCTCTCCTCAGCACCCTGCCCGCTGCTCCCCAGGTATAGTGCTGTTTGATGTCTTCTCAAAAACCTTCACGGGCCCTTCATCCTGTACTTGATCTATTTTCACATTTCAAATATCCTGCCTAGTACTCAACACCTCTAAAAATTTAAATGCCATTGGTCTCTTTTACTCCTCACTGTTTCTCCTTAGTCGTGATTGATCAACTCCTTCCCCAGAGCTCTGCTCCAGGACACCCACTTAATGAAGCTTTGCCTGATGTAGTCCCAGTTTTAAGCCTGCTCTCTTGTATTCTTTGAGTGTTTGGAGCATTATACCCTTATTTATTAACGTGGTTCTCTTGTCTCATCGACTGAATTTAACAACCTCTGAAACAAGGAGCAAGGACTCTCAATCTCTAGTACCTGCTTTTTACTGGGAAGGTCTTTAAAATTTGACTAGCTACTTACATGGAGGTTTTGGGGGGTGAGGGCACAGAGAATGAATGTTATCATGAAACACTTGCAGAATTCCCTTCAGATCACATTTCTTCTAAAGCAAAAATAACACTGCCCATTTTCATTAGTGCAAATAAAATATTTCACAAAACATAATAAGAAATTAAAAAAGACCACACTACTAGCGTGCCATAGGGTTTCAACTGAACAATGATTTTTGTCTCTTGGTTATTGCCAAAGATTATTAATTAAATATTATAGCCAGATTATGGACCAAATCATATAGACGAGTCTAGCATAGGAGTACTCTGTATGTTTGCCAACTTGTTGATAATAAAATGTTCTGTTTTAATATAGAAAGATGACTATGTTAAGATAGAATGGCCATGAAATACCTCTGTGGTATTTTTATAGGGGTTGCCTGTATAAAGGAATTTTCCATCAAATGTATTTAGAAAATTCTAGATTAAATAGTATTAAGTTTTATTGAATTCCAGGACTCCCCAGAGTCTGTAATGTGCTAATGTATTTTAGGAATTTAATTTTTTTTTTACAGATTTGACAGAGATCACAAGTAGGCAGAGAGGCAGGCAGAGAGAGAGGAGGAAGCAGGCTCCCTGCTGAGCAGAAAGCCCAACGCGGGGACTCGATCCCAGGACCCTGAGATCATGACCTGAGCCGAAGGCGGAAGTTAACCCACTGAGCCACCCAGGCGCCCTGTACTTTAGAAATTTTAAAAGAGAGCGTACAATGTCGAGCATTTTTTTTTCAAAATTGATTTTATTACATTTTTAATCTGCTGAGCAGCTCAGTGATAAGTCTGCTTGCATCACTATTTAGGAACCCAGGTACAAAACTCCTGTGTAAATGTTTGGGGAAAAAAAAAGGCAGTTGCCATTGCAGTGACCCAAATTCAAGGAACTGGTAACGCTAAGCATTCGGTATGCCCACACCTCTACCCAGTGATGAAAACAATGCTGGGGTGACAACTCCCCAGTTCACACTTCCTGGATTTCCTTTGTGATCTCTGATTCCTCCAAGCCCCCGGGCATGAGTTTTGTCGAGGATGGGGGAGGGAGGTTGCTAGACAAAAGATCCAGCTGGCTACTTCATTTGGTTGCAGTTGGCTCTTGGTGCCAATACAGGATTCTGCTCAACTGCATTGCTTGTGCGGGGTCCAGATCCTCGACAGAGTTCCTGTTACAGGTCTCTCTGGAATATACTGTGTTCAGATGTGTCGACAGCAATTTGAAGCCAATTAGTAAGGCTACTGGTAATAAAAAGTCACATCAAGGAACTGGGAAATCAAGGGTTTCACTGCCATGGTTTGTGAGGCTGAGTGTTGTGCCTGACATTGCATTCCTCTGGGGAATGGGGACGGTGGGGCGGCGGCTGTGTAGGTTGGTATTAATAGAGTAATACATGTCCCTCGCCAGCCTTTTCCTGGTTCTCTAGATGATTATCCAGTCTACACGTCATCGGATGCCATCTGTTCTCCAGCTGTCCGTGAGAAGAGACATGCTTTTGCACACTTTGTGAGCATTTGATTAAAAGGGCAGTGGCAGAAGTCAGATCTCTGACGTCTTCACCTCCAGCCACCCATCTTGGCAGCACTTGCTGTATCTTAGTAAAGTCTTTTCTTCTTTCAATCTATCAAAGCACTTTTAGATGTTGACTTGCTTGTAGTTTGGATCTGGGAGTTGTGATTTTATCCATTGTCATAAAATGCAGTGTAGTAAAATATTTTTGAAGTATATATTGTTGGAATACCCAGGAAATGGTATCTCTTTCCAAGAATGTTGGCACACAGTTTTGTTAATATATTAACCTATATCCTCTTATTAATCTGGTACTTTGCTTGATTCGGAGATTTCTTTCTGAATCCTACAGTGTCCACATGATGATCATTATTAATCACTGGGCCAAGAGGCATTTATAATTATTGTGACTTGGTATAAGGTCCTTTTTATGTTCTAACTGCTTTTCTGTACTGTTGGGGCATACTATCTGATTTTTTTAAATTTTACTTATTTTTTGGAAGACATTTTAGGATTAAATGTTGAGGTTGGTCACTTTGGTCTTCTATCAAACAAGAACAAATATTCATGAGATCTGCTTTTAAATCAATCTCCCAGCCACAGTCTATGTTTTTTGTTTGTTTGTTTGTTTTTAGTAGATTTTATTTATTTATTTGACAGAGATAGATCACAAGTAGGCAGAGAGGCAGGCAGAGAGAGAGGAGGAAGCCGGCTCCCCCACTGAGCAGAGAGCCCGATGCAGGGCTCGATACCAGGACCCTGAGGTCATGACCTGATCCAAAGGCAGAGGCTTAACCCACTGAGCCACCCAGGCGCCCCCACAGGTTTTAAATTTGCCCAAGTAGGGATTAAAAAAATCTTCCAGATGCTCATTTTCTTGTTAGATCTTTATAAGTTTCAAATGACCTACTTGATGTCAGTGTATCTTGGGATCTCGTGGCCTTTTATCCCAGTATTCTAGGATTCAGTTGGTTACCCTTCCTTCTTTGATCCCTTCTTTGGGGTGCTTCACTTTGTGACCCAACAACTAACTCCAGAGTAGACCCAGCTCTCATTGTGTTTCCTAGCAATGATAAATAACAGATGGGCATCAACAACTGAAGGCTGTTTTTTTGTTTTATTCGTAGAACATGAAATAACAGTGAACCTGCCAAGGCGTGGCTAACGTTTTCATGACCTACAGGTGGGGGGGTGGAAGACAGTGAAAAGCAGAGTAACGCTCCTTGAGGTGCAGGAAGAGCCGCCATCTGCTGTCCTGGAGGCCATCTCTCTCACCGCTGTAGAGGTGGGTCGAGAAAGCCATGAGGGAAAACCCTCACCTGGGGACACTAGAAGCTCCTTTCTCTCTCCAATATTATGTGCTGTGTGAGGGTAGGAAGTAGATGAGCTGTGCTTTTGTCTATAGTTTCCCGAAGAACCAAAAGAACCCCAACCAGATACCCCAAGAAAAAGCGTTTGAGGGAAGCTCCTTCCCTCTGGCCCTGCAGGTGGTGGTTTTTGATCATGATCCCTGTTGCGTCATTCCTGGAAAAGCCTCCATCTTACTCTGTTTTCTTAATGATTAACGCCTGAAGGAGATGGTGAGTGAGAGGTGTTCCTGGGGGGGGGGGGGGGGGGGGGGGGGGAAAAAAACCCCCACGGGACGCCCTTTGGGGGAAANACAGGACAGCCATTGTGGAGAAACTTCTAGGAACTTGTTGGGGCAGGTGAGGTTCTTTAAAGCTTAAACTGGCCGAGTGAGCCACTCACTCTCTGGTAACTTGGGTCCTAACAACCCAACTGAAATATTTTGCCCTGCTGATGTCATGTGGTATGGAAACTGTCTTCTCCTGGCTGAAAACAATCCTAAAGAAAGTCAGCATCATGGGGGAGAGGGGGAATGGGAGGAATGTCCCTGGCCAGGAGGCCGGAGGTGCCCCAGGAAGCGGGTTCCTCTGAATAGTTAAATGGCTGCCTCTCAACTTGCACAATGTCACATTGAATTTGAAACAGGGAACTTTTTATATTTTTCCCCTGATTGTGCCGGCACCTGGCAGATGCCTATTTACCACAGGCATCAATACACATAGTAATCAAAGGAAATCAGAGGCACAGATTAGCAACAGCTGCAAGTCATTAGTGACAGACACGGGAAAGCACAATTCTGCACCCAACTTTGAAATAACCAATATGAGTATTTCAGAGCACGAGGGTTACCGCAGGGCACTCGCTAACAGGAGAGCGGCCAAACAATAGCCGGGCTTGTCTCGAGAGAGCCCTCTTCTCAAGGCAGCACCATGTACTCCATATTAGAAACCAATCAGTCACCCAATATTGGTCCGTGGGGGGTCACCCCTTCTCCGAGTGTCTGTGCATCTTCTGATCGAAGGCTGTCGAAACTGAGATACAACGTCTGGTTGGTGAGAAGGCTTGTTCTCTCTGATCCTAATGTGAGTGCTGGGAGTTTGCGTGTGTTCCGGAGGACTTAATTATATCATTGACCGAGTTGGAAAGGGGCATCTCGATGGGAAAATAAGACCTTTCCCTTTTCAATTGAATTGTATTTTTTTCTCCATTTCCATTTGAAAATCAGCTCTGATGGATAGCTGTTCTCTCGCTAGTTACATATTTTCACTGGCAGCACTAACCTTAGCCTACTCCAGAAAATACTATTCAATTTTTAGCTTTTCCCTAATCAATTCATTCAGTGCCTTGGTGGAATACAAGTTGGTCATTTAAAAATTTCTAGCTGTTGCCTGATATGTCCCAAAACAAATTTAGCTAGCATGGGTTTCTATTTTAGACCATCTCTGGAAATGCAGATTTACTGTACAACTGGGTAATGGTTTAGAGATAAACAGACACAGTGAGTTGCTGTCTGATTAGCAGGACTGGGCAAAATTTAGCATTTTATATATATATATGTGTATATGAATGTATATATATATATATACACACACACACATATTGCAATAATTGGACCATTGGACTGGAGGATGTAGATTAAATTGGTCTCATCACCACATGTGGTCTCTTCTCCCACTTGATATTAAGGTTGAATTATTCTTTTCTTTTTAGAAATCTCTCCTTCCTCCTGATCTCCCTCCCCAAAAATATCTTCTGAAGGTTTTTCTAAAAACTCTTATAATAAGTAACTTGTTTTGGAAATTAGGATAAGGAAGAGAAAAATGCTGCCTTTTATCTACTTCAGAGCCAGCCATGAAGTATCAGCTCTTTAATAATAACAAGCAATATGATACTTTAGAAGAAAGCCCCAAGGGATCATGAGTTCTAAGGAGCACACTGCACATCATAGACATTCAGTTGCATATTCTCGTCTTATGTGTTGTCTTTTAAACCTTCGGAGGTGAGAAATTATTTCATACCTGATTAAGTACCATGATCTGTAGGCGGAGGGAGGTGTGGCTTCTTGGGCTCATTTTATCAGGAAGCGAAGACATGGTATTAATGCGTATTTGTATTTACTAGTTAATTCATGTATTTACTGAAAACCCACTCTGTCTCAGGGAATGCTTGGGCACTGTAGATACTGCAGCAGAATTAACGAGTGACTTGGTTATAACTTCACTGATGAAGAGCATATGGGTTGCTCACCTTCAAAGTGGTGGTTTGACTACAGTGGTTCATTGCATACGTTTGCATTTCCCTCATCCCCCCCTCTTCTCCTTCCTTCTCTCTTCTCTCTTCCCTCCTCTGCCTCTTCCTTTCCTTCCTTCTCCTTTATGATTTAGACCTTAGAGGAACTAAGCATTGTTATCCAGAATTCTCTAATTCAATAGAGATGCATTTTTTGAGAATTAGTATTAAGTTAAACCTACTGTAACAAAGCCCCACGTTTCAGCAATTTAATGAAATGGAAGTCTATATTTCTTGCTCGTGTAACAATCTAATGACGGTATTCCTAGTTGGTGGGAGGCTTTCCTCCATGCCGTGACTCAAGGACTCTGGGTCCTTCCATTTTGTGACCCTGTCTGCCTTGGAATCTTCTGCTTCCAGCTGGCGAAAGGAAACAGCGGGTGAAGAGGGGCATAGCCATTTCTTCACCACTTTGGTCTGAAATGGGCAAACATCACTTCTGCTCATATACTATGGGGAGAGCTGCCTACATGGCCCCACTAGATGAGATTCTGGGTCTGGGGCTGCATAGACATTCAAGGTGACACTTTTACACCCTGGAAGTGGGAGGGTAGGTATGAGTAGACATGATTAGGCTGTCAGGCATCCCGCCAGTTTCTGGAGATGAAAGATGGGTAAGCCATCATCCTTTAGGATGGTAGGAGCCACATAGATAATCCAACTCATGACACATGATAGCTGAGTAGTAAATAAAGTCGCATGTGAGCATAGACGTGGGGACAAATGCCCCCAGCAAGCAGAGCCTCAAAGGTCTCCATCTGGCACAGGAGAGGAAGGAGGGCATCAGCCCTGAACAGAGGCATGAAGTGGAGGAGATACCCAACATGTACAGGCAGTGGTGAGCTGCTCCGTGTTGCAGGTGCCCAACAGTGGGGGGCAGGTAACCAGGACCTGCAGAGCAGAGAGGGTTTTGGGGCCATACCTTTTGCAGGAAGCACTAGAGAAGGAATGTGAACGTGAGCTGTGTGCTCAAGGCTTCAGATACAGGTCTTCTGGCCCCACTCCTTCCTGAAGCCCTTGTTGCTTGGGTATTTCATTACATGTGTGCAAATAAATTGATGGGTAGGACTTCAAGTCCTATGCGACCTTTTGAGATGCAAGGTGTTTGGTTTCTAAGAAAGGAAAACCTACCCTTGGGATTTTGTTCCTTACTGGGTAGGAATATATCCTCTTATGAAAGAGGCACATTAAATTTTATGACTCTGACTTCAGGTTGACATTTCTTCATGTATTTGAGGTCCTTTCCCTTTCTACCAATCCTTGTAGTTGTGACTATGAGAGTTTGGATTGCGGGTACTGAAAGAGTCTTGTGTCAGCTGTCACAGGTGGAAAGCACCTTGTGCCAGTACTGTGAAGCTGGGCTTAGGGGACACTCCAGAGAACTGGCCCACCAGGGGTGGAACGTGGGAGATCAGCTAAAAGATACACATGCATTGCTCCTCCCAAAACCTTTCATAAACTGAATCAAGGGGCTTGAAGAGGCCACAAGATTAACTTTATCATGTAAGACTATGAAATTCATAGTGAAGATTTGCTTTCCTTTTTAAGTGGTCTCAAGCTAGTTAGCAAATGCATCACCACTTTCTGTGCTCCCTCATAAATAGACTGGCACAGGGAAGTAAATTACTAAGCTTTAGTAATCTAATATTTAATGAGCTACTGTTGAAAAATCAAGACTTGGAGACTTGGGGTAGAGAGGAGAGGGTTCTAGAAATAGGGGTAAACTGAGGTTTCTGCCAATGTCTAATAAGATGACGCTGTGTATACTTAACTCTATCACCATCATGAATGTGTTGAGTTCCGTAAGACACTGAGTGGACAGGAGGGCGAAGGAATTTGTTTCTGGAGGAAATCAGGGAAGGCTGAATGGAGTAGGTATCTTGAGAACTGGGTCTGAATATTCTAAGTGGAGGGAGGTTAATCTAGAAAGGGAAGCTTGAACAGAGACACGGAGATGAATAAGTCGGGAGCATTTGGGGGTCAGGGAGTCTCCAGCCAGCTGGAGATGGGGCTTCCAGCCATGGGGGTGGGGGAAAGGATGGAAGGGGAGGAAAGAAGGGTCAGGGATGTTCACATTGGGAACAGCCTTTTTAGGACCTGATATGCATGGTCAGGGAGCTTGGCTCTAAAATGAGAAGGGTCTACTTCTAAGCTTTCAGGCAGAGAAGATATTACTCATTTTCTGGACAAAGACCCTGAAGCTCAGAAGTGACCAGAGATCAGCCTGAGGTTACAGAGGTGGTTATTGCATGAGGAAGACTCTGTGCATGATACCAGGTCAGAGAGATGGTGGACACGAGCCCTCGGCTTGGTACACAAGACTCTACATTTCTCCGAGTGCGGAGTCAACCAATTGCGAACATGCTTTGGGCCCTTTGAGAAAGATGTGGCATCCCCCTCACTCGGGCCAGTCAAACCCCTAACTTACTACCTGAAGCTTTGGCTTCTGTCTGTCCATGCCCCCACACCCACCCCATGCAAGTTCAATTATTCTCGTTACTTTGGGAGTCAGAGAAAGTGCCATGGATTAGAAGGACTGTTTATAAAACATAAAGACAAATGACTATCAGAAAAGAGCTTTTGAGAGAATGAAGAGACAAGACTTACTATAGCTTAATGGACAAGACTGTCCAGTTGGCTTTGTGTGTGTTTACCATAAAACACAGACTAGAGAATGCCAGATTTCCTTTTTAAAACTTGGTAAAAAAAAAATTATAGCAGATGAACATTAGGCAAAATCAAAGGGGGATTTTGCTCACATATGAAAGTTTACAAGAAATCTAGTTGAGTCTGGTTCCAGTATTTGCTGAAGTTTGTGGCTGTGTCAACAAAGATGGGTTAAAGTAAGCATATTTTAGATCCTAAACAGAGAAGTCTCATAGTCTGGAATAGAGAGTAGCTTTAAAATGTTTTAAAATGGGTTTCCTTTTCTTTCCTTCCAGCTGCGCCTAGTGCTAGGGGAAGATGAACTGGCATGTTCTTTGTTACAGAGCAGCTACCCGCCCAGGGGAGTGAGGCACATTAGAGTTTTCAAAACCTACGTCCTTTCAATCAGCTGATAGTGGAGTTGGGGAAAGTGGATTGGGAGAAGCTGCATAACCATTCAGTGTGGGATTGTAACACCTGGAACATTTACCACGTTCTCCATAATAGGACTCATGGTCTCATTGAGAAAAGTGGCCCCAGACAATGGAGCAGCAGCTGAAATAGGCTCTTACTGGCATTTGCCCTACGTCTTTTGCCTTGTTTTGGCTGTTCCTGTGTCTTGGTTGTGGAAAAGGGCCACATTCCAGGTGAATGTCTTGGTTTTACCTCTGTACTTCTGTGATTTTACTTCTAACTCTTTACTCAGATGAGCCTTGTCTTTATGCATTTGATTAGCCTCTGGGGCACCTAAGACAAAATGACCCTTTGATGACCCCGTATTTATCATTCATCTATTTTGCCTCTGATGAAAGTTTAGTTTTTTAAAGGACCCAGTATTTGTCATTTATCTATTTTGTCCCTAATGCAAGTTCAGTTTTTAAAAGACTGTTGGGAATTTTGATCTTCTTTTTATAAAGTGATCCGTAGGTTTTGTGCTTCATCATTATTGTAATATGAACATTTTATGAGCCCAAACCTAATACTGAAGTCTTCCTGAAAAATTTTCTTGGTAGGTTTTCTTTCTTCATCTTTATGGCTTAAATTAGGGGATTTGGCAAAAGCATAACTTTACAAATCTTTCTGGTTCCATAAGAACAAAGCCTACAAAACAAAAAAACCTCTTCTGAATATATTTGATATCAACATTACATGAGTTTCAGATGTATTATCTAGCAGGCAGACAACTCTGTATTTGTGCTACGCTCCCTACATGTGTCCCCACACAACGCTATTACGGTGCCCTGGACGATGTACCCTACGCCCTGCCTTTCATCCCCGGAACTTAGTCATTCCCTAAGTGGAGGTCTGTGCCTCCCACTCCCCTTCCTCCCTTTTGCCCATCCCCTCACCCTGCAACTATCCATTCATTCTGTTTATTGGTCTGATTCTGTTTTTTGTTTATTTATTAGAACAAAGCCTACATTTTGAAGGCAAACTCTTTTAATAGCCTTAATATTAGAAAAACTTGTTAACACAAAAGTTTACATAATTTACTGTTTAGAGTTGTAATATTTCCCAAGTGCTTCTCTATCTCTGCCCTCATAGGACAAGAGACCATATCTAGAGGTTGTCAGAAATTTGTCTAGTGTCTGCATAGAGCCTTGGTGTGTGGGGTCCACTTTATATGTGGATTTTTTCAATAAATGTATATTTTTCTTTTATGATTCTCTTAACATTTTCTTCAGCTTTATTGTAAGAATACAGTATATAATACATACAAAATATGTGTTACTGGCTGTTCTCAGTAAGGCTTCTGGTCAGCAGCAGGTTATTAATAAAGTTATATGTGGATCTTGGGGGGAAGGAGGGGCCCTAACCCCTGCCTTGTTCGAGGGTCAAGTGTAATTGTTAAATTTTGCTGAATAAATATGTTTTCTCATTTAAGAATCATAGCTACTTGGGGCGCCTGGGTGGCTCAGTGGGTTAAGCCTCTGCCTCCGGCTCGGGTCATGATCTCAGGGTCCTGGGATCGAGTCCCGCATCGGGCTCCCTGCTCAGCAGGGAGTCTGCTTACCCCTCTCTCTCTGCCTGCCTCTCTCTCTGCCTACTTGTGATCTCTCTCTGTGTCAAATAAATAAATCTTAAAAAGAATCATAGCTACTTTATGAGGCGGGGGGATATAAAGTTGATTCTCCTTACTCACGGTAGTTATGTTCTATAAAGTCATTGTGAGCGTCGAATTCGTGAATGCAGAACTATTGCCACTAAGGCAAGTACAGGGTTAAGTCCCTGTGAGTATCTACTCACAAAATTTCCATCAACTGATCAATACATAACCTTATGTGTGTTTATTTATTTTTTATTATTTTTTAAAGATTTTTTTTATTTCACAGAGGGAGGGAGATCACAAGGAGGCAGAGAGGCAGGCAGAGAGAGGGGGAAGCAGGCTCCCTGCCGAGCAGAGAGCCTGATGCGGGCCTCGATCCCAGGACGCTGAGATCATGACCTGAGCCGAAAGCAGAGGCTTTAACCCACTGAGCCACCCAGGCGCCCGTAACCTTATGTGTGTTTAAAGACACCTTATTTAATATATATTGTAGACTCATTCACATCGAACTCATGGCCAACAGCACTATAACTCATGCCTGACGCAACTTATCCAACACATTTAAGACCTATCCCAGCCTTCTTGCACTAGGAGCACTAGACAGAAGGTCAGCACTACATTTAGGGGCCATTTTAAACAGTGAAATCATTAAAAAAAATCAAAAGTATGAAAATGGGAAATGTGGCAATAAGCAGACCGTGAAAAGGACACTCGTTCACGGTAGGAGAGGTGAAACCAGCAGGCAGAGTGCGTCCTTGTTCACCAGGAGCTGGTAACACGCACGTTGGGATTGTTGGCCAATTTGTCCATGGGTGTGAAGGACTATGAAGGCACCATGGATAGTGATGTGGGGGTTACAAATATTAGCAAGTAGTTGAGTTCGCAAATACGGAATCCCTGAGTTAATGAGGATTGACTGTATGGGTATTTTTGCGTATTTGGAACTCCAGAAAGAAACTCTAAGTTCAGAAAAAATTGTCTGCAGTCATCCAAGTGAAACTGAAACCTGGATCTTCTGATTCCTGGGTCAGTGTTCATTCCAACAGCCTGGGCTGCCTTCTCGGGAGGTAGAGGGGAAACCTGTGACCGGGCTCGCGAGCACATAGAAAGTGCCTTTTCTTGAACAGTGTGTGGTATCTGCGCTGAACGTTATCAAGCTTTGTAATCTGAAATGCCTCATGGAAAACTTGGAAAATTATCTTTTATGTAATTTGTAACGTTTTTTCTTTATGTCAAAAATCTAAGTTGCTGAAATCTTAACCCTGTGTCTGTAAAAGGAAAAATAACTAGGGCTTAGTCTTCCCACATACAAATTTCAGGGGTATATGAGGGAGCATCACAGCTCATGACTTCGCTCTTACTCTGAGGACTAAAACTCTGGTTTTGCACAAGCTTCCAGGATCCGGAGGAGGCTGGGGAAAGATGAAGATGGGCCACTGTCTTCAAAATATCTTGAGGGTTATTCTGTGTCAGTTTGGAGTCTTCATCCTCGACAGATGCCAGCTAATTCAGGGTACTCAGCTCTAAGTAGAAAAATCAAAACTGGCCAGATTAAGACTTTAATTTTAGATATGTAATACGGAGAGGACTTAAAATACAGCTATGTATTCTAATGTCAGGAGCAGGAAGAAAATAACTTGCATATTAATTTTATGACACTTGCAATATTTTCAGAAAACATTTCCCAGTTGTGTTCTGTAGGACATTAGTATTCCATGAAATCTTAAGACACTATGTTTAAAAAGTCTTTAAGAGAGTTTGGGAAATAGTAGCTTAAATGAGTTTACCCCCCCCCCTTTTTTAAAACTATGGTACAGAAGTGTTCTAGCCTGTTTACTGCAGGCTTGTCAGAGCGCTAACAAGCTTGCCTGTGTGATTGCCTCTCACAGCCTCTACCTTTAGAACAACCAGCAACGTCCCCTGTTTCATAGATCATGGTTTGGGAAGTGCTGCTGTGCGGTATAATGTACCAATTCCAGGGAGGTGAGAGAAGAGAAAGTTAAGATTTTCATCCTGCTGAGGGAGATGGAAAAGTCCAGTAAGATTGAGGACATTCTGTCCCTTACACTGGAGTAGAGTCTGAGCCTATGAAATTAGATCTCTCCTAGCAATTCGTGGCGGAGAGAGAGCATCTACCTGCCCAGGGTGAAGAGAACAAAGTTTCCTTGTGGTCACATAGTGCACAGCGGGCCAACCTATCGAATCTTCTTCCTGAACCTAGGAGGTTCTGGGGAAGCTCTGGGAAGGATGTCCTTCACAGACAAGAGTCAAGCCAGTGCTCTTAGAAGTGTGGGGCTTGGAGTGGGGTGAATGGTCTCCCCTGTTCCTCTCCCACTCCTGCATCCAAATGTGACCTTATTTGGAAAGAGTGTTTGCAGGTGTATTAAGCACCTCAAGGTGAGATCACATTGGGTTATCTGGGTGGGCACTAAATCCAATGATAACATCTTACAAGAGAAAGTAAGATAACACCTTACAAGAGAAAAGGCAGAGGGAGATTTGAGACTGAAGACCACAAGCCCGGGAAGTCTGGGAGGGATCAGAAGCTGGAAGGGGCACGGAGAGCTTCTTCCCTGGAGTCTTTGGTGAGAGTGCAACGCTGCTGACCTCTTGCTTTGAGACCTCTCGCTTCCAGAATTGTGAGGGAATAAATTTCTGTTGTTTTAAGCCACCATGTTTGTGGTTCAGCGTTATGGCAGCCCCAGGAAACTAATACAGGGCTGCAGGTGAGGAGAGGTGGAAACTGACAGAAGTAGGTAAAGTTAGAATATAAGAGCTGGTAAGTCCAAATGGCAGGGGTCATTCTGGAGAGTCCTCTGGAGAGTGGAGCTTCCAGAGCGTTCGTGGGGCACACAGAGGTCACATGGGTGCAGCTGGCAAGCTCGCGGCCGGCTGCTGTGGCAGAATTGGAGGAAGGGTGCCTGGGAGTTGCTTGGAGAACATGGCCTCCATGGGAGGACAAGGCGGATGTTCTGCCTGACTGAGGGTTTGAATCGGGTATCACTGGGGGTAGGGGCGGGGGAGTCATAAAAGATGGTTTGGCAAAGGAGTGAAGTAAATTTCCTCTGTCTTGGAGAGATCAGTGGTGGTGGTGGTTTTGCGGATGGATTTCAGAGTGGAGTCAACCCACTGCTGCTGGTTCCCGCACCCCTCAGGCCTATAGGAGAGCATTCCCAGGACCTCGCAATGTGAATTCTGGGGATCTGTGCCCTAATTAAAAGACTTTATACATACTTCGCCTTTACGAAGAGAATAGGAAGATTACTAAGATGAAAAAGTTGTTACTGTTTTTATCTTCTAGGGAAATGACAGATTATTCCTATGGGGATAATTCTGTTGTTTTTGAAGAGTCCTGATGATAAGCCCTTGGTCGAGAAAAACAAGACTTCCTGGGCACATGGAGGAGTCAGAGGGGACAAAGGCAGTGCTTTCTTGTTGTGCAATATGAAGTAAACAGGGGCGGCTAGGGTCTGTGAATGGGGAGGGAATGAAGTGAGAGGGGGATAGAGGAAGAGCAGAAGCTCCCAAGAACATGGAGGGAAGCTGGCTGTGGCCTGTGGTGGAACACGGCTCCTGGCAAGTTTACTTTAGTCAGCAATGGCCAATACAGGTCTACCTTTGATATCGAAAGGAAGATCTTTCCTGCTCTGGGCTGTTGTCCATTACACTCAAGCTGTCGGGAATATTCTACACACGTGCTCTTGTGTTAGAGACGCTTTAGGAAATGTGGGAAACTACTGTGTCTAGTGTGGATTGAGGGGGAATGTCAGTGGGGGGGGCACCTATCCCAGATCCTGGGAGTGGAGGAGCAGGGATGGCGGGCTGTGGCGTAGACTGCCTCCCAGGAAGCAGGGACGGATCCCAAGGGACGCTCTGAGGGACGCTCTCGATCTCCGTTGTGTGGCCTGGAAGCTTTGTTTTAGCTAGTAAAGCGGGACTTACCCCCCCCCCCACTTCTTCTGGGCTGGAGGATCATTCAGACTGCAGGAACCTGGGAGTCTGAGTAAAATCAGATGTGCTCAGGATTGGGGGCTGAGTGGGTAAGGTTTGGGAATGCTGCATTACTGTATAAATAGCTGCATTAATTGTTGTATGCCATTAAACTCTAACTCTTTGGTAGGGCATCTGCCCTATATTCAGAATATCCCCCAAAGGCTGAGTATATGTAGGCTTATGTTTATTTGTTGGCAGGGGAGGGTGGATACTAAGGACAGGGGAAAGTGGATGAAAACTACGTCAATCAGAAAAGGTCATAAAACCACTGACCGGTGGTGCACAATGGGATTCTCCTTGAACAGGGAGAGCTGAGAAATGGGCCAACAGAACCACAGAGCCCTCGGCATGGGAACTAGTGTAGGTGATGGCAGAAGGAACAGAGCTATTCCAAGCTAGGGACATGCCCTTCAGCCCTGCAATGTGACGTCACCTCGAGAATGGGGAAGCGGCTGTTGGAATCTACTTGGTAAAAACCAACAAAAGTGGGACTTGATGCTAAATGTGTTCGTTCTGTCAGATTATCAGGCTTATTCTTTTGGGAAATGGAAAGGTCTTGAATATTCAGTGATAGGAGTGAAATATCACTCACTTCAGGCTGTCAGATTTGTGAGCATAATTTCACAGGACATCAGATGTTATTACTTTAACCGTCATAATGACCTGGGGTGGGGGTGGAGATCCTGTTTGCTTATCGGGGACCCTTGACTTTCCTGTGATGTCTTCCCATTGGGATTAGATAGATGTCTGCTTTCTGACTCCTTCTGAGGCTTGATTGAGGATTAGATCACTCAGTCCCAACTGGCCATTTCTCTCGGAGGATGGGCAAATCAGTGCTAATTGATACTTTTTATATTTAATTACACTTAATTTCTTCTGTCTGGCTGCCCTGAAACCGAGAAGAGGAAAACAGTGCTCTACATGCAAATCTTCTAACATAAACATTTCTTAACCTCATTTGCTGCAGGATTAGTCCAGATATAGAATCCTTAAGATAAAAGCTGCTTCAACTGGGTTTCTTATCTGTATTTCCATCCTGTCTCTGGAGTCCCTCTTTCTGGAAACCGTCACTGTGATGGGAATTTGCTTATTCTCTATTTCCCTAATACTCAGCTCTTCCATATTTGGTATTATAATCATTTCCGTCCTTTTATTAGTTTGCCTAAACTAATTCCATAACCCGCAGGTCTATTTCTCCGCCTTCGAACCACCAGGCCCAGGGCTCTGGTCACAGGGCTCTTCCCAATGGTTTTAATGGCCTCACCCCTCCTTTAAAACCTTGATACTTCCCACTTCCTTCTGGATAAAACTCCAGTCCCAACTCAGGGTTCCAGATTTTCTCCCAAGTCCTCAGGACTTACACCTGCTTGCTTCCCTCCCTCCCTCTGCTCATGGGAGTGCTGCACCCGAGTCTGGACACTCCCCACACCTCCTCTTGTTCCTCCCTGTCCTCTGGAGGACCGTTTCATGGAATGAATCTCTTGTATATCTAATCCGGTCTTGGCGTCTGGTTTTAGGGAGATCCAAAATGACATGAAAGGGTTTCCAGCCTCCCCCCACACTTACCAGGCTCTTACATCCTTGATTTGACCCTCAACCCTTTATTTCTTGGTGAGTTCCTTTAGAGAGTTGCCTTTCTTGCCAGTGGACCCTGGGGTGAGGTCATTTCGGTCCTTTTGGCAGATGTCCTAACTATGAATCTTGGCGTTTGGATTGAGTTTTCCCTCTTTGGAAGACACATTGTTCCTTTCTGCGAATTGTCTAGTCCCATCCATGGAACTCGGTGCTCAAGGGGGGAGACACCTTCTGTGCCTGTTTATTTATTCATTTTTTTTAAGATTTTATTTATTCATTTTTTAAGATTTTATTTATTCATTTGTTTTTTGTGCCTGTTTATTTAACATACACCCTGTTCCATCCTTTTCTCCAGAGCGAGGAAATGCCTGTTACCCTTAGCCGTTGAAAGTCCAAGGCAGAAACTGTTTAAGTTATCTAAAAAACATTTGCTCCCAGTGAATAGTTCCACTTCTTGGCTTAGTAGAGGTTCATCTGGTTCTAGACATCTTTAGTGAGCACCTTTTCCAAATATTTTTTTTCACTATATTGTAAACTTTTTTAAAAAAATTGTAAGCTTCAGGCGCCTGGGTGGCTCAGTGGGTTAAAGCCTCTGCCTTCAGCTCAGGTCATGATCTCAGGGTCCTGGGATCGAGGCCTGCATCGGGCTCCCTGCTCAGCGGGGAGCCTGCTTCCTCCTCTCTCTCTGCCTACTTGTGATCTCCCTCTCTGTGTCAAATAAATAAAATTAAAAAAAAATTGTAAGCTTCTTGAGAGCTTCTTGTGTTTCAGATTGCTCATTTGTAATATTGAGAACTAGATTAAGTGGTTTTTTTGTTTGCTTGTTTTCGAGCAAGAGAGAGTGTGTGTGCCAGCGGGGAGTGGTGGGGGTGAGAGGCAGGGGAGAGGAGAGAATCTCAAACAGCATGGGCTGAGCATGGAGCCCAACAAGGGGCTTGATTTCTCAACCATGAGATCATGATCTGAGCCAAAACCAAGAGTCAGATGCTTGACTGATGGAGCTACCCAGGTGCCCCTAGATTGTTATTTTAAAGATCTCTTAGTTGTGTGATTTCCTGGGAAGATTTGTTAGAGACGGTCTAGTAAATGATTTTCTTCTTCTGAGTATTGTGTCTGTTCTCTTCTATAATCTACCTTTCATTTATACAAAGCATTTTGCAGTTTGTTCACATAAATTACATTAGTTGATCCTTGTATCCACTTTATGAAATGTCAGAGTAAATATTAGCTGCCTTTTTACCTGTCAGGAACTTGAGACTTGTTGAAATTAAATGACAAGTCTCCAAGCACCTGGGGGAGTTTCTGGGTCTGGTGCCCTGTGTCCTACTAATCCCCTAACTCAAGATGATTTTATTTCCACTTCATGACCTACAACTGCTAACTCAGCATTCTTCACGAAGCACCTTCATGTTTCTCTTACTTTCAACCATCTGCACTTAGGGGCAGAGGCTTAGAAAAGGTATCCCAGATTCAGATGCCTCAATAGGTAAGTTAGGGTAGCAGGGTCAGAATCCCACAGTTGGGAGGGAGGAGACTGTGGCAGACTGAAGAGCACATCTGTTTGAGGGGCACAGTTCCCAGTTAGTCCTAGCCCTTGTGCTAATCAGGAATGCTGGCCTGGGGTGGTTAAATTTTCAGTTTTCCAAAGGAAGCTGGAAATATATATTTTAATGTGAAATCTGCACTTTAAGATGCTCAAAATAAGTTAAAAAAAATTCTAGAAGCACCTGGGTGGCATGGTTGGTTGAGTGTCTCTCTATTTTAGCTCAGGTTGTGATCTCAGGGTCATGGGATTGAGCCCTACGTTGGGCTCTGTGCTGAGCGCAGGGTCTGCTTGAGATTCTCTCTCCCTCTGCCCCTCCTGCTCTGCTTGCATGCTCTCTCTTCCTCTAAGATGAATAAATAAAAATAAATCTTAAAAAAAAAAAAAACAAGAACGAAACCCTAGGAGGCCAAAATACACTTAGAGGTGGTGTTTGGGTCCATAGATGCCCCTGATTTAGGAGGGATGAACCATGTTTAACTCATTCTGTAGGTTTTCTCTCAAAGTCCTATGAAATTTTATCACCTTTACTAAAACCTTGCTTGTAAATAATGTAAACAGGACTAGTCATCAGCTGGATGCCAACTGTGTTCCAGGGAGTATGCTGGGTATTTGGTGCACAGCATCACTAATTCTTTTTTTTTTTTTNTTTTTTTTTAAAGATTTTATTTATTCATTTGACACAGAGAGAGAGATTACAAGTAGGCAGAGAGGCAGGCAGAGAGAGAGGAGAGAGGAGGAAGCAGGCTCCCCGCTGAGCAGAGAGCCCGATGTGGGCCTCGATCCCAGGACCCTGGGATCACGACCTGAGCCGAAGGCAGCGGCTTTAACCCACTGAGCCACCCAGGCGCCCAGCATCACTAATTCTAGCAACCTTAAGATACACCTATATTTTACCCTTATTTTACAGATGAGGGAGATGAAGTCCAGAGCTGACCTAGCTTGCAGAGGCCACACAGTTGGTAAGTAGCAGAACCAGGATCCAACCCAGGTTTCTGGCCTCAAAATGCATTCTTCTCTTCATTTAATGCACACGTTGTCAACATCCTCAGAGAAGAACGAGAGGATGCAGTGGAAAATATGGTACTTCTATTTTGAAACAAGTCAAAAGTGATCTTGTTATATGTATGGAGAACTTAAAAGACAAGCACAATTCTCTTTTTTGGGGTGGGGGAGTGGAAGAGGTGTTTCTCTTTGAGAACGTGGACAGAGAAGACAAAAAGAGACTGCCCACGGTAGGATGTGTTCCTCCTTTCTTTCCAAACTCTAAGCCAGAAATAGACTTCTGACTAGTTCGTGTGTGGCTTTTGTATTCAGACTTTCTGCCTGCATTGACCATAATGTCCTGTGAGATGGCCCCTAGCTTACTACTTTTCCCTCTTGACTCCTGTTTCCAGAAAGCAAAGCTTGGGTGAAAAAAGACCTTTTGTTTAGGATCTGAAGTCAAGTCCAAATATAACAAGATCCCAATAACTTCCTCCACCCCCTAGGGTTTAAAACCAAATTCACTCTGCCCAGATGGCTGCTCCAGAAAGACAGAGCATTCCCCCACTGCTTCCTCTTTCTGCTGGCTGCCCACTGATTACAGCTAATGGCTCCCAGCTGTACTGCCTCCGAAGACTGGGGGGGAAGACGAGTCTTTGAAAAATAATTTAATAACCAGACTCCTCCAGGGATGGGTGGGGTTGATGCCAATCCTGTTGGATTGCTCTCTCATTCAGAATCTAGCTGGATGGCGTGTTTTGGGGAGAGAGGAGTTGCTGTGTGCATTTTGAAGCCCGTTTGGTGTTCCGTGTAAGAATCTGATACACTCCATTCCTTAAGCATGGTTGAAAAAAATTCATCTCCAAATGCTAAAATAAAATAGACATGTATGCCATATGCTTCTTCAGTTCCGTTTCAGAGAACTGTAGAAACTATCTCTTGGGCCATGACTTTATTCGTATCCCAGATACTTTAAGATCAATCTATTTGATTTTCTGACATGTTTATATCATACAAATAATTCAATGTCTATGATATTTTAAAACTTGGCAGCCTAGAGTGTCCATTTCATCTTTGAAATACCAGATTCTTTGAAAGGTTGACTTCCAGTACTGTGACCCATCAGAGAAAAATCAAAGCTCAAATGCTACCAGCCGTGCAAACTCTTGGTAACAGACTTAGAGGGCTTGGTGGGCCTTCTTTCTTCGTTTTCTTCCTCTTATTTTTGGATGGGGAAGGGAGAATGAAGGAATTTCACCAAGCTAAAACTTGATGGTTTCCTCAAACCCCTTTCTAGAAGTGTTCAGTGGGATTTGGAATCTCTCCTCCATGAAACAGCAGACAAGATTGATTGCACACATCCATATGGAATGTCGCCTGTGCCAAGCCAGGTGCTGAGGTTAGATACGTAAACAACTTGTTGGTGCTTCGTGTTCTTTCACAGAACAGATCAGTCTTGAGCAATTGACTGCAGTGTTGTCTAGTCCTAGAATAATCTCGTTATGGATCATCTTCTCTTCCTAGGAGATAATGTGGTTTAGTGCAAAGAGCATGAGTCCTGGAGTCAGGGTTGAGTTTGAATTTTGACATGCTCCTTGCTTAAACTTTCTGAGCTTTTTACTTTTTTCATCTGTAAGATAGAACTTGCAGGCTTGCTGTGAGGAATAACCATCTTGTTGGGATGCTGGCAGGTTGGTTTCTAGGCCTCCTTTTAAATCGTGGAATTATGGCTTTTGTTACTATGCTCCATTGATTTATGCTTATAAATGTACATATAATCAGGCAATGGAGGTCTTCATTGTGCTTTCAATTGACTCACAGGGAAAAGAGATGGGGAAAGTAGATTTCTATTATAAGTTACTTACCAGTTAAATCTTATTTATTGAGTTTTAATCTTCAGAGTAATTGTGAGAGGTAGAGAACATTAAACCTATTTTAGGGATGAGGAATTATGTCTTGCAAGGGTTAAGTCCTGTCCAAGGATTATATCTTTGGAGGATTTTCTGCCTTGGTTGTATTACATAAATTCGAAAGCTTCATATTCTGGCATTTCTACTTTGGTCTTCAAGTACTTGTTCCATTGAGGATTCTGTACTCGTCAAGAATACAATTAAACATACACGGTCTATCTTAGGGAAGCAGAGTCTATGGAAGAGGCCTGCTGATTCTTTATGGTTACTACTAAGCATTAAGCACTTAGGATGCTGAAAATTTTCAGCTCGAGTCAAGGGCTGGCTCTCCTGGGAATGAGTTCAGTAAGAGCAAAAGATAACTTACCATGAGAAACTTAGTCAAGATTCTGATTTCTGTGGAATCTTTTTCTACATAAGCATAAAATCCAGAGAAAAATGTTGCGTAGTATATGAATGGCTACTATTTTTGTTAACTTACTAAAGGGGCAGATACAGAGCTTAGCACTTGACAGGAGTAGCTCGCCTCCCTCCCGCCCCACCCCTTCCTTCTTCCTTCCATTTCTCTCTCTTGCTTCCCTTCCCCTCCCCTCTTTCTTGATTATTTGGGAGGGGCTTTGTGCCTTACATACTTTCTATCATTTCTGTAATCAAACCCCACTTCCTGGTTATTGGGGAGGGACATTTGATCTGGATTTGGCCAGATCTCTCAACTAGGAATTTAAATATTGAGTGTAGAGACCAGGGACAAAGCCAACTGGAGTCAAGTCATATAATGTCTGGACCTCAGCTGGGTAGTCCCCCGAAAGGCTCCTGCTACTGACCCTTGGGATTGCCCATGGTTTTTGCCCCTTTTCCATAACCTGGTGAGTTGTCTCAGTATCTTTCCAAAACATTGTTTCGCTTAAATTACCCAGGGTTAATGTTGCTTAAAACCAGAACTTTAACTGATTAGATCTAAATTTCACATCTGTCTACATAGTAGGTGTTGTTATTCACATTTTACCGGTAAGAAATCGAAGCTTCATGAAGATAAAGCTTTGATCCAGATCATCCTGTTAGGAAGAGGCTGAGCTGGTATTCAAATTCAGTTCTACCCTACTATGAAGACCAATATTATACTTACTGTGCTTAAGTGGTTTAAAATTTAAAGGAAAATAAATAGCCGGAGTAAAATATTTGCAGTGTTTGAGATATTCCACAGTGCTTAATAGCTTTAAATTATGAAGATTTCTTAAGCAGTAGAAAAAAAATTTAACATACTAATGGAAAAACTGGGCGAAGGACATGAATACCATTTTTTAAAGAGTTGTGACAATGTAACATAACTATGTGTCATACATATAAAAATGTTTAACCTCATCATCACAAAAAATGAAAAAGAACAGTGGCAAACCATTTTCAGCTTATTAAAAAACATAAAATTAAGCTTGAGCAAAAGTTTGAAAATTTGTACAGGTCTATGTGAACTTTAGTAAGAAATTTGTTCAAATACATTTAGAATCTCAAATTTGCTGAAGACCTTTGATTTAGCCATTCTAAGAAAATAATCAGGGGTATAGAGAAAGATTTATGTACTAGGATATTTTCATAATGATATAATAGCAAAAATAAGTAAACTAAGTGTCTAATGATCTAGAAAGGGGAATATATGAGAAAAATGTTAAAAAAGCAGGTCACACACACAAAAGCAGGTCACAATATTCTCTCACTTAACAATTTATTGAGCATGAGCAATGTGAAAGGCACTGTTAGAGGCATTGGAGAGACTGCAGTGAACAATATAAAGTCTTTGCTCTCATAAACTTCCATTCTCATGGGGGAGATGATAAACAGATACATGTATAATGATTATGATCAATATTATGGATAAGTGTAAGATAGAGTCAAGGGGATAGAAATCGATTCAAAGGAGGGAGCACATGTATCGAGATCTGAATGGAGTTCAAGATTAAGCTATGCAAAGATATGGAATATACCCATGAACGATTGCCATAATACAGGGTAACAAATCACTGCAAAACTCAGTGGTTTAAGATAAAATAATTTATTCTTTCTGAGGCAGGTAGACAGGGTTTAGCTGATTCAGTCTGAGCTTGTCTGGGCTTGGCACCGAGCTGAAAATTGTGCTCAGGTCTGTTGTGTGAGTCTTATCCTTCTTGGACAAGCAAGTCAGCTGCAGCGTGTTCCCCTCAAGATGATGACAGAGGGACAAGAAGACAAACCCTGTCACACAAGCATATTGCATACCATTATTTGTGTCCTGTTCACTGACATTCTATTAAATTCTTAAGCAAATCACACTGACAAGCCTAATCTCAATGGGAAAGGGAAACCCATCCCATCCAGAGTAGAAGAGGTAGGTGAGTATTTGAACAGTAATTCAAACAATCCTATGAGAGGAGAGCATCCCAGGAAGAAGAGCTTGTGCAAAGGTCCTGTGCTGGAAGTAAGCTTAGTGCCACAAGAAGGCTAATGAGGTTTAAGTAGAAGAGGCAGGAGAGTGGGAGAAGAGGCACACAGGCCTAGATCATAGGTGGTCTCAGCACCAAGGTTAAGTAGAGAGGTTTGATTGTATAGGAGGGTATTAGATAACCATTGGAGATTTTCAGCAGACAAATGACAATCTAATTTGTATACATGTGATAACATGACCCTAATTTTATTTTTATCTTTAAAAATTATTTTAAAAAAATTAAGTTCTATGCCCAACCTGGGACATGAACCCATGACCCCAAGATCAAGAGTCACAAGCTCTACTGACAGCCAGCCAGGTGCCCTGACCCTAATTTTATGTAGAAAGATACATGTCTGCATAGAGGAAAGACTGAAAAAAGATAAATATAAACAGTGACTTTATCTCAGCAGTATAATTATATATAATTTCATATATGCATTATTTATATTATAATTTCTAAATTTGGGAATAATCATAATTTTATTTTTCGAACAATAAAACTATGATCTTAAAAAGGTCTCTATAGATCTCTCATAGAAAATTAATTAGCAAGATACATCAGTGGACTAGTAAGCCACTTTCAGACCTAATTTCTTTGTTCCCTATACTTTGAAATGCTGATGAGTTAAAGACAAATTAAATCTGGTCAGGTTTTCGTTCTATCTTTATCCATATATGTGTGTGTGTGTGTGTGTGTAGATTAGCATGTCTTTCATTTTACTATAAAACACTTCATATACATAGGAAAACACAGACACTAATATAATCATGTATTTACCACTCAGCTCATTCATATATAATATTCTTTCTTATTTGCTTTAGATTTATCTTCATTACTCCCTTCCTCTGTCCTCTCTCTTCCTCCCTTCTCCATTACAAGTGAAAAATCTTACAGAAGTAGTTGAAATCTCTGTAACCAATCTGATCCCATTCCTCTCCTGCCCTTTGCAGAGGTACCAAGTATCCTGAGTTTGAAGTTTTAATTCTGGTGAAAATCTTACACTTCTGTGTGTATCTATAAGAAGATTTAACGTTGCCTTTGTGGTTTCTATCCCGTGTCTATACATGGATTCTTTGCTTTTCTAGCTTCTCATTCAACATGCATTCATAGACATCCCCCAGGGCATACATACTCCTGTAGAGGATTCCACTACATAAGAAGATCACAATTATCGATTCTCTTGTTGATGGAACTTTAATCTGCTTTATGGTTTTCTCAAATGATGTAGGAATCAATATTCTTGACATGTGTTTGAGAGTTTCTTCGTAGACTATGTACCTAGATGTGGCATCACTGAGTGGCAGAAGTCTTTTTTTTCTTTTTCCCGAGCTCTACTTCACATACCAAAAGATAAATCCACCTAAAATATAGGCTTCAGTGGTTTTTAGTATATTCAGAGTGTGCAACCATCCCCACAACCTAATTTTAGAACATTTTGGTCACAGCACAAAGAAACACATATTACCCGGTGGTGGTCATTGTCCATTATCCCATCCCTACAAGCTTTAGTGCTACTAATCTACTTTGTGTCTCTGTCCATTTACCTATTTAGAAACTTCAAATACGTGGAACAGTATAATGTGTGGCCTTTTGTGTCTGAGTTCTTGCACTTAGCATGTTTTCAGGGTTCATCAGTAGTAGAAGCATACAGCAGTGTTTCACTTCTATGGCTGAATAATATTTTGGATGGTTACATCACATTTTGTTTATCCATTCATCAGCTGGACATTTAGAAGCTTTCCACTTTTTGGCTATTACGAATAATGCTGCTGTGAACATCCAGGTACAAATTTTTGTGTTTTCAGTTCTCTTGGGTATATACCTAGGAGTGGAGTTGCTGGGTTAGATAGTAAATCTATGTTTAAATTTTTGAGATGCCGTTGAACTCTTTTCCAAAATGGCTACAACATTTTGTATTCCCACCGGCAGTGTATGAGGGATCCAATTCCTTCATATCCTCCCTAACGCTTGTTACGTTTTCTGTCGTCTTAATTATAACCACCCTAGTGACTGTGAAGTGATATGTCATTGAGGAGTATTGGTTTGTATTAATAACTAATGATATTAAGCATCTTTTCATGTGATTATTGGCCATTTTAAGTTTTTTTTTTAAAAGAAATGTCTATGTAAAACTTTGGCCACCATAAAAGTAGGTTTCTCTTTTATTGAGTTTCAGGGGTTTCTGTGCATTCTGGATCTTAGTCCCTTATGAGATCATTTGCACATATTTTTTCCTACTCAGTGGGTTGCATTTACTTTCTTGGTAGTGTCATTTGAAGCACAACAACTTAAAATTTTAAGTCCAATTTTCTGTTTTTGCCTAAGCATTTGGTGCCATATCTAAGAAACCATTGACCAAGATTGTGAAGATTTATGTCTGTTTTCCTCTTACAACTTGTTGTGTTAGTCTTTACAGTTAGGTTTTTGATGCATTCTGAGTTCATTTTGGTCTGTGGTGTGAAGCATGGTCCTAGCTTCATTCTTTTATTTATTTTTTATTTTTTTATTTTTCTAAGATTTTATTTATTTATTTCACAGAGGAAGAGAGATCACAGGAGGCAGAGAGGCAGGCAGAGGGGGTGGGGGGAAGCAGGTTCCCCGCCGAGCAGGGAGCGCGATACGGGCCTCGATCCCAGGACCCTGAGATCATGACCTGAGCCGAAAGCAGAGGCTTTAANTGGGGGGAAGCAGGTTCCCCGCCGAGCAGGGAGCGCGATATGGGCCTCGATCCCAGGACCCTGAGATCATGACCTGAGCCGAAAGCAGAGGCTTTAACCCACTGAGCCACCCAGGCTCCCTAACTTCATTCTTTTAATATGATATCCAGTTGTTCCAGCTATATTAGGTAAGACTATTCTTTCTCCATTGAATTATCTTGGCACTCTGGTAAAGAAAAAAAGAACTGATCATAAGTGCATGGGCTTATTTCTGGACACTCCATTATATTGCATTGATCTATGTATTTTTATGCCAGTACCATGCAGGTCTTGATTAAGATAGCCTTGTGTATGTTTTCAAATCAGTACCCTTGAGTGTTCTAGCTTTGTGATTTTTTTTTCAAGATTCTTTTGGTTATTTTGGGTCTCTTCCATTTCCATATGAATTTTAGGATATGCTTGTCAACTTGTACGAAAACAGCTGGGACTTTGATAAGTATTGTATTGAATCTGTAGATTTGAGTTGGGGAGTGTTACCTACCATCTTAAAATATTAAGTCCTCAAGTTAATTCATGAACTCAGGATACCATTTTATAGATCTTTAATTTATTTCAATGATGTTTTGTAGTTTTCAGTGCACAAATCGTGCACTGTTTGTTAAATCTGTTCCTAAGTATTGTTTTTTTGCTGTTGTAAATAAATTCTTTTCCTTATTTTCATCTTCAAATTTTCATGGCTAACATGTAGATATAGAGTTGATTTTGTATATTGGGCTTGTATCCTGTCACCTTGCTAAACTTGTTTACTAGTTCGAATAGTGTGTGTGTGTGTGTGTGTGTGTGTGTGTAGGCAGTACCTTATTTTCTGTATGTAAGAGTATGTCATCTGCAAATAGATACAATTTTCCTTTTTCTTCTCAATTTGCATACCTTTTATTTTCTTGCCTAATTAACATGGTTAGAAGCTCTAGTACAATGTTGAACAGAAGTGGCAAGAATAGACATCTTTGTTCCTGATCTTCCAAGCTTTTTGTTTTGTCATAAATATGATGTTAACTGTGGGCTTTCCATTTTGTTACATTGAGGGAGTTACCTTCTATTCCTAGTTTGTTGAATGTTTTTGTCATAGAAGGATTTTGGAGTCCAGTGCTTTTCCCACATATATTGAGATGATCTTGTGGTTTTTTTTTTAAGTAATCTCTATGCCCAGCATGGGGCTCAGTCTCACAACCTCAAGGTCAAGGATCTTGTGACTTTTTACATTTTATTCTACTAACATGATGAATAGGTATTTGTGAATTTTCCAAAGTTTCCTTCTATTATTGATTTCTAATTCCATTTCATCGTGGCCAGAGAACATACTTCATATGAGTTCAACCCTTTAAATTTTTGAGACTTGTTTCGTGGGCTAACATATAGTCCATTCTGGTGACTGTTTCACATGTACTTGGGAAGAATGTGTTTACTTCTCTTGTTGGGTGGCATGTTCTATAGATACATATTAGGTATTTATGATCAAATTCTTGTTGATCTTTGGCCTTATTCCATCCATTATTAAAAAATGAAGTATTGAAATTTCCAACTATTATCAAATTATCTATTTTCCCCTTAGTTTTTGGGTTTTATTTCAAATATTTTGGGGTCCTATTATAATTTATCATCTTGATTGATTTATTTATCATTATAAAATGTCCTTCCTTGTCTCTAGTTACAATTTTTGTCTTAAGGTTTGTTTTATCTGATAACTAGTACAGCCACTCCAACTCTCTTTCAGCTATGTTTTTCACAGTTAACTTTCCCATCTTTGTTTTCAATCTGTGTCATACAAAAATGTATGATTTGTAGACAACATATAGTTCATATTTTCTGTTCTTATCCATTTTGTCCATCTCTACCTTGATTACAATGTTTAGTCCACTTACATTAAATGTAATACTGATAAAGTAGGATTTATGTCTGCCGCTTTGCTATTTATTTTTAAATACATTTTTGAGTTATTTTTTTAAAAGATTTTATTTATTTATTTCACAGAGGGAGAGAGATCACAAGTAGGCAGAGAGGCAGGCAGAGAGAGAGGAAGAAGCTCCCCGCTGAGCAGAGAGCCCGATGCGGGACTCGATCCCAGGACCCTGAGATCATGACCTGAGCTGAAGGCAGAGGCCTTCACCCACTGAGCCACCCAGGCGCCCTTGAGTTATTTTTTAATGGTTGCATTAATCTAGTTTAGATTAATAGAGATAATTATAAGAATATCCAAAATCTTTGTTTCTGTCATTCCATTTTCTCCTTCCTTTTGGGGCTAATGTTGTCACACAAATTATATCCTTATACATTCTGTGTCCATGAATATAAGTTTTTAATTACTGCTATATGTAGCTGTCTTTTAAGTTAGAAAAAGTCACAAGCAAAAAAATACATTCATACTTTTATCTTTATCTGTGGAGTTACCTTACTTCTTTATCTCTTCATTTCATCATGTAGACTTGAGCTGCTATTCAGTATCCTTTCATTTCAACCTAAAGGACTCAGTTCAGTATTTCTTGTAGGGTAGGTCTGCTAGTGACAAATTCTTTCAGTTTTTATCTAGAAATGTCCTCTTTTCTCCTTTATTTTTGCAGGACAGTTTGGATAATAGGTTTTTATCCTTTTGGCAGATTGGTAATCTTTCTCTCTGAACTTTGAATAAGCCATCCTGGTGCCTTCTAACTATGTCTTCTGAACAGAACTCACTGAATCTTACTGAGGACCCTTTACACATGATGAGTTACAGCTCTCTTGCTACTTCAAGAAGTCTTTGACTTTTGCCAGTTTGATTATGATGTGTCTAGATGTCGATCTCTTTGAATTTATCTTACTTAGAGATTTTAAAGCTTTTACAGAAGTGTAGAGGGGTGCCCAACTGGGTCAGTCAGTAGAACGTGCGACTCTTGATCTTGGGGTTGTGAGTTCAACCCCTATATTGGGTGTAGAGATTACTCAAAAATCAATCTTAAAAAAAAATGTAGGCTATTTTTTAAAAAATCAAATCTTAGAAGTTTTCTGCCAGTATCTTCAAATATTCTTTCTACTTCTGTGTCTTTTTGTGACTCCCATTTATGTGTAATGGTATGCTTAATTGGTGTTCCACAGGTCTTTGAGGTTCCATTTATTTTCTTTTTGTTCTTTAGGCTGGATGATCTCAATTGACATATCTTTACATTTGCTTATTCTTTCTTCTTCATGATCAAATATACTGTTGGGTCCCTCTAGTGGTTTTCATTTCAGTTACTATACTTTTCTTTCTTGCTTTTTTTTTTTTTTAAGATTTTATTTATTTGACAGAGAAATTACAAGTAGGCAGAGAGGCAGGCAGAGAGAGGGGAGGAAGCAGGCTCCCTGCAGAGCAGGGAGCCTGATGCGGGCCTCGATCCCAGGACCCTGAGATCATGACCTGAGCTGAAGGCAGAGGCTTTAACCCACTGAGCCACCTAGGAACCCAAGTTATTATACTTTTCAATTCCTGAATTTCTATTTGGTGGTTCTTGAGAATTTTCATTCTTTTATTGACATTCTTTATTTTGTAAGATATTGTTCTCCTACTTCACACGAATTATTTAGGCATTGTTTCTTTTAGTTATTTGGACATAATTAAAATAGCTGTTTTAAAATCTTTGTATATTAAGTCCTCTTTAGGGTTTTCCCGTGGACAGTTTGTATTACCTACTTTTTCCCTGTACACAGACCATACTTTCTGTGTCTTTTGCTGTCAGATAATTTTTTGTTGAAAACCGGACACTTAAAATGATATAATGTGGCACTTCTAGAAATTAGATTCTCTCCCCTCTTGAGAGTTTGTTGTTGTTTTTGATTGTTTTTATTGTTGGTGATGGTGCTTAATGACTTTTTAGAATTATTTCTGTAAGCTCTGACACAACCAGAAAACGTCCAAGGAAATTTCATCAGGGAAGAACATTATTTATAGAGTGTGGAGAGGAGAAGTACCCAGGAAAGGAGACTGAAGTATATTGACCAAGAAATCAAGTTAGAAGAGTGTTAGGTCAAGGAAGCAAAGGTGTTTTAACCAGAGGAGGTGAATAACAATGTTGTGTGTTTCGAGATGTCAAGTAAAAGAAAATTAAGAGTCCATTAGAACTGATGCCATGGAAGTCTTGAACTGAACTCCTATACAGTTGTTTGGATGGAATTGAATGGTGCCCGTGAGAGAAGCCAGATTGGAGTGCATAAAGAATTTTGGGATATGAGGATACAGGAATTTTGATTATTGACAATCCTTGGAGAACTTTTCCATGAAAGGAGGAGAGAATGATCATGTTTAGTTAGAATAGGTGAGAAGTACATAGGAGACTCTGAAAATTTGGAGACTCCTGAACATGATTGAATCTAATAAAAAGGGGCTAATAAAAAATTAATCATACAAGAGAGACATATTTAATAATAAAAAGTTCTTGATTAAACCAAAGAGGGTAGAATCTGGAATATGGATGGAAGAATTGATCTTAGGGGTTGAAAGATGAGTAGGGATATGACTTTTTTGGGCAGTAGAGGAAGTTCTAAGCTGATGCTTTCTTTATTTTCCAAGAGGTCATCTACAATATGATGGAGGAAAGATTGAGTGGGGATACTTGAGAAACTTTGCAACTAAGTGGAAAATGAGACAGTTTGGGTGAGGGACAGATTTTAGAGACCAAATGAATTCATTGATGTGAATTTTTGATGGTTTCTATCAGCTTGGTTGAATTCCTCTGGGAATAGTGAGCAACTTGGGAAGCATTACCGAGTGTGGGATACTTGAATTCATCTACAGTTGGGATTTTGTTACTGCAGTTGCAATTAAAAATATCAGCACAAGAAAGTTTCTGAAGATTAGTAAGAAAGACAAATACTATATGATCTCACTTATGTAATCTAAAAAAGCTGATCTCATGAAAACTCAGTAGAATGGTAGTTACTAGGGGCTGGGGATGAGGGAAATGGGGAGCTGTTGGTCTAAGGGTACAAACTTTTGTCTATAAAATGAGTAAGTTCTGGGGATCTAATATGCAGCAAGGTGACTGTAGTTAACAATACTGAGAGTAGATCTTAAATGTTCTTACTATGCACAGACAAATGATAATTATGTGAGGTGATGGAGGTGTTAATTCTCTTGTGGTACCCATTTTGCAGTATATGTGTATGAAATCATGTTGTACACCTTAAACTTACATAATGTGCTGTGTCAATTATATCTCAATAAAACTGGGGAAAAGATTAGTAAGAGAGTGGTTGAGATTGTAAACCACAGAATCTTAGATGAATAAGGTGGGAAATGAAGCCTGGAAGGTGTGGAAAAAGAGAAAGTAGTAAGTGCCCCAGAGGTTTGAACAGAACTGAGGAATGTGTGTGTTGGGAGTAACTGAGTGTGTAGGCTGGAATGACAGTAGTTTGTGGTTAGAGGGTGGCTTATATTAATGAGCAGTGTCAGAGATGGAGCAGTTCTGAGTGATGTCAAATGTGGGAGAGGTTAGCTAAAGTCGCACGGAAGAGGAAGTTTCTGAAATCATAAAGTTGGGCTGGCCATGAAGATAATAAAGTCGTGCAAGATGTTTGCAGAATTTGGGGTCAAAAATATGTGAGCCAGTTGCCAAAGAATTCAATAATTGCAGCCCATACAGTGAAACAAATAGTGAAACAAATACTGAAACTTGAGTCTGGGGCCCTGGATTGTACTTTCTCAAACTACCTTCTTGCCTTGATCTATGTATGTTTACCACCTTCAATTATAATTATTTTTAGAATCTCTTCTTTATCTCATTGTAAGTTCCTTAAGGTACAAGTATAGTGTCTTAATTATCATTTTGTGACTCAGATTACTTTATGCCAGAATGCAATAAATTTTACATTGGCTAAATGAAAAAGTAAACAAAATGTGACCATTTTGGGAAGTGGAGCGGCACACTTGAATTTTCCTGAGAGCAGTTGTAGATCCCAGGGTCCTTTCTCTTCCCCTCCCCAGGTACAGTGTAACAAGTTAGACACCTATTTTAAAGATTAGAGCACGTAGACATTTTGGTGAAACTGAAGGAAAGAAACAAGGCTTGCCTGTTATATACCTTTGATTACCTGCATTCTCTTTGTCTTTCTACCACCTTTCAGCATTGCAGCTCAGAATTTCTTAACATCAGGTATAACTTTTGTCAAACCAAATTTAGGGTGACCCAGATTTTAAAAGCCTTATTGTAGATTTAACTTTGTTCCCTGAAAGCCAAAATAAAATAAGGAGGAAGAATTAAAATCTGTTGTCATCTGGACCTATTATATGCATCCATCTTCAGAAGTTGTCCTTTTGATGATTAAGCTTTTTAAGAATGAAAATTGTTTTCCATATGGTCTGAGTTGTCTGTTCCTTAACATTTCATTTAATAGTGTTATTGATGCTTTGTACTTAAGAAAATCCTGAAAATGGAGAATGGTCTAGTGTATACAACATTATATGTATATAAAATATGAAATCCCACGTTATATCATTTGTTAATACTATTGTTCTTAAACTTAGAAGCCAGAAACACCAGCACAGGATGAGGATGGAGTCAATTACATGCAGAAAAGACAACACACTTAATTCTGTGGCCTGAAGATATAGCAAGGGCTTGATTTCTGTTTTCTTGGAAAATTGTGCTTGTCTTTGGTATACTCTCATACTCGTTTCTGGGATAAAAACATAAGTTGGCTTTGACAACTATTACCGCATTGATCCCTGTGATTGACCATCTAGTCGAGGGAGAATATGCTTTTTTTTTTTTTTTTTTTTTGTTATCCATGTATCTTTCTCCTGAAGCTCTACAGGAAGTTATTGAAAAGATCACCTTCAATTTAGTGTTTCGTTTGTATATGAGTAGTTAGACACACCAGTCAACATTTATCACGCCCTTTTCCATCTACTTCTGCCCTCTCTTCTCGCAGGTGTCCAGTATTCTTTGTACATTTTCAGCTGCCCCAAACCCAGTGCTATGATACCTCGTGAAGGCTCCCCTTCCCCAACATGCTCTATGCTGTACATTTCATTACTTCATCCTTCCATTAAAATTTCCCTTCCCTTGTGATCTGTGAACATATGTTAAGTATCTGCTCTGACTTATCATAGTGTCTAGAACTAATGCTTAAAGAGCTTCTGCTGTAGTTTGAGGCAAAGTTTACCTACATAAACTTTCACACACACACACACACACACACACACGGCAATTAAGGGTCAAATATTGCATCAGCCTTAGGAATAATTTTCAGAGAAGAGGTCAGTATGGGTTGGAGTAGAAAGATTAATGGAGTCTAAATGCATCAGTATCTGGAGATAAAGGTTAACGTTTTATTTCCTTATTGAATAACATACTGGAATAGCTGGAAATTAATGGAATTAAGATTTATGGCATCTCAGAGAAGCTTCTGGTCAATGCCACATATGGCCTTCAAATCAGTCAGCTTCCTACATTGTGCACTTTCCTCCTATAAGCTGAAAGCTTGCAGCTCCAAATTTCTGCCCATTCATGAGGCGCTATGCAGAAGCCAAGGTCAAACATACACATGGCTTTGCTCCCAGTGGAGTCCTTATGAAGTTTGGTTGAAGATGAAGGTGGTTCCAGTGATGTCCTCCTGGATATTGGAGTCTTTGAGGCACAATGTTCATAATTTGGGAAGGGGCTATAAGCTAACACTTTCAAATGCCTGGAGCTTATCTAATTTTAATAACTTCTCAGTGACATGAAGAATCAGACTTTGCAAACCACTTTCTATGAATTAGACCTGATAGTTCTATTCCCTCTGGTAGACCAGTTAGCCTGCCACTTTTTTTTTTTTAACAGAATTTGATTTTTGAGAGATTTAATCTCATTCCCTATCCCAGTATTATTTTTCATAACAGCAGGAAGAAATTTGGTAAACTATTCTAGTTTCTTCTATTTGTGAATTTAATTCCCACATCAAAATGGGCTTCTGTCAGAGGATGAAACCAGATGCAGTGTGTTGTTCAAGTTTTAAATGTCTCCAGCTTGTCGAAGCAACTGCATTAAAAATCTTAAAAAAAAATAAGGTTGCTGACGTTCTTGCTCCCTCTGTGTTCCTCCTGCAGTTAAACTATTTACACTTGAACTTTTCCCACATCTGGTTAGAAGCCAATGACTGTTGTCTCCCCCTGTTTTAAGTTACAGTCTCCCTCAAGGTTTCTTCCATGCATTGAACTTTTCTTTGATGGAAAAGGGGTGGGGGTAGTAGAGCAAGTGGAGCATGAGCAGTCAGCCCAGAGATGCCCAGGTCTGAGTTCTAGGTCTGACATTTGCTTGCTGAATGATCTTGGATATCTTAACTTTTCTGACACACAGTCTCACTACACTTACCTTGAAAAGTTGTTAGGATTAAATAAAATAACCCATGCAACAGCACTTGGCATGGTGATTTGCATACAGGAGCACTCAATCTGCCTAGTCTTTTTTTTTTTTTTTAAAGATTTTTTATTTATTCATTTGACACAGAGAGAGAGATTACAAGTAGGCAGAGAGGCAGGCAGAGAGAGAGGAGAGAGGAGGAAGCAGGCTCCCTGCTGAGCAGAGAGCCCGATGTGGGCCTCGATCCCAGGACCCTGGGATCATGACCTGAGCCGAAGGCAGCGGCTTTAACCCACTGAGCCACCCAGGCGCCCCTGCCTAGTCTTTATATTTGTGTGATGAGTTCGGCCATACTCAAGAAAGAGCAATTTCTTATTCATGGAGGGCTTATTCAAAACCTAATTCAGTGTTCTATATGCATTCTATATAGGGTGTTCTTTAACTCTCATTGTGATTTTTTTTTTTTAGTTATCAGTGTTTCCTACACTATTTTTATTACTTTTATCTGCATAGCAGTTGATATTTATAAGGCTTTTGTGCTTTTATGTGCTTTAATGCACTTTGGTAATGTGTAGCATATACATCCTGAGGTTCATCTTGTGGGCTCATCATTCAGTCTGGGGTTTTGCTTACATGGTCTGCTCATTCTGAGTATCACAGTCTTGACTACAGAGTTCACTTGGTCAAGAAATCAATTATAACAAAAGGAGTTCTTCAACCTGGAATTCTATGAATATGACAGAAAATACCTGTTGAGCTCCAAGGACACATGGTAAAGCCTTAATCTAAGTTTTTCCACTTCAATTTGAAATTCTCTGGAGAAAGAAGTTGAAGAGAAAAATTCACAAACTCCATTTTCAGTGAATCCAGGAGACCCAGATATCTCTTAAAACTACAAATTATAGGGCGGGGGGTTGTGGGGGCTTGGGAGGGAAAAATAATGAAACAAGATGGGAGGGGGAAGGAGACAAACCATAAGAGACTCCTAATCTCACAAAACAAACTGAGGGTTACTGGGGGGTGGGAGGGTAGGGATAGGGTGGATGGGTTATGGACAGTGGGGAGGGTTTGTGCTTTGGTAAATGATGTGAAAGGTGTAAGCCTGATGATTCACAGACCTGTACCCCTGGGGCAAATAATAAAAAAACCCAAAAAACAAAATCTACAAATTATATGTGCTGCCAAAAGCAAGTGAGGCCAGTGGAAACAGGCAAGGAGCTGCATGGTAAATGGTAAATAGGCATCAAGAAGGATGGTGAAGGTAGGTGGCATCAGCTGTGGTGAATTTCAGAAAAGCCAGTAAATATTCACTTCCGGAAGGGGAGAATCCCATCCTGAATGGCGGCTGCAGGGAGCAAGAATCAATTCAGGATGACCAGCTTGTTCCAGTTTGCCCGGACCTCTCCTAGCTTTAGCACTGAAAGTCTCATGTCCTAAGAACCTTCTCTGTCCTGGGCAAACGGGGATGTTGTTCATCCTTGATGAGATGGAACAGGATGTGGGATGATGGAAAGGGCCTGAGGGCCATGCAGGTGGCAGACTACAGAAAGGAGAAGCCAAAATGGACCAACAAAAAGTGGGGCTACTACCTTGGAAGGTGAGAGATGTGTCCTGTGTGGCAGTGGCTAGCAAAGAAACTAGAAGATCACATGGGCAGAATCCATTCTGAACCTAAAAGACAAAGGGAAGTGTGTTTGAGCAGACACACCATTTTTAAGGGCAGTAGCCTGTTGCAACAGACTGGAACAGAAAAAGCCTGACTTGGAAAGGTTGGCAGACTGGAACTCCTTAATCCTTTGCTCTACCCCCTGGTAAACTTTGTAAATAGCTGGTCCAGGAAAATTAAACTCATTCAAATATGAGTAACAAAAAATGCCTTGGAAGAGCATCTGTTCAGAGATGGTTATTAAATTGTGTAAAAGAGGGCGCCTGGGTGGCTCAGTGGGTTAAAGCCTCTGCTTTCGGCTCAGGTCATGATCTCAGGGTCCTGGGATCGAGGCCCACATCGGGCTCTCTGCTCAGCAGGGAGCCTGCTTCCTCCTCTCTCTCTGCCTGCCTCTCTGCCTCCTTGTGATCTCTCTCCCTCTGTGAAATAAAATCTTAAAAAAAAAATCTTTAAATTGTGTAAAAGAATAGGAAATTTTCCTCTATAGACAAATGAAATATGCCAGAAAACTATTGCCAAGAAGCAGAAAAAAATTTTAATGTTAATATCACATGTCTAAAAAACTTAATGGAGTAACAGTTGTTAATGGAGGTATACAAAGCAAAAATGCAGTGACTCAGGACTGGGCACTAGGAGATGATGAATAAAGGGAGGTGTGAATTAGAGTTTGGCAGAAATCATGAAAGAAATAACATTTTTTAGAAGTGAAGACTTAGAACACAAGAATAGATACCATTGAAAGCACGGGGAACGAAAGAGATAGAAAAGCAAATGAAGTGAACAAGAAATACAGAAAGAAAAAGGATTTAGAGACAATTATAGGAATGAACACAAGTGTACATGTACACATGGGGTCTCCCCAAAAGAAGACCAAAATAAAAGAACAAATACTTGATAATTCAAGGAAACTTTTCTAAAAATAAGATAAGGCATAAATCTACATATTTGAAGGGCTCACCGTATACCAGGGAAAACGGACTTTTCGAAAAAAGTCAGCATCAAGGCATAGTCTAAAGTGACCAGAAGAAAGAATACTTTGGGTGAACAGGTGAAAATATCCAGTCACTTATGGTGAAATGAAGCCGGGCAGGCCTCAGACTTTTCTAAAGATACAAACAATCCCAGACGATGGTGGAACAATTCTTATACTTAAGGAAAGAAAGAATGAGCCAGAGATTTTATACATGGCCAAGATGTCTATCATGTCTAAAAGGCTACAAAACAATTTCAACTTTGTAAGAACTCAGGAAATATTCCATAGGAATCCATTTTGAGGAAACAGAGGATTAACTCTCACCAACCAAACAAAGCTTTGGCGAACTTTGGTTGAAAGGCCGGGATTCAACATTAAATGAATTTAATTGCAGATCTAAGTCCAAAGCAAAAAAGGGGACAAGGTAAGGGGTAAAGTTTGAAATCAGTAGAGGTATAGGACCCAGAATCTATTGCAAGGGGCTGAACCTTGAATGGAAGATGAGGTACTATCTTCATTGTACTAAAGGTAGAAGGAAAAGCTGATGAGATGATTTCTACTTCCTCTGAAGTAAAAGTCCATCCACTGAAGGTGGATGGGGCCAGGACTGGAGTAAGGGTCAGCAGTGGAGGGGAAAATGTTCAGATATAGTGGGAGATCAAGCTTCCAGAGAATCATGGTGGAAATACATAGAAAAGTTTGCTGTTTAAAGAAAACCTCCAATGAATCTGTTAAAGTGAACTATTTATGATGAGGTATTCGAACTTCCTCTTTTGTAAATTGGATATTAAGTAGTATACAGAAGTTTAAGACAGATGTTTGTTATTTCGTACCTGTGGATATAGTGCTTTGCGTGTTTTTATGCAAATCCATTTAGTTTCTTTTTTCTACTATATTATGACACACTGAGGGTAAGGAGTATCTTTCCAGTACTCTGCCCACTTCAGGTGTTCATTCAGTAGAAGTTTGATATTTCAATAAATATAAAGTTCAGCTTAATATTTTCTAACACACATTCCTAAAGATGCACATAAAGATGACTAGTTTTAATCATTTAATTTTCAGACTCTGAAAAGGTGGTACTTCATTGAAATTCCTGGTGAAGTTCAGAATAAATATTACAATGAAATTTATAAACGTTAAGCCACATACACTTCTGACTTAATAGGCTAAGGTGTAATAGATGCCCATATCTCCCATCCAGAAAGTGTGGTGAACACTGTTCACAAGTCAATGTTGCAAATGGCCCAATCAAACAAGGAGTCTATAACAGATATGAATTGAAAGAGCCAACTTGTCTAGCCATTTTGGGATTGTGAAGCAATCAAGCACCACAGAACTATAGGACTAATCAAAGGTGAGACTAAGCATTATCTTCTCTGGGATCTTTAAATGAACTATGGTGGAACTGCTTGCTTCTTGACAAGGTCAAGAGAGAACTTGTAAGTCTTCCTTCCCGTTCCTTGTTGACCCAAAGAGAACTTTCCAGAGATACTCTCTCAATCCAACTGCAACTAAACCACTATATACTTGACATGGTTTTCCCTGCAAAATTTGAGAAGTATACTTTATTTTATTGTCCCCTTACTGTCATTACCCAAATATAGCATACTCTTTACCACATTGCATGAAAGAGAAAATATCTGAGAATTCACCAACATCAAAAATAATTTACCGAATTATTACTTGCAGAATTAAAAGGAAGGCTGAGATGGTAAAATGTTAAGCCCAACAGGAAAGAACTAAAGTTTAGATGCTGTATACGTTGTATAATTTCTCTCCAGTGAGGACAACTTCAAAAGGTTGTTTCAGAGTATCTGTGACAATCACTGTGCCTTGGCGTGGAATGATTTTGAGGCTGAAGATGAAAAGGGTAGTCTCCTTCAACACCAGAGAGCCACTCCATCTTGACATTTTATTCTTTTGAGTGCTCCAGATCTAATAGCCATGGCTTTAACCACTGCATCTTTCAGGGAATGAGACTGATGTGGTTGAAAAAGGACAAATTTGCACACCAACTAAGCTTGGGCCCCAGTATTCACTGCAGTAGGAACTAACTGCGGGACCAAAATATAACAACACCTTCTTTCTTGGATTGTTTATTAGATTTTAGCCATAATGTGAATAAAATACTTAGCAGAGCGATGGGCACCTGGCAAGTGCGTGATGAATGGTAGCTATATTACTATCTCATGGCGAGAAATTTTATTAGGGTTAAAAAATCTCAGTAACAAAACATCCGCAAATCTCAAACAGCCATCTGTTTCGAGCAACATTCATACTATGAAACTCAAGCTCACTGAAATGATTTGGATCCCCTCTTAAAACTCACCATAATGAGATTTGGCCTGCACCAGAGAAAAGCCATTAATGACCTAATTGTCAAATCCAATGGCCTGTTTTCAGTCATGTTCTTATTTATTTCCTCTGTGGCATGTGATGTTATTGACTATTCTTGTCTTAATTCATTCACTTGGATTCCTCAACAATGCTGTTTGTTGGTTCTTCCCTTGTTTCAGACTCCTTTCCTGGGGTTAGGGCTTGGAAGGGGCCTTTTCTCCGCTTCCTGAGCTCTTCTTCTGTGAAGACTTCCCTTAGGCTCACTAGGCAGAGTCAACCCAGTTCAGAAAATTTTTGTTGAGTATGTAGGATGCACTTATATCTCCTCCAGGTATTTGTGCACAAAGACAAAGGAGATTGGAGGTGGTAGAAGCTTCCGGTGCTCACCATATTGAATTTTTCATCCTGAGCTGACAGGAGGTTATGTTACTCAGCCTCCTGCAGGAGGTGGGGGTGTGTAACCAGCTTCAGTCATGAGATGTGAATGCAATTCATGGGTTGAGGCGTTTACAGGGCAGTACACGACTTCCTTGCTCTCTCTTCCCATGCTGCCATGACCCAGGAAAAAAGTTGTTGACCTGACAGTGTCTCATGGTGGAGGGAGCCTGTGCCGTGATGGTCAGATGGAGGGAATTCCTACTGACTTCCATCAGACTTTGCATGATCGAGAGGAAGAGCTGTACTTACCTATGAAATCTGTTACTGTGTCCTATCCTGTCCTAAGTCAGGATAGTGTGATGCACTTGGAGGAAATGGGTACATGTACATAAACAGATGGTACAAAGGAAATATGCAAAGTGCACAGGATGCTTTTTGGAGCATTGAGGGGTACTGATCTCATTCTGAGTGAGGAGTATTTAGGGAAGGTGTGAATTCCTGGTCCTAATTCATCTCTTCCCAGAATGGACAGATTGGTTTTGACCAAGAGAGGAGGCACCTTCCTCTCCTGAATCTGGGCTGGCCCAGGTGGGAATAGAAACAGCTGTAGACTATTGAGTAGACATTGTGGGGAAAGGTTGAAGGAATTCACCTTCACATTTTCTTGGCAAAGTAAGATATTTTCTGGTATGTATTAGAACAGGGAGAACCAACTGTTTTATCTGCAAAGCTAGATAGCCAATAGTTTAGGCTTTAGTCTCTGTCACAACTACTCAACTCTGCTATTCTGGTGGAAAAATAGCCGTAGACACTATGTTAAGTGAATTATCTGTTACAGAAAAACTTTCTTTGGAAAAGAGGTGGCAGGCTGGATTTCAGCTGTGGGCCACAGTTGGCTGTTGCCTGTGTTCGGAAGCTGAGGCGGACCACAGTTTCGAAGCAGATGTTGGAGATCTGCAGTCGTTTTTGCAGGAGCTGAGAGAGGGTGATGTTGATGGGTGACCAAGAGCAGCATAGGGGCAGCTCAGGGCCTAAGTGACATGAGGAAGAATGTGTTGGCTGTGGCCCCATTTGCATTGTTTCGGCAGTTTTGGGCACAGACTGTGTCGTCCTAGGATATGTAGGTGCAGAGAATGTGAATTCCTGCTCCTCTGATCTGAAAGCATTGCTTCCATTGCTAATCTTAGTTGTCTCTCTTCCCAGATTGTGGGCAAGGTCCTTGTCCCCTGTGTTTTTTATAATAGGTTGTGTTTCCTCAGTTTCTAGCTAAGGACTGTATCCTTCATTTGTAGGCACTTGCCCCTCACCTCACTGTGACACAGTGAGAACCCTTTCCTGGACCTGAGTCGCCATGACCAGGCCCGTCTTGCTTCATGTTGAATCCACCCAGACCCGTCTCATCCTCTGAGGACTGGTGACTAATGCGGTGACTGTTAGCTGGTCAAGAGAAGCTGAAGTCATGCTATAATTATGGCTCCACACACACGCACCCACTGTTTTATCTGTCTCTCGCCCCCACCCCCCATCTTCCTGTCTTTGGAACAAAAAAATTCTCTGACTTCACATGGCCAACACAGCTGTCCAGCTGGCTACAAACACAGAAGTGAATGAAGTCAGTGAAAGGATGAGTCACGGCACAACAGTGTCATTTACGCTCCCTGCGTTCCCACCCCCCGCTGCCTCCTGACTGGGGTTTACTGCTTGCGAAGGAGCCCTTTGCCACGGCTCCAAGGACACTGTGCAAGGAAGCACCTTTTGGGGGAGGAAGTCACTCGCTTGGCACATCTGTTGTTCACTCCCAGTCCCACCTAGTTGAGTAACATCATTCGGATCTAAAGAAGAGACAGGCACAGGCAGTTGGCTGAGCGGCTTGGTGGCATTGAAATATTTTGTAGAAAAAGAACACGCAATATATAATTCAAAATCCAAATGCACCCAGTTTAGTTATAGCCTAGTAGTGGTTCCCGAATCATGACAGAGTGAACCTTTAACCAAGAAATCTCATGGGAACCAATGGTGATCTTATTCCCTTCTGCTGTGGTCCATATGAATTCATGAAAGTTCATGACAATGAGCATCCCTGCAGGGCAAAAGGCACTGTCGGCTAATCTAAATTCAGGCTGTGAATTTTTATCACGATCAGTGTTTTGTTTGGATCAATGTGTGGATTTAAAATCAGTGATCAATAATATCACCAATAGTATTAATAAACTGTTTGCTCCCTGTCATTACTCCCTTCCTGTTATGCATTTGCCCTGTCTTGAGGATGATGCTATTCAGAATACAGGAGGCTTAGACTGGCTGAAATTTGTCTCCGTTCCCACATTGCCTGCGTTTCTGCTTTTCACGCCCTCAGCCATCCTTGCGTAAGCATCACTTTTGTATCTCAAAGTTCTCTTTCCTTCTCTCTGGGATAAGCCCCCAGCGTACTGCCCTTGGATCCTCAGACCGAGGAGGAGACAGACAGACAGGGCTGAGGCTGGAGGAGCAGCTGGTGGTCCTTCCCACGTTGCCAAGGCTTGGCAGCAGGCACCTGGTTCGCACAGGACTGGCACAGCTGGGCCAGCCTTTGACTGGCAAGCGTGGCTTCCTTCGTCGCCGGAGTGACTGGCCTGTGATCTCGCTACAGCCTGCTGAAACCGAGAGGGACGCAGGGAAAGCCATACACCTCAGCGGAGCAGGTGCAAGTCACATTTCACTAATGAACAATGGGCACTTTGCACACAGGGAGGCTTTGATCTGAGAGCTAAAAGGCCCTTCTGTTGGACAGGATGTTGGCCGAGGCAGGAAGCAGCGAGCGGCCCTGGGAAGGATCCTTTATGCAAAGAAGTCGTGTAGCAGCCGTCATCAGCTCCTGCTTGCAGACTTAAACACTCCCAATCTCAGAGACCTCTTTGGGAGAAAGCAGTGTGTTTGTGGAAAGCTTTTAGTTGATTCTATATTAGGACCATCCCCAAAATGAATAAAACATCTCTTCTATATTAAACTTAAGGGCTGTCTTCTACCCGTCGGTTTCAGTTCTGCCTTATGGGTTTATACAGAACAGTTCTACTTGGGATAGAGGGTGTCCGTGAGAGAATGTTCCATGTATTTGGAGATCAATCTCCTGTCTTCCAGGAAATGTTAATAGGGCATCTTTTCATAAATTAAAAAAATACAAATACACAAAGCGAAATTGCTGTCTTCATGTTCATGCGTATCCCTCCTGCACAGTGACCTCAAAGGCTCTATGCAAATCTCTCTTGTCTTCCCCTCCAAAATCAGAATCGCAGGTTTTTTTATGATGGGAAAGACCTTAGAGATCATTCTTTCTAAACCTTCATTTCACATCTTGGGCAACAGAGGCTAAAGGAGGTAAGTCACACAGGAGTTCAGAGTTGAGACCAGACCCCTCCCCAAGCTAGCCGGGGCTTGTGCCTCTGTGTTACGTTGCCGGATAATGGCTGCCGTTGAGGGCAGGGAAGGTGATGAGTCTGTGCTCGGCAAGGTGTAAACCATCCATCCCGCTCCAAGTCCATAGGACTTCTGCTGTCTCACCTTCCTTTCCCCACAGCCTATTCTCGGAGGAGGAGGTGATGGGAGATTTTTTGTGAATTTCAGCCACTGTGTTTCTATTCTTCTTACTTTTCACTGGGGACATTAGAGAGTTGTGCAAAGGTTTGAGGCTTCTTAAAGCAGATGAGGGAGGGGCAGTTAGAAAGAGGGTAAGGAGGGAATGCCTACATGAGGTCTCCTTGGAGCTAAGACTGGGGTATTTCCAAGTCTGTAAGGACGTGTTTGGCATAGCCAATGTCAGAGGCATTTTCCCTCCATGTGAACACTATGGGAGCCACGGTTGAGTTAGGAGATAAACTTCAAAGAAGGAAACCAGCACAAGCAAATTGTTGCTTCAAAGCTTGGATATGCCAGGAATCAGGTGGGTCCACAGCAGAAAAATACAATTGGGTGGTCGCTGTCCATAGACTAATAGAGCGGCGTGACATGGCTGGAGAGCAGAACTGCCCCGAGCTGTGTGTAGGGCCACAGGCTGAGAACGCATACCTGAGTGTGTGCATTTGGGAGTAGGGGGTGGGGCAGTATTGAAGCATTAGGAGGAGGGGGTGGGGGCACTTTGTAGCAAGGGGTGTAGGAAGATCCACGAAGGGACAGTAAGGAGACAGGAGTTTAAAGCCTCATGTGAAAAGCCGTTGAGTATGTCCCTGGGAAGGTTTTCTGTGGAGCCATTCTTGGTTAGGCTCAGACCACATGAGAATACAGTGTTGAGAAGACCAACATCACTGTTTTCAAATCCTTGCTGTCACTCTTGGATCAGAAGCTTGTTTGTGGGTAGATACTGGACAGCAGATTAACTGGTTCTAGTGGTTACCCTGTTGGGGAGACCGGGGACCTCCTAATATGCTTCCTCTCCTTTTGTGGACTGGCTCAGGGCTCAGAAAGGGTCAAAGCTGGAGCGGTCAGACCTCTGAGAATTCAACTCAAGGAGGCTAGGAAAAGCAGACACAGATACTACTAGATGTTGGCGACACTGCATTTTTCCTCTCCTCCTCCTCTAAGCTTACCAGAACTTCTTTGTCCCACGTGCTGTACTATCCAGACCTAGCTGTTCATTCTGGAGCTAATCAATCAACTTTGCAGGAGCATGGGGCTAACAAGACTACCTCATAATCAGAAAACGTTTGACATAGAAGTGGGAACGGGCAAGACAAGTGGATTCGCTGAAAGGAATGGGGAAGTTGAACATCAGGCATGTGTTGGTATGGTGTGTGAGTGTGTGTGTGAGTGAGAGAGGCAGAGGCAGAATTCGCCAACTTGAAATACTGTCCTCTAGGAGATGGAGTTCTAAGGCTGAGGATCTATTACATACTCTGTACTCTGTGTATGACTCTGTAAGTTCCTGCAGTTCTCTCCACCACGGTCAGAAAATTATTGTCCTTCAATGGCCTACTATCTGTATAGGCTTCACTATTGCTAAGGATTTTCAAGACTATTCGACTCCTCAGCCTTACTTTTCCTAATCAATGACATTTGAATCAGTGGATTGCATGTTTATTTTTTGGTTGGAACTTGTCTTTTTGAATTCAGTTGGCATTTGCTTCCATGTTTTGAAAAAGTTTTTGAGACTGTAATCCTCTCCTTTGCTATTTTTAATGCTTTAAAGTGTATACAGTTGAGTCAACAGTGACAGTTCGTTTTGCTGCTTGCTATTTTTGATTTGAACTTTGCACTTCATTCTAAATCTTCATGGTGGATTTGGGCCCTTTGAGTACGAAATGTCGTTGATCTTTTAGCTATTGGTGGGCCCCACACATTGTTTTCCCAGAGTCTAAGTTGATGAATGCGGATTCTTTTTCTTAAGGCTTTTCTCAGGGAGATTTCAAGGGGTGGGAGTTGGTGTTTAGATTTACTCACAGATTTCACTGTGCTTCCTCTTAAAATTTCCATTTCAGATTTCTCTACCATTTAACATTTACTTTCTCCACTTTATTTGGGGGGGGGTCTCTTTCATAATTCTTGTATGTATTCTTTCTTTGGTATGGTTGGAAACTATGCACTGGGATTTCAACATTTATCTTTGTTTTGCAATTTGTATTTTTTTTATTGTTTTGCAACTTATATTTTTACTTTGTTGCAACCCCAAATTGCATCAATGCCTATTACTGCCCTTGGGATATAGGTTTATAAATTTACTTATTTGCTCATTTCTTCATTTTCATCAGAGAATCCACGGGTTCAAAGGGGCAAGCAGATAGTGGTCCCTGAAAGCTTTTGTCATTCATCTGTGACACTCTGCTCACTTTTCCACTTGGGCTCCCCTTGGCATGTTCCTCTTGGCTCAGGTCTCCTGCCAGAGAGTTCCCAATTAGAAAAGAGGCTTGGAATCTATCGTGTAGTGGGAAGAAGATCCTAGGAAGAGCACATCTCCATTCTGTGGTGAGGTGGGGACAGGCGGAGGCAGGCAGGTGGAGCAGGGTCCCTTTCACCCCCCTCCCCACCCCCCAGCTCTGGCCTTATTTGGCGCATGTAATTGTTCTCAGCTTCGTGGACTCTGGAACTTCCTCAGGAGCCCTGAAGCTCTTATTGGTCTCTCTTATGTTCCCTGGAATGTGGTCTGGATTTGAGTCTAATCAGCTTGAAGTCCTTTCAAAGATAAAGGCCATCTCCCGGCTCCCCCAGCATCTAGCACAGCAGAGAGTCCGGGAGGTCACTTGGCCGACCACCTCGGTAAATGTGTATTTTCCCCAGGGCTGTAGGTGGTAGCCATTCAGCAACTGTTCATGAGCAGTTACTAATAACATACTAAAAAATCCCTGGCCACTGATAGCTCCACACTTTTGTGGTCCATGTGAAACCTATCCATTTTTCCCTTGATTATATCTACTTCTTGATTTTGTCTTTTGGAAGCAAATGTAAAAAAAAATTACTGGGGTTGTTGGAAAAAGAATTTTGTTTTTGAGCAGAGCTTATGAGAACTGACTGTACGGATAGTCAACACACTGGGCCTGTGTTTACTAACAACCCTGGCTAGGATGAATATTAGCTCTGAGACTGATTGAGGAAAAATGAGGAACCGTGTTTATTTCATCTGTGCAGACAACCCGCTTACCTTGAAACTTTCTCTAATGTGGTCCTTTACGTTGATCGGCAGACAAAAGCTGCTCGTGGCTACATTCTATTTTACTTTGTTCCGTGTAGATGCGGGAAAGGTAATGGTTCCTTTCCCATCTCGATGGCAGATAATTCAGGGGAACCCAGTGTTATCCGTGGTAATACAATGATGGCTTGAATATAAATCATAATGGGATGAATACCCTAACTGAGGCTCCCAAGCTCTAATTATTTGCTTAAAGCTAGAGGGGGTAACATTCAGTGCTTTGAGCAATCCTGTTAAAAAGGTAATGTGTCTGTATGTAAAACGCTGGCCTAGCTGTTCTTATCTTGTAGCAGATGTGTCTGTCCTTCCTTTCCAGCCCTTCTCCAGGTAAGTACTATTTTGAGCAAAATGTGAAACATGTCCTCTTGGATCACTTGAAAATTAAATTTTCAAGGGCGCCTGGGTGGCTCAGTGGGTTAAAGCCTCTGCCTTCAGCTCAGGTCATGATCTCAGGGTCCTGGGATCGAGGCCCACATCGGGCTCTCTGCTCGGCAGGGAGCCTGCTTCCTCCCCTCTCTCTGCCTGCCTCTCTGCCTACTTGTGATTTCTCTCTCTGTGTGTCAAATAAATAAATAAAAATCTTTAAAAAAATTAAATTTCAATAGGGATATGTCAATAGGGATATCTGCAGAATTTTGCGAATGACAGAAATAGTGAACAGGTGCAACGAGTATCAGGCCCATAGTAGGTGCTCAGGAGCTACCAGCTTTACAAATAAATGTGGATGCCGAAGACACAGACACAAAGGCGATGGGATGAAAGCCAGTGCCTGGACTGAATTTGAGTGCGTCGATGGCACTAAGGAATAAAGGGGACAAAATTCCACATGTCGGAAGTAATCTCAAATCAGGGCAGTCTGTGCTCCTGAAACTCAGAACTTTTTAAAGCATAACAGAGCTGCCTGGACGTGAACTTTGAGTGGTCGTCATGGTCGGAGATAAGCAAATGACACACCAGTTTCAAAATCCTGTTCATGTCTTTTGGTCAAGCTTTCATTCTTTGTTAAGTGCCTTATACGCTTCAGTTTGGGGAAATTACTACTTTTCAGGAAAAAGAGCTGGTACTGGAACGAAAACGTAGCCAAAGATCCTCTTCATTTTCCAGTTTTCTCATTGTGCTCACACACTGCATGTACACGTCTTCGCACCCCTCTCCCCCACTTCTCATGATTAAGTCATTTAAAAGTCAAGTAAAAACAAGTGAAAAACTTTTTTTTGGGAGGGGGTTTGGTGGGGTAAGGAGTGACCCCTTCATTCCAGTGTTGTGTTTGTTTGGTGAGTGGAGGATGCTCTGGTTATCTTTCCAACCACTGGGTCTGTTCATTCAAACGTCTGTTCATCCACACTTAATCTACGGCATCACTAAATAACAAGCATCCTCATTATAATTGTAGAGGACTAGATAGAAAAACTGGGTCTTGACCTTGTGCCCCAAGGACCAATAAAATCGCAGTCATTTAGAGACAGTTCCGGAGTCAAAGGTTCCCCATTTAAAATGCCTGCATCCAATTGTTTAGAGTTCAGCTTGGTATCATTAGCTGAGTCTTCCTGCCCTGTCTCAAGAGACAGAGACCAGCTCTCAAGCAGCATTTGTCCTAATTGCCTTGTTTGTATTAACCTCCCCAGAACTTTAACTTGTTTGGAAAGGTTCCCTTTTCTTTGTTCTGCCGCTGGGTCCCCAAATGATGTGGCCTTCTGTTGCACGTCTCTCCTTTCTGGACATGGCCTTTCTCTGTGACTTGGCTCTAAGGAGTTTTCAGCTTTGGCTACAGAACACCATAAAAATGGGTGGAAATATGTGGAGTGATTTTTCCATCCTCCCGTCCCACTTCCCTCGGTCAAGCATGACTATTTTTTCCTGTCCCTGCCCTGAGCCTTCTCTCTGCCTTTGCTCACAAGGCTAACTCTATCTCCAAGGTCTCCCAGCCCTGGCCATTTAAATTTCTGACCATTCTTCATGGGTCAGCTTAGTAGTTCATCCTCTCCATGAAATCCTTCTGGATTCTTGTAACTGGAGACATTATCCCTTCTCTGAACTCCCTCCCATAGCTGCCCCACGCCGCCTCATGGTGATCCCCACGCACTGCGTTGTGTTAACTCCGATCAAGATTTGGGGCTTATTTCCCAGCATGCCTGGGCTGTGAGCTTTTCCGGAGGCCGCACTTGGCTTCCTTGGTGGTTTCCAGCCAAGAGCCCTCATTAGAGAAGTTGCTCAAAGGGCTTTATTGCAGGAAGACATCATTACACCTTGGAATAAAGTGAACTGCTTACTAGAATATTTTCTTATTTTTCAACTGGATTTTGAAGTTACATAGACCCAGGCAACATATTATGCAAAATGATTTCCACCTCTTTGCAAGACAGGGTCTGTCAACCATCCAGAGCCTAAGTAGAAAGAAGCGCGGGTGTATTTTTAGGTGCATGTCTGTGCTTTGGGGGAAATACAGGTCGAAGTTTTGGTAAAGTGGTTTAAAAATAATGACCTGGTCATGTGTGTGGCCTGTTATTTTATGCAAAGTATTTTGCGTCTTGGGAAAGATTGTCTTGGTGTTCTCTGAAACCTGAGACGTATATCACCCCTCTACGCGTCTGGCTTCAATTCAAATTTCCTAGAATTACATACAGCTTAGGTGCCCCTTAGGTGCTGACTCACCAACACTATTAACTCTTGTTAAATTTTCTGGAACCAGCATATATGTAGTAACTTTTTTTTTTGGTCTCTGAACAGTATATATTCACATCAGAGAAGGACTTTCTCCAACTTCTTTGCCCTCAGTGCTCACTCATTCCAAAGTAATTTTATAGCTGATGGAAATAGTTCCGCAGCCTCAGAGTTGAATTTAATTGTTGTTTCACAAACTTCCAATGAAATTCTGCTTTCCTCTTTGGGAGATCAGGGATCTTTGTCACAGACACTTGGGATAGCTTAATAAAACTTCGGTAGTAAACATAGACAAAGAAATTCTGCTTGGGGAATCCGCCCACCACATGTAACAAAGTTATTTGTGAAAAGCAAATCCAGAGCCTTAAAGCCACGGACCTGCCCTCAAGACCTCAACAGATATTTAAAAAATGTGACACGGTACTGCGTCTTATAGGAATACAATGTTGGTATTATAAAGAAATACAAAACGAAGTATTTAGTAATGTCACAAGAATATCGTCACAGTTAGTGAGATAATGTGCTTAAAAAACATAGAGGTACCTTGGTAAAATGCACATCTCTGAGTGGGGATGTCGGTTTTTGTCACAGTACATGGCTGTTATGCGGAGCGAGTCATTAGAGAAGAGGCGCTCGGAGCACTGGCTGACCCATGCTGAGCAGTGCCAGTAATTCTCATGGACCGCTTGTCATCTGAATGAGCTATTTCAGATCTCTTGACAAACGGTGGTTCTGTTGCCACTATTTCTCAAGTAGGAAGAAGGCCCTGGTGACAGTCATTCCAAGTACGTGAGGTATGTGACAGCAAAGGATTAGGCCCCCAGAGCTGTGGAGCTCTCTATCCCCCTTGGAAAAGAAAAATTCTTAGCACTTCATTATGTGTTCGTTACAACTTAACCAAAGGAAGGAAACTGTAGTGTCAAGCACGCATTCTGCACACGACTGATGTTTGATGAACTTTCAAAGGCTCACGTGAATTACGAAGATCTCGGATGCCACGGAACCCTCAGATCCCTATGTTAATTTGCAGTATAACTTTGTTCCACAGTGAATAACAGGAGCCTTCTGGATGACCCCAAACCTACTAAAGAGTGGAAAAAAAAAAACCCCAAACTGAGCATGTTATTTATTGTGATGTCAACAAAGTAAATCAAAACATTTGTCGCTATTGTTATGTTGGTGACACACAACGTAGGCTCAACCTCTCCATATTTTCAGTCACACAGTGTGGTTCGAGTATTCTAGTGGGGATAGTCGAGTGACTTTGAACCACGGATTACCAACACTGGGCATCAGTTTCACCCTCTTTCTTGCACTACATGCAGTGGCTCCAGAGGAGAGAATTACATTATGGATACTATAGAGAAATGATTTGCCACTCATTTGAAAGTGTCATTTAAAAGAAATAGTTTAAAGTGTGTGTATAACAAAGTAACAGAGCATTGCTCAATGTTGATTTGTCAAAAGATTACAGTTTAGCCCTTGAAATAAACGTTTCCCAAAATAACAGCATTTGGGAAACTTTGAGCTCTGTTTTAGTCTTTTCACAGGAACTAAGAGGCCTTTCACATTCTGAAGGCGGAATACTGAGTAATAAGAGAAACAAGAAGTCCTCAGTCTCCATCGCTCTGCCTGGGGACCCACTGGACTATTATTAGCATGGGATACAAAATAGATTTGGTAAACATTGGAAAAGTCGTGCCAAGCAGCGTCTCAAAGACATATGGTCTTTTGTAAGTGCCATCATCATTATAAACAAGCAAGATGTTCTAATTAAGAAGTCTTTGTCAGGCAACTTGCTCTGTAACTTAGTCCTGAGGTTCTGAAACAGACAGTCAAAACTTTGGGGGTTGGGTCACCCCTATTCCTTCTTCCTTCCAGACTCTTACAGAGCTGCCATCTCGACTTTGACCACTAGAGGGAGGGCAACTACGTAGAATTACTCAGCCAAGGGGCTGGATTCTCCAATCTTCGGTCACCCTGGCCTTCACCACCAGTTAGTCTATCCTAGGAACTGATTTTCTTCGGCTTCTTGAGGGAGTGGAAATGTAGAGGAATGTGTTTCATCAGTGCATATCAGGCCCATGTTTTATGCTCAGTGGAGTTACGGGGTGGATATAATTTATTTTTACAAATCTCAGAGTCCAGTAGAGAGCCGGTTGAACGAAGGAATTAATGGGCATTTTTTTTGAATCTTCCCTGCTTTGTGCAGAATGCCAGGCTCTCCTCCTATGAGATCATTTCATTCGAGTTAAAGAATTGAATATTTACAACAGTTTCGTGGAATTGAGGTTGAACAGGAAGAACTTTAGTTAAAGTCTTCCAACCCTAAAATCCTGTGATTCCGTATTTCCTCAGCTGGAAAGTAAAGAACTATGACTTCGATACAGCACCTACCACCACGATTCCTCCCTTAGCAAATGCTCCCTGAAGAACCCCTGGTTGAAACGGTGGACACGACTGGTGTTTAGATGACTGTTGACCATCAGGGAGCACCATAGAGCATGGGACACAGTTAGGATTCTCAAAGCCGATAACTGTATCTCAATAGTGGTTTTTTAACCTGCTGACACTCAGGTCTGTTGTGGTCGGACAAAATGCCCAGAAACCACACCTGCTCCCTTCTCACCGTGACCACCTTCTCCAACATTCTTACGAAGATCTACTTGTCCAAGGCAGGCATGCGTACACATGCGCACACAGTCTAAGGCAAAAACTTTACCAAATGACGTGCCAGACAACGAGTGATTGTGGAAAAAAGCCTTTCTCATCCCCGTAAAGCAATAGCAAGGAGCGCAATCAATCGAAAAGAACTATGTATGATTAAGTAGTGAGAGGTATATAATGTCATGTAATTATAATCACAAAAGGTAAGAACAGAAAAAGTTGAGAGAGGGTACTGATATTTGAAACCATTTTCCCCCCTCTTTTTAATGAGGGGAAAAACTGATGCTGGGAACGCACACAGGTGGTTGCTGGTGAGCCAGGACGAGAACTTCGGTCTCTTGGCTCTGAGTCCATTCTGTTACGACTTGTAGCAGAAATATCAGCGCAAGCTGTCCTTACAATTTATAAGCTGATCTTTCTACCAGATTCTGGAGCCAAACTATGTAAAAACTTAGAATCTGGAAAGGAACCTCAGTTGGAAAATATTCCTAAATAAAAAATGAACCTAGGACACACAAAAAGCAGTCCTTCCATAAAGAGCATAATTCTAATAGGAAACAAACAAGCCTAAAAATAAACTACAGAATGAGAAGACTTTGTTGTTCCTAATTTAGACCCATTAATAACAAAGATGTGGGTATTAAATACATGGTTTATATCCTGCTTTCGACTGAGCCCCAGAAGTATGAATTGAGGACAGAAAGGTAGAGCTGAGGCTGCTTTGTGTTTAATGTGCTACTGTCCCTTTAACATAAAATATGTGCAAATATCAAAACCTACCATAATTAATACTAATAATAGAGTTGCCGTTTCTGTTTGGTGAGACTACAAATTCAATTAATTCCAATGCTGGTTCCAATAAGCTCTTTATGAGTCTAAAGGGATTATTAACACGGTGAAGTTTGAAAGATTGAATCACAATAACAATTTCTTGCAAGATTTTTGAAGCTTGGAGCAGGTTTGCTTTCATGAAAATAATCATCTATTAACCTAGTGCCGTAGAAGGAGCAAGCCAGAAAGCGAGAGAACAAAGGGATGAGGGATAAAAGGGAGGGAAGGGAACGGCGTGCCTCGTTCTTACCTCTCCTCCAAGTGAAAAGTCAGTGCCAAAGTCAGTTTGTTGTTTCAGGGTGACTCCAAAAGGACAGGTTCTGTTTAGGATTCATTTTGTAAGACCAGGATTCTGGCAACTGAAAAAAGGCTGTCGCCTTATTCGCGGCACGTGTGTGCAGCTGTCCATGCCGGGCACGGTCAGTGTCCCCCCACGTTCAGGGGAGGCGGGCAGGGGCCTTGGCGCAGGGGTAGGGATGGTGCCCGTGGCACGAAAGGAAAGTGATAATCATTTGAGAAGGTCCTCACAATAGTAGTAGCCAAGTCTCCATTGGTTTATTAATTTAGTTCTAACTCTTACGGGTGTCCTGGACAGAATACTCCCACTTAGGAATCAATACCGTTTTCAGGTCGTGGATGCCTAGCCTTAGCCTGAGTCTTTACACTCTGTTTTTAGGTTTTTGGTGGTGTTCGTTTGTTTTTTTAAGTCATGCCTGAGTTGCATTATTTCCTCCTTCGGTTTTACAGAAAGCTACAGGGACCAGCGTTTTCCCAGTGTCCTAGTACTTGGTGGAAGGGTTGTGCGTCCTTGCTATGACAATGCCTCCTGCAGTTCCTATTCTGCTTCGTCTCTCAGCCATGCGGATGTGTGTGAGGGCATCACTGTAGGCTGGGATAGAGATTCTCTTGTAGGGGTGAGTCTGAGTGAATTCTTCAACCTCCTGCATCCAGGACAGATCTCATGCAGGCCTTCACCCTGGCTGATGGATCATATCGTGAGTGACATAGGACCTGGCCGCGTCTCTCTTGTCTGGATGGGGTGACTTCCCAGGCTTCACCACCAATACTCCTGATGAGCCACATGCCGACTGGTCCAGGCAAAGAGCCAGGTGCTGCTCGTGACGTCTCCTTGCTGGGTGACCCTTTGTCTGCTCTTCTGGCATCCTGTGACTGGTCTGTTCTGATTTGTAGATGCCTGTGGGCTGCTCGCTCAGCTCAGCACACCGGAAAGGGCTGGTCATTTCCTCCCTCAGATAGGGACAGGAGCCTGCAGGCAGAGAGCTATTAGAATGGCCGTTTCTTGAACACAATCAAGCCCTTTCTCTCTGGTCTTTTCCTGTTTCTTGGCTTCCCCAAGGCTCCTTTGCATCTCTTAGGGATTAAAGTGGTGCCTTAGGCACTTCACAATCTGGAGGAAAGGCTGGGGGCCTTTGAAAATCCTGTTGCTCCACCCCCCCCCCCAACTCTGCCCAGTATTTGCGGGCTACACACAGACCTCACTGGTACCACTGTACTTCCATCAAGTCTGACTTTCTTCCTGGAGTGAAGTCGTCACTGGGTTGGGTGAGTTGGCTCCAAGGAGTAGAGAAGCCGTTTTTCACATTGTACTTATTCCGAGTCATAGGGCGGGGAATGGGGCTTAAGAATACTCATTGTCCTTAGTAACACAGAAACGAGACATTCTTGTTTGACTCTGAGGAGAGGAGAGAGTGGAAGTGGGGTGGTAGGAAAACAGATTCTGGGGTCTTGAGCAGCACGCTTAAATCCGTGAGGCCTTCCCGGCAGTGGGCTTTCCCTTGGTTTCTCTTAGCACGACCAGATTTTATCACCGCATTTCCCTTCTGGCTCTTGGAATCAGGGCACCAAAGAGGGCCAGTGTTCCAAGGTGCCAGGTGAGTCCTCCTGTTATCAGGAGACCGAAGGAGGGGCATTTTCAGCATCTCTGCCCTATCGTTAGTTGAAGGTGCTAGAAAGAGAAGAGCAGAGAAACAGAAATCGTGAGAGGCCGCTCTGGGCGTCCGCACAGAAGGTTGTCTCAGGGACGGTGTCATTAGATCCTGAATTTCACAGGTCCTGGAGTTGAAAAGACCCCAGGGTCATTGTTGGGTGAAATGTGGGCATTAAAGGTATCTGTTGGCCCAGAGGAGCCTATGACGCTATGCAAGCAATAAAGTCAAGAGGTGGAGAATTTGGCGCAAACACAGCTCAGATGATCCCTGAGACGCCACCTCAACAATGGGGATACTGACAGTGACCAGACTACCCAACCCCTTTCCACTTGGTCTTGAGCTGGGGCTGCTCCCAGTGGGCCAGAGAAATAAATAACCTTGGCTTTGGGGTAGAAGAGACGTCATCCACTTGGTCTCAGCCTGACTTAGTGATTCTCATGGCTAGGGGCACAGGATAGGATCTGGAAGGCAGAAGAGTGCTGAGGAGGGAGGGATGCCAAGGAGATGTTTCTGGCGATGGAGCAGCTGGCATCTGGCTCTCGTCGAGATTGGCTGGCCCAGGAGGATCCTAATTACTGCACAACTGCTGTCTCCATAATCACGGTGACAGGAGCAGCGTGGGCCGGAAGGAGAGGGAGCTAGAGCTGGTTGGTGCTGCAGATGATCTCGGAATCAGTTTTTTTTTTTTTTTTTTGCCCCGCTGCAAACAGGAGGTTGTTGCCAGCTGCCTGCTAAGGTGGAACCAGCTGCCACCAAGAAAGGGGGCCAACCCCTTCCTGCCTCATCTCCGCGGGGTGCTCCAGCCCCAGCCCGCAGGTCTAGCTCTGGGTCCTCTGGCTGCCACCTAGGCCTCTAGGATAGTTCTCTTTAAAGGAGGCCCCGGGGGAATTCAAAATACGGTGAGCATTCAGAGAGAGCCAGAGAAATGAACCTAGATTAAAAAAAAAGGAGACTTTTCTGAAATTATCCCCAAGTCAGAGAAGAAGATTGTGATATTTATTACTTAGGGATAGTGGTTAGATGATCTCTTTGATTTGAGTAATCAAAGAAAAATAAAGTGACTTCCCCCTTCCTCAGTCCTTATGCTACATGTGAGATCTCCCCACCCAGCCTTTGGACAAATTCCCAGGTGTAGGGGTGAGTAGTCTCTTGGATCATAACACAAATCATACCATTGAGACCGACTTTGCACTGAAGCATGAGAATCAGCTGGGGGTTGGTTTTTTTGCAGGGAAGAGGGTATGAGAACCGGGGGACATGGGCATGAGTGTGGGTGAGGAGGGAGGCAGCTACAGAGGAGGAGGTACAGCCTGCTTTGATTTGTCCATGTGTGGCTTGGATCGTAGGAAAATACCGAGAGTGGCCATTTACAGGGACTTCTGATGAAGTGCTGATATCCTCTGCAAGTCTTTTGTGGTGGTTTTTGGCTTTTAGTACCAAGGAAACTTCTGGAAGAAGAAAAGGCATAATGGGTTTGTTGGCTGGTTTTATTCCCCTCAGGAGACAGGGGACTGGTTGCAACATGGCGCTAGCTCCTGGAAATCCAGCTTGCCGCGTTGGCACGAGGAGTGGCTGGAGGAGAAGCCTCATGGAGTCCTGGGATTTTAAAGGCTTTTTACCCACTTTATTATTCCCCTTTATTCTGCACAGCATTCGTTTCATCGGCTGTGGCTCTAGAGCATTAGACAATTCTAGAATTCCCTGTTGTGTGGTACCGTTGGGTTGCCCTGTGCGAGGCTGGTCACTCTCCTTTAGTCTTTTCAGGACTCATCGGGAGAGGATGGGTCCTTTTCACTTGCTCCACGAGATGGAAGAACAGTGTTGCGAACGGTGAGGTAAGGAGGCTGAGGTGTTCACATCTTTGTGTAAAGAGCCACTATAAAATAAACTTGGCTGTTGGGGCACAAACTTTTGTTCCTTGGGCTCCTCTCTCGATTCCCTCCAAATCTTTTTAGTTTGGTTTATGAGACTGAAATGGGATTCCAGTGGCCATCCTCTCTGAAGAGCGTTTCTTGCACATCGTCAGGAGACATTGCAATTTCACTATGAACTCTTAGCTGATCCTTTGAAAGCATTTGGAAGAACATAGGACTTAAATCTTGTTTCCACCATTCCAAGACTGTTGCAGTGGCCTTTGACACTCCTAATGGCCACAAGAGGAGAATTTAGGATGTTGACAGAGAGGAAGAATTGGGATTTGGAAAAGGGTAAAACTACCATTTTGAGATCCTGTCACCACCATAATGTTCCCTCTGTGTCCTGGCTTTCAGTGTCCCGGAGTCATCAGAATGGTGCTGTGCTAGACACATCGGGTGTGGTCGAACGGGGACATGTTAAGCTGTGAAGTAGTTGGTTTTTCCCTTAGATGAGAATTCAAACAGAAAATCTCACAGAAGAATACAATGTGTTGGCATGCTAATGAGTATAATTTTGGAAACATAATCAGAATCATGTATTTGGAGGCAAAGACTAATTAGTAAGTGACATATATGGCTGGCATCAATGTGTCATGAATCAGTTACTATATGTTTACACATGTAATCCTTTATGGCACTTTGAGGGGGGTGGGTGGAAACTAGGCTGCTTAGCTGACTTACACCACTGGGAAGTATGCCATCTTTCTTCCTCTGGGTCTTAGAATCGCCCCACTCCCAGCTTCGTTCTCTGTGGTCTCAGTGTGAGGGAGTGGGGATGGGGATGAGGGGAGAGATGGAAGTGGGGATGGGGATGAGGGGAGAGATGGAAGTGGGGATGGGGACGAGGGGAGAGATGGGAGTGGGGATGGGGACGAGGGGAGAGATGGGAGTGGGGATGGGGACGAGGGGAGAGGCAGATATCTCCCTGCTTTCCAGCTTCATCTCTAGGCTGGCTTAGTTCTCTGTGATTTCAAAACTGTTTCCCATCTAGGCCAACTGAATAACATAAAAGGTTATGCGATTCATGCAAAAGGATGCAGTTGGATCCTTACCTAATACCGTATACAAAAATTAACGCAAAATGAATCAAAGGTCAAAATGTAAGCTCTAAAACTATAAAACTCTTAGAAGAAAACCGAACGAAAACTTTGACATTTTATTTGGTAATGATTTATTGGAGATGACACCAAAGGAAACAAAATCCAGATAAATTGGACTTTGTGGAAATTACAAAATTTGTGCATCAGAATACAACGTGGACAGTACAAAAACCATCCACGGAATGGGGGAAATATTTGTGAATCCTATATATGACAAAGGAGTAGTGTCCAGAATATTTAGAGAATTCTTAAAACTTAAAACTCCCAATCCGAAAATGGGCAAAGAACTTGGAGAGACATGTTTCCAAGAAGTTACACACACATGAAAAGATGCTCTTGTTCACTAATCATTAGGGAAATACAAACTAAAACTACAATGAGATAATGAGGCACTGCCTCACGTCCATTAGGTTGGCCACTAAAAACGACAACAAAAGGGAAAATAAGCAGTGGCTAGGATATAGAGAAATTGGAACTCTTGTGCACCGTTGGTGGGAATGTAAAATGGCTCCTCAAAAAATTAAAAATAAGATTACCAAATGACCCCACAATTCCATTTCTGGATATATACCCTTCAAAACTGAGAGCAGAACATTGAAGAGCTAGTTGCACACCCGTGTTCATCGCAGTATTCGCAATAACCGAAACATGGAAGCAGCCTCGAGGCCATCGACGGATGGAAGGATTGATTAGCAGACGCAGTACGTACAATGGAATGTTACTCAGCCTAAAGAAGGAAGGAAATTCTGACGTTCACAACATAGGTAAACCCTGAGGACATTGTTAAGTGAAATAAGCCAGGCACTAGAAGGCAAATATTATGTGATCTCACTTACATAAGGTATTCAGAGTAGGCAAAGTTAGAAAGTAGAATGGCGGTTGCCCGGGGTGGAGGTGGGGAGAGAGAAAGGAAGTGGTTATTTAATGGGTGTAGAGTTTCAGTTTTTACGAAACGAAGAGAGTCACGAAGGCAGATGGGGCTGAGCATTGCGCAGCAGTACGAATGTACTTCATAGCACCAGACTGTATACTTAAAAATGGTTACGATGGTATTTTATGTTACACATTTTTAACTACCATAAAAAAATTGGAAAAGTTAGCTGATTATTTACCACATTGCCCTTTGTACTCTAATTGACTTTGTACACACATTTTTAATGTGTATACACACATTTTAATCAGAGTTGATCAGACAGTTGATTTAATATAGTGTTAATTTGCTATTTATAAAATCTAAGTGCTGAATAATGGGTAAAGTTATGTAAATTAGTGTGTCTATATGGGGGTTAATATATAGGCTTTACTAATTATGTTTACAAATGGGGAAACTCAATCTATAAAAAGTGCTAAGATCAGAACACCAAATTATGTACTAAGGGGACTCATATCTGTAAAAATATGGAGAAAATAAACTTAAATAACCACCGTTTACATTTTTGTTATATCTCTTGGTAGTGAGTTTGCAGGTAATTTTTCTACAATAAACATATACTATATAACCAGAAAAATCTTTTTATAATGAGAAATCGTCAAAATATTTTACATTTAAATAACACTGGTTATGTGTCTTCTTTATTCCTGATCGAAGGGTTGACTGATGATAGCTAGATAAAATTTGGGCATCAGGCTCCTGATCAGGAATATACCACTGTTATGAAATAGTTCGTAAAGATTAAAAGAAAATACCGGTCTTAAAATATTAACTTCCAGTGCCTTTTGCAGGCACATAATCGGCCATAAACTGGAGGCCTGCAGCTGGGGCAGTACAGCTTAACAAATGAGGTTTAGAGCCCTTCCTTTACCTCGTCTTACTGAGATGTAAGTACCGCAGCTGGTGAGGTGGCGACATTAATTAGCATTGGAGACTATGCTGGGAAATAAGGAAGAATCACTGGAACTGTCATGGGCTCTGACTGTAGGTAGAAAGTAGGTGGAAAGGAAAGTAATGCTCATTCTTCACCCTTTGAGAAGATAGATGATATTACCTGAGTCACATGTGTAGGAGAAAAGAAATATCTTGCTTTAAGAGCTGACCACAGGGGTGCCTGCGTGGCTCAGGTGTTGAGCGTCTGCCTTTGGCTCAGGTCATGATCCCGGAGTCCTGGAATCAAGCCCCATGTTGGTCTACTAGCTCAGCGGGGAGTCTGCTTCTCCCTTTCCCTCTGCCTCTCCCCCTGCTTGTGCTCTTTCTCTCTCAGTCTCTGTCTCTGTATCTCTCTAAAGTGAATAGATAAAATCTTAAAAAGAAAACAAAAAACAAAAAAACCTGACCACAGAATTTCCTTTATGGGAAGTTTCCATTGCTTGGCTTTGTGTCTGGGTTAATCATTTTGGTTGAGGAAAGCAAGCCTCTCATTGCCCAGATGGTATGAGTGAGAGAAGTCTTTGCTGAATGAGAACTGAACAGGACATTTGGAGTCCTAGGGGCCAGTGAAGTAGGAGGAGGAAGTTAAATGTGGATGGAGGGGGTGTTAGCAATGGTGAGAGTCCTAATAGAAGGCAGGGGAAGTTCCCCAGAGCTGGTGGAGTGATGGGGATAGCTCTAGAACTTGAAGAAGAGCAGAAGTCTCTCTTCTGCTGATTGGCGCGGCATTGTGAATGACCATCCCATCGCCTCTGCCAGCATCATCTTGAATTTTCAGTAGAGTCAGCTACATCCTATGGCCATATGAGTCGTCTTTTTGGAAAATCAAGAAGGGTCTGTATTCTGTGAATGGGTTGACCTAAAGAGAAGGGAATGATCACAAGAAGAGAGAAAATTTCAGGAGAGAGCTGGAACCAAAGATGTCAAGGGAAAAATGTTAAGTCTTCCAAGAATCCCCCAAAACAGAGAGGCATGCAGGGCTGCACAGAGCAGAATTAGAGGCAGGGTCACCCTGGTTGACATCTGTGTTCTGTGTGCATGTTTACAGAGCCAGATAGTCAATAGTTAACACTTGCAGATTTATTGAATTTTTGGCTCACCAAATGCCCAGCCCAGGAAAAGCTCAGTCCAAAGTTTGGATTTTTATCAGTTCACAGGTTTAGTCTTTCCCTGCTTGTTTGGAGTAATATAATTTGTGGTTGAGATCTGCAGCTGTCAATTATCTGTTCTCCTGCCAATCTTAAAAAAAAAAATGGGCATGGGAAGAAAATAACCATAAAGACATTTAATCAGTTACAAGAACGGGGTTTATCTTTCCCTACCCGGTCATGTTTTCCAAAAAGTCTTCAGAGAGTTTAAACTGATTAATATTTGTCACGTCAAAACCACATAATTGCAAGTCAGCCCATTAGCATGTCCATGGTCTAACAGCCCAGGACAGAGCAATCAATTTTTCACTAAAATTTCATTTGTTTATTGCCCAAACAAATAAAAGAGCAGGATTGGAAATTATGTCAATGCTGTTAGTCATGATTTGGGGGCTCTTATTTTCCCTTAGTAATTAAAGCATTGGATCCAGGATATTTCTACTTGTGAGAGCCAAATCCATGAGTATTCTAATGGAGCACAGCCTATCAGCTATTAATCAAAGTATTTAAAAGTGAGGGTGAGAGAACTCTTGTTGGACCGTTTGGTTTCTTATGAGTTCAGAGGGCTTTCTTTTTTTAGATACCTTTTTCCTTGTTCACTCTGTATTTTAACTAGATGATCTCATTTTATTGGGACCAACAAGGAAAAATGAGTACATAGAGATTATCTGTGTTTAAAAATACTCATACAGAAGTATAATTACACATTGAAGTATTAGACAAACTAAATATGGCCGTTTAGAAGAAGCAGTAGGAAGTAGGAAATTTGGCTTTTAGTTTATATTTCACTTCTTGCAAGTTCTGGGATGTTGGGTAAGTCACTTGGCTTTTCAACTCATTATCCAGTGTATTGGACAGGGATAAGAATCTATGTCCTACCTGACGACACAGGATTGAGTGGCGCCTGGATGGCTCAGCAGGTTGGGCATCTGCCTTCGGCTCAGGTCATGATTCTGGGGTCCTGGGATAGAGCCCCACATTGGGCTCCTTGCTCAGTGGGGAGCCTGCTTCTCCCTCTTCGTCTGACTGCTGCTCCCCTTGCTTATGTGTGTGCACTCACTCTCTCCCTCTCAAATAAATAATCTAACAAAACAAAACACAGGATTGAATGAAGTGATCACCTACTTGCCCACCCTAGATATCTAGTACTTTATAGCCCCTTGGTCTACTTTAATTTTCTTCATAGTATGTATCATTACCTGATCTTTATATATGTTTGTCTTTTTATATTCTCTTTATCCAATAGAAAGTCAGTTTCATGAAAACAGTTCTGTGTTATTGCCAGCGCTAAGGCCGTTACTGGCATGTGGTGTATGACCAATAAATATTTGTTGAAAAAGTGAATCTGAGCTATGAGGCCTAAGGTTATCAAGAGGAATCTGATGCAGCATGCTGGTTAAGCTCTCTCGTGAAGGTGGCATGGTTCAAACATCCGCGCTACCACTTTCTGTGTGGGTACCCGTCTCAGAGAAACAAACTGTGAGTGCACATCTTATGGGAACAGATACAGGTGCTCCAGAGTTGTCCAATACTAGCATAAAAGTGAAATCCCAGTGACGGGGGCGGGGGAGGTGGTGGGGAGGAGAGGAACTTGGCACCAAGTCCCCCCCCCCAGTGAACACCATTCTCTTTTTTTCTTTATAATTATTTGCCCCAGGGGTACAGGTCTGTGAATCATCAGGCTTATACATTTCACAGCATTCACCATAGCACAAACCCTCCCCAATGTCCATAACCCAGCCACCCTATCCCTACCCTCCCACCCCCCAGGAACCCTGAGTTTGAACACCATTCTCTCAAAGATATCCTTATCACCACTTCTTTAAACTTGGGTAAGTTAATTAGCTGCCTAGAACTTCAATTTTATCTTTTGTATGAGTAAAATAGGCCTAATGATAGTTCCTAACTCTGAGTTGTCTTGAACAAAATAATTCATGTCTGGTAATTGCAGTATCTGAGTTCATTGTCAATTGTTGCTGTGAGTTTCTGGATTCATAAAATGTGGACCCAGCTTTTCCAAGCTAGGATGAAAAAATTAGATGATGTTGCAACAAGGACTTACAAAGATTTGTTGTTGCTGTCTTGTAACAGTGCTATTTCCTGGTGATTCCTTTTGGTCTGCATGGTTGTATTTGAGGAGGGAAGAATTCTGGTGGAACGAAGATTCTTTACAGAGTGACCTCTTGTCACTATCTTATTGTCTAAGTTCACGGTTCAAGTGGCAGGACAGTAGTGAGCCATGCTGAAGTGGCTGATGAATTACTTTGGTACCCATGGGTTGGGAGGAGCCTGAAGTGGATCATCATCTGGGTAGCCGTGACGGTGGTGGTGGCAGTGGCGGCGGCGGCGCTGGAGCCACAGGCTAGTAAGGCAAGAGAAGGAAGTCAGGTGGTTCTGTGCCTCTGCTCACACCCGAGTCTGTTCCCCTACTGCCTTAGATCCATGAAACCCTGGAAGCAGAAGGAGATGAGGAAATAGGAATACAGAAGGAAAGGAGCTAACATTTACTTAGCACCCCCCTACTTGTCAGGCATTGTTAACAATTTTAAAAGTTAACTGCTGTGGTCTGTCATAATCCTTGGAATAAGCATTTCATTTACTTAATAGTTAAGGACCTGAGGCTATGGAAGTTAAAATAACCTATTTGGGGTCAACAGCAAGGAAGGGATGGTGCAGAAGTGTTAATTTTGACCTTTCTGGTTCTACAGACTGTGTCTGACCTCTAGGGGAAGCCCTCCAGGGCCTGGATGGGCTAAGCCCTTGGACTTAGAAACCCAGGTAGAGCACTGGCAGCACATGGGGACACTGAGCCCATGGCCTTCTTGCATGTTTCCATGTAGCTCAGCATCAAGACTGGATAGAGCCCAAGGTAGAAGTACACAGGCTGATGGAGAAGCAGACTTTGGGGAAACAGGGAAGCCTTCCCTCCCATCCCAACTGCTCACTCCCCACGACTACACTGATTGAGGAGCTCTTCCTATAAACCGTTCGTTAGATGTACCTGCTCTGCATCTGACACATTGTTCTCTACCTATCTTCTTATGTTCTTCAGAAGGCTGTCCTAGGCAGTTGCAGACATTTTGTCCTCGTAACCCTGGAGATGTAGAAGTACACTAATGATATTTTTTCTTCTTCTTGTAAATCAGCTTTATTTTTAAAATTTTTATTTTTATTTTTTTATGATTTTTGAGGTCTTTCAACTGGAAGGCTTCCTAAGAACAGGGCTGGTTTCTGACCTGTGAAAGCAGACCTACTTGGGGAGTAATCAGAAGCCCACCTTTTCTACTTTCTACATGTGCCCTCTGTAGGTGTTTCGATCAGACATTTCTGATCAGACGCTGACCTTGATAAAGCCTCGATTGGTGACAAGGTGTCCTTTATTTTTTAAGTGTGGCATTCTAGCCTATTTGTATAAATATCTTCCAGAGAAGTGCCCATGTGCATGTCTTTATGAGAATGATGCTCCTTTTGAGTGCTAAGTTCCCCTCTCCCCCTCGAGGGACTGGGATTTCGTTTTTACTCTACTATTGGACAACTCCGGCAAACCCATTTCCATCTCCATGATGTTTGAGCTGACCGTTTCTGTTTCTCTGAGACTGGTAGGCGGCAGTGCTTGAGAAATAAGCACCATAGAACAGGAGAAAGTCACTGTTTGACAGTGTCAGGAAGGAAGAATCTTGGACATCCAGACTACCGTCCTCACTGGATCTCATTTTAATCACTCAGAAATTTTCTTCCAGTGTCTCAAGAGCAAGATTGCTAGGTACATGAAAAATGGACTGAATTTGCTTACTCTTAACAGGAGAGGGCACTAATTTCAGCTCTCTCCAGGCCCAGAGAGACCCAACGTGCCTCCAGTTCCAGATGCATCAAGAACCAAATGCCCCAGCACAGTGCGGACACCACCTCACGAGGGCAGTGAGCGGAAGGAAGGCCTTTGTTGCTAAGATCAGAAGTGTTCTTTTGGTTTTGAAGTTTCAGCTGTAACTTCTTTGACCTCAAGGAAAAGCCTCATGCTTGTTTTATTTATACCACCTCTGGCTCCACATTTTCTTGGGCAAGTCTGTAAAGACCAACTTTCTCTATACTAACTTAGAAATGTAAAGAACCCTTTTCTCTGGGAAGTGCTGGTATTGCTGCAGGGGTTTGGGGTTTTCCTGAAAATTTGACTTGTCTATCCCTCTCATTTGCAATTAAAAAAAATGGGAAAGTGTTTTTTCTTTGCGGTTCTTTGAGATAGTCGGTGAAGCTCTATCCAAAAAAAAAAAAAATGGTAGCGGAAGTAGATAAAGTGAGCGAGAATCTGGAGGGGGTTATGATAGAGTCAGGGGAGTGAATGTCTTTGTGTCTTATACTTCTACCATTTTTTAAAAGATTTTATTTATTTATTAGAGACACACAAGCAGGGGGAGCAGCAGGCAGAGGGAGAGGGAGAAGCAGACTCCCCACCGAGCAGGGAGCCCGATGTGGGGCTCAATCCCAGGATTCCAGGATCATGACCTGAGCTTAACCGACTGAGCCCCCGAGGTGCTCCTCTCCTTCTATCAGTTTTGTGAACAATTCCCTTCTTTCCACCAGGTGTTTGGTGTTCTTGTATAGGCCCGCTATTAAGTCTGTTAAAACTTGGCTTAGGAAAAGCCAAGATACCTGCTTAGGAACCTGACCTACTTATGAGCTTGAAGGGGCAAGTAATGGGTTAGTTCTAAAGACAGCTAACATTTTCTGGGCACTGGCAATGCATTAGGGGTTGGGCCAGACACACCATGAACTTCTCCCCCCACCAACTCACTCCTCCAGTACCCTCAGGCATCTGGTATTATTATCATTTCCAAGTTACAGACGGGGCATTGGAGACGGAGGGTGGTCCGATGATGCACATCGCCCGGCCTCATGCAGCCAATCTGTGCAGGAGCCGGGACTTTGACTCTACAGGCTGTGCTTGTAATCAGCTTACTATCAACAGCATTTCTGCGTTTTTCTATGGGTAACATTTGACGTGGATTTTTGATGACATTGTCAGTGAAGTATCATGACTGATCAGCCTGCACATGACTTGTAACCTATTTCCTTGGACCTCTGCTTCCTCTTGCATTTCTTTATGTTCCTGTCTTGAAACCAATGTGTTCTCCTTGCCAATGTTATAAGAAATCTGGGAAAGAAGCTCCCCTGGTGAAAAAAGGGAACCATGATTGGCTGACCGAGAGTACGGAAATAAAACCCCAAAACACCCCCCAAACCAGAGGCATCCCTAAAGACTGATTCTCGGTGTTTTACTGCAGGGGGAGACTTTGATGCTAAGCATCAAGAATTCAACCCTCCTCATCATTTCACATATTGGGCATATAATTTGTGGGGAGATTACAACTCGAATCTTCTTAGGTGCCTCTGGTTTCTGACACAGCAGCAGCTTTTGATTCCGTGTTTTTTTTTTTTTTTTATTTCCTCTCCCGCTTAATCTCCAGAGCAGCCAGTTGATAGACGGAGGAGTTTTTCCTTTATCTGTTCCAACCACATTCCCACTTTATGCCTTTGTATCAGGAAGCAGCTTCGACGGTCTTTTGCTTGGTGCAGGTTTGCCGATGTGTGTGCACTTTGTGTGTGTGTGCACCTGGATATTCCTGAAGATGCTGGAAACAACAGTGAACAAATGTAGAAGGGTGAGACCTATATTGTATAACAAACCAAAGGCACCAAGGAGGCTGCATTTGTTGTGAGTTAAAAGGTTTATACAAAGATTTTCTTAGTAATGTCTAAGATTTTAATAGGGTAATTAATCTTTCTAAGTGTTAGTGCCAGATTACGGGATCAGCTATTCTCCCTGGCTGCAGAGTAATCCTTTGTGTGTTGCAACGAGCAGGCCTAAGTGAAGAGAATACTCAGGTTGCCAAACAAAGATATGGCTGCAGCTAGCTTGTTTAGGTTTCTAAATGCATTTTCCGGTACAGTTAAAAGAACCCCTGTTTCTGGGGGACCATCACTGCCCTGTAATAGCCATTGAGTTGAGGGGAAAGGCGGAGAAATAAACATACATGCCTTGTGCTTTTTATTCCTTAACAACCAACTATTATTATTTTGAAAATCATGACAGGTATGTTCACGGGAGACCTTATTTTAAGCCGGAAAGTACAGTTTAACAGAAAGACCTGCGGGAATAAGGGCAAAGGTTTCCATCTAATCCCAAAAGTTCTGCCGCTTTCTCTTCCCTTAATCAAAGTTTAGAGAGAATGGCCAAGCAATCCACAAGCCAACAGAAATCAAAGGAGTGTAACACAGCAGCTAATGAGACTGGGCTATAGTCTTTAAGCAAGATTGGTTATTTAATATAGCCTATCAAAATATTGATTAGAAATAGATGGATTATTTCATTGTATTTTCCATCTTTTTAAAATATGGAACAAAACAAAGTTAAGGGGATTTTATAACAAGTAAAAACCCTGGGGGCATAATCATGTTGCTGTCCAGCCAATGGCCCCTGCTCTGGACTTGTTTGCACTTCCCCTTGGCTGTGACTAGGTTCTGCTTTGGCCGTCTACATGGAGCAGTTATTCAGAACTCTGTGTCCATTGGTTTGGCAACTGGTTGTAGCTGCTGATTATTGTCGGCAAACTGCTCTGTTCTGTGTATGCGAGCGCCTACAGCTCTCTACTGCCAGGACCCCGGCTGTGGCCGGAAGTATTTTCTTTTGCGCTGTAACTCCTCCCACGTCCATGGGGCCACGCCCCCTGTGCTGGTTCCACTGTTCTGATTGGTTGCTTACCGTAGGAAGCCGCACTAGGCTCGCTCCTTCCTTCCTTCTGCAGTGCGGGTACTTTGTGGTTCAATTGGGCTTATGTCTGAGATCCACCAGAGGATGTTGGTGGGCCAAGGGGAGGCTTTCTGTAACTTGTTTGCCTCTTATACAGATGTGATAGGAGAATGATGACTTAAATAAGATGCACTTGGTGTTTTCCTGTGTGGGGTAGTGCAGTGTGTTTTCTGCAGAGTTTTAAGGGGTGAAGAAGAGCTTGGGCTGGGTGTGCTGGTGATCTTAAAGTCACATCGGTGCTTTAGTTCTATCTCAAGCAGTTGTGTAGCTGAGCTGATGGGAGAAAGGTCATCGGGTGGAGAAGGGAGGAATACTTAGAAAGTAAGATGGGGATCGGGACGCATGTGAATATCAGCACACATGCTCCCCTGACATGGTTCAGGGAACAGCTTAGGCTGGGGTGCTTGCCAGTGTAGCCCCCCATATATTAGGTGATGCTTGCAAGTAACATTCCCAGACCACTGCTCCTGTTAAAGGGGATGTTATCTAATGATAGTCATGCTATTCTTCAGTGAAGGTCAAATGAGAAGTTGTGTTTCCCAGCCAAAGGGGCTTATGTGTTTCCTCTGGTTGTCGCCTCCTGCAGAATACTGATCACGGTGCAGGAGGGGTGCATCAGCACAGCAGGTGCAAACAAGTGAGTGAGAGCTGCAGCACCAAGCAGTCAGTCCCACTAACAAGTAGGCAATCGTTGACATTTTACATACTTTGCACATTTTATGCAGCACAGTGATGGGAGAAAAACATACTGGAGAAATCAATTGATGAAGGCTGATGATTTAAAATGACTATTTAGCTTTTGTGGCTGGAAAGCCTGAGCTTTCAGGACAGCTCTCAGGAGCAGGCATGCTGGAAGGTATTCCAGAGACAGGTTGGGACAAACGGAAGAGGATCAGCACACTCTGGAAGAATTCCTGTCGGGGGAAAAGGAGGGACTATTGGCTAAATGAGGAGGAACAGGATATTGAATTTAGGAAATGTACAATTCCTATGATTGGTTTACATTAGTGTGTGCAGGTGGATCTTATTTCAGAGTGTAGATTTCAATGTATCTTTCTGTTGTCTTACTAAAACTCAGTGTTGTTGGGTACCTAGTCTGAATGGACTTTTTTTTTTTTTATTTGCCCCAGGGGTACAGGTCTGTGAATCATCAGGCTTACACCTTTCACAGCATTCACCATAGCACAAACCCTCCCCAATGTCCATAACCCACCACCCTATCCCTCCCCTCCCACCCCCCAGCAACCCTCAGTTTGTTTCGTGAGATTAGGAGTCTCTTATGGTTTGTCTCCTTCCCCATCCCATCTTGTTTCATTTTTCCCTCCCTACCCCACCACGACCCCCCACCCTGACTCTCAAGTTCCTCATATCAGAGAGATCATATGATAATTCTTTCTCTGATTGACTTATTTTGCTTAGCATAATACCCTCTAGTTCCAACCATGTCGTTGCAAACAGCAAGATTTCTTTTGATGGCTGCATAGTATTTGAATGGACACTTTCACCACTCCAGGGAAGATTCTGGGTCCCATATTGGCCAAAATGGAGAAGTATGACCTCAGGCAGAAAAATGCCCTGATAAATATAACTTCTGAGTTTATACTCAATTCTATCATAAGTGCGCAGTCATTTTGATAAAGTAAACTCTCATCTGTACTACACTTGAAATATTGTCCAAGATATGCTGTCATTGTGGGTGGTAACAGTCTTTCTGTGGGCTTCCCCCCTCTGCCCATTGTATAGATGAAGAAAGTGGGAGGAGGACCAAGAGGTTGAGATTGGGGGAGACCATGGCTTCACTTCCCTTGAAGGAGAGCAGACCAGAGTAAGACTTTATTCTGACCCAATTATTTTTCTCCTTGCTAATGATATGGTCAAGTATCCATATGCTCAAATGAAAAAAAAAGTTGTTTTTTTTTTTAAATTCTTCAGTGTGTTTATGGAAACCCCAATGCAAGTCACCAAGAATAGTGAAAAGTCAACAGAGAATCATCCCAATCATGTGAAGAATGATTATAAGCTCGCATTATTTATTATTGTTTTCATGTTTGAAAACATTCCCAGTTACAGAATCGCTTTACAGATGTGAATATATTTATCAACTCAGTTTATAATAGTCCTGGAAATGTCTTAACATCAGTTACAATGATGCCATTTTTCATAGAAGTCTTTTCATTTTTTTCCTCCTTAGATTTCAAATTTATTTTTTAAAGATAATCCATGGCCATGATAAAAATAAATCAGAATGTGTAGCAATAAAGCATATTGTCTAAAAAAATCAGAATATACAAGAGTGTATAGTAAAAATTAGATTGATTGTTTTTTAAATTTTAACTTTTGTGAGTATAGTTTTTGTGCTGCTTTCACGTTCTTTAAATAGAAATCTCAAATATATGCTTTTAATTTGGAAGCTTCTTTTCTTCTGTTTTGGCTTTTAAGATTAAGAGTATTGGTCAAGGGGAACCTGGGTGGCTCAGTCAGCTAAGCATCTGACTCTTGATTTTTGGCTTAGGTCATGATCTCAGGCTCCTGGGATCAAGCCCTGCATTGGGCTCTATGCTCAATGGGGAGTCTGCTTGAGAGTCTCTGTCCCTTTGCCCCTTGTCCTTGCTCATGGTCTCTCTCTCCCCCAGATAAATCTTAAAGAAAAAAGGAGTATTGGTTAAATGGGTCTGGTTCTTTAATAGTTTTAAAACTTTTTGATCACAATGAAATATTACTCAGCCATCAGAAAGGATGAATACCCATCCATTTTTTGCATCAACATGTATGGGACTGGAGGAGATTATGATAAATGAAATAAGTCAAGTAGAGTCAGTTATATGGTTTCACTTATTTGTGGAGCATATGGAATAGCATGGAGGATGTTAGGAGAAGGAAGGGGAAAATGAGGGGTAGAAATCAATGGGGGAGATGAACCACGAGACACTGTGGACTCCGGGAAACAAACTGAGGGTTTTAGAAGGGAGAGGGGTAGGGGGATGGGTAAGCCTGGTGATGGGTATTTTTTTTTTTTTAATTTTATTTTTATTGGTGATGGGTATTAAGGAGGGCACGGATTGAATGGAATACTGGGTGTTGCACACGAACAATGAATCATGGAACACCACATCAAATACTAATGATGTACTGTATGGTGACTAACATAACATAAAAAAAAAAACCCTTTTATTGATCTTTTAAAATGGTCCATCAGGAAAAGTTTTCAGAAAGTTACACATACAATTTTTAAAAACTGATCTTTCTCAGGACTATCCATTATTGCTTCTATTCGGTGCTTTGGTTGCTAGTAGACACCACAGAGCTTCACACATGTGCATTAGATATGTATACTCGGGTTAATGAAGTGGCTTCAGGTCCTATTTCCAACTCCCAATTAGAAGTAATCAGCTAGGGGATTTGTGCCACTAAACAGACACCCCAGTTTTCATTTTTGCAGGCCAGCTCTGGCGTTGAAATACATACTTCTTTGAAGTAGCCTTCTGGTTGCAATTCTTCCTTCTTCTGTCTCCAACTTCCTCCTGCTTTTCCCCTTCTCTTCCCATTCCCCTTTCTCTTAGCCTGCCTGCCTGCCTTCCTTCCTCTTTTACTCTCTCCCTTCCTCCTTTCTTGCATTGTTTCTTTCTTGTTATTTTGTGTAGAATTTTTTTTTTTTAAGGTAAGTAAGAGGTCTGAGTCTTGGAACAAGAAACAGCATTTTAGAGCCAAGTAGGCTAATATCATTAAACACACACAATTAGCCAAGGTGCTGAGGAGGAATAATTTATAAATTATGAAATTACCAGGGAGTAATTTTATGAAGAGAAATAGCAATTTTATTATGCTATCGGCATATATCAACATACATTTACATGCAGAGATGTGACTATTTTTATTCCCAATCGCTTACTCATGTTGCTGGGAAGGGTCCTTGGAGATGATTCAGTTCATCCATCTCACTATACAGAAGAGGAACTAAAGCCCAAGAACAGAGGCCACTTGCTCGGGGTCAGAACCACATGTCACAGCTGTGCGCAAAACCCAGTCTTCAGACTTCTGAGTTTCTCCCATTATATCACAGGGCTGTGTATTTGTTCTGCCTGTCTTTTTTTCCATCCTTATTTTGGGGGAAAAAAAAAGCTATAGGAAAACTGAAAGAATGGTAAATATTATGATGACTAATGTACTTTTGAATATCTCAATATACTCTTCATCACTTGTTAATATTTTGCTACAGTGATTTCTCTTCCTGGGTCTGTCTTTGTCTTCCTCTGTATGTACATGTATATCGTACATATGTGTATCTTTCCTCTTTTTTTTTTAAAAAATATTTATTTATTTGAAAGAAAGATCACAAGGAGGCAGAGAGGCAGGCAGAGGGAGAGGGGGAAGCAGGCTCCCTGCTGAGCAGGGAGCCTGATGTGGGCCTTGATCCCAGGACCCTGGGATCATGACCTGAGCCGAAGGCAGCGGCTTTAACCCACTGAGCCACCCAGGCGCCCCGTATCTTTCCTCTTTGCATTTTCTTTCTCCCCCATCTAAGTTGTTGGAAAGGAAGTTGTGAATATCATTCTCAAATAGTTCAGAATTTGTCCAAGAACAGAGGCATCCTTCTACATAAGCACGATGAATCATCTCAATGTAACATTGATACAATATCGTCATATAATATTTTGCCTACATTCAGATTTCCCAGCTCTCCTTGCAGTGTCATTTGTTTTTTCTTTTTTGATCTAGTTACTTGAGTAAGAAGCACACTTCACATTTAGTTGTCATGTCCTTTTAGTTTCTTTTAACCTGGAATGGTTCTCCTATCAGGTGTTTTAGGATCTTTTATAATACTGAGAGTTTTGAAGGGTCAAGTCCAATTGCGGTTGAATTTGGATTTGTCTGATTGTTTCCCCATGCTTAGCTTTGAGATAAGCAGTTTTAAGGCAAAAAGACTTCATGGGTGATATTATGCTTTTTTTTTTTTTTTTAAGACTTTATCTATTTATTTGACAGAGGGAGAGAGCAAGAGAGGGAACACGAGCAGGGGGAGTGGGAGAGGGAGAAGCAGGCCTCCCACTGAGCAGGGAGCCCGATGTGGGGCTCGATCCCAGGACCCTGGGATCATGACCTGACGCTTAATGACTGAGCCACCCAGGCACCCTGATATTATGCCTTCTTGTTGCATTGCATCAACAGGCAACATGATGTCAGATTGCCCTATTATTGTGGAGGCTAACATCGACAATTCTTTTTAATAAATTTATATGGACAAAGCTATTTAAAGGCCACGAGAAACACTGTGAGAAGAAAATCCTCTCACCCCGAGAATCCTATATATTTGTGATAGGAAAAGTCACACAGTCAAAGTAGACTTAGAAGCCAATTTTGGATCATTCAGAGCAGTATGTCTTGCCTCTGGGGCCTTTCAGTCTGGTGATTATGTTCATAGGTACTGATTTATCTAACTTTCTTCACATCAGGAGCGGTTTTATAACTATACTGAAATTGTATTTCAGCTGACTAACTCTGGCATTAGCAAAATCCTTAATTAGAGGTCATGGTCATCTAGAGTGGGAAGCGGAGGGGAACCTGGGGGCCGGGTGTTACAGGAGAAGGATCACGGAGGATCGGGCAGCATTGGAGAACAGAAGGTACCAGAAATATTGACATTGGCTTGGACTATTCACAGGTTTAAAGTCTATCCCTTATTCATCTTATCAAAAAGCACTTCTCCATTATCGGGAGATGAGTAAATAGGTTTTCTTGAACATGTGAATACTAAGTTTTGGTTATTTCTCCCAAGCTGAGTTTGGAACCTTGAAGGAATGACAGGGAATTTCCCCTAAGTCCTTGGTCTGATGGACTTCCCTTCCTGGACTCCTCCACCTTATCTCCTCTATGCTTTGCTCTTTGTTTTATTTTCCTGACCTCATTGCTCATCAGTCATTTTGGCTCTGGCCCACTGGTCAGTTCAATGCAAGTCTGTCTCTCCTGTCCTTAACCTCATTTTACTTTGATTTTTCTCTCTCAGACAACTCTCAGGAAATACCCTCTTCATTAACTTGGCCTTCTCCTGTAAATATCCGCCTTATACACTCCTCATCCTAACCTACACGTAGGAACCAGAAAATTGCCTTGGTTTCTGAAAGTATAGCATCTGGGCTTAAGTTTTCTCATTGTCAATGTAATTTTATTAATAAACATCAGATGGATCACAGTAAAATCTTAGGTTCTCTCTTCTGTGTAGAAATCGCCCCCCCTTTCTTCTCACTTCATACCATGCATTTCAAAATATTGAACAACTCATGTCATTTTATAACTGGAGGTATGGTAAGGCCCAAAGCAGAATGGCTTTGCTTATTCCCGCTAAGTGTAGAAATGGCATTAGTTCTGAAAACAAGGTTTCATAAAATAAATGCAAAAGGTTACGCATGTATTGAGTACACTCCTGTGGATTCTGTGTTCAGGACTGACGGGTGCGTTCTACAGTGAAGAGGTTGGCTTCTTTACATCTGGCAACTTACCTTCTTCTAGGTCCCAACCTCAACACTGATCAGTCTTGCATGCCGGAGGCTCGTCTCTTAGTTAACCATGATTTAACTATTAACTCAACTGAAAATCTCGAGTGCTGACCTTTTGAGGAGTAGTTACAATACCTTTGAGTATGGCTAGAAAGAACCTATGATGAACCATGATTAGAAGATTTTCGGGGGGGGGTGGACTGAAGGAGGGCTCTTACATCTGACAGATCATGTTTGATTGATGCACTTTCTCCCTCTGTGATTCTGAAAATATAACCATCTTCATGATTTTTTTGACTATTTAAACAGCTATTACAAACATATGTTCAGGTTGCGTTGGTTTTGAAGAAAACCGAACCTCTCAGTACAGTTTCAAAAATAAAACCTATTGCTATATTTCCTTTGTAAAAATTATTCACTTTATAATTTAGCATCTAGTGTGTCATGACCATATTAGTGTTAGTTTATCTTCTTAGGCTTTTTTTTTCCACTGAGGCGTTTTGCTGACTTGTATTACATAGTTATTATATAGATAAATACACTTTCTCTTTTTAAGCCAAAAATGATAAAATCAGAATTTCTCTTGCAGTAAATTCACAGTAATCATTTTAATGGCCACACAGTATCCTATTGTAATGATCTACAATTTATTACATATTTCTTGTTGATTGTATAGTGTATATCCTTAATCATGAATAAATACACAATAAAAATCTTTGTAGCTAAAGATTATCTTTCATTTCAAAATATTTCCTTGGGATATGGTGAATGTTGATATGCAACTTGTGAAAGAGTAGTAGTATATTTCCATAATATATGTGATCACACAATGTATGTATATGTGAAAATAGAGGTGATATATTCACTATCAGTGTTGTATATTATATTTTTTTCAAAAGACTGCTAATTTTACAGGCCAAGTTTAAAAGTCTTTACTTGTATTTATTGCAGTACTAGGAAGGTGCAACTTTTCCTATGTTTTGTGATCCAGATATATTTCCTCTTCCATGAATTATCTGTTTATGTCCTTGCTCATTTGTCTTCTAGAGTTCTGATGGTTTAAATATCAGATTTTATGTGCTTTTTAATAGAACAAGGATAAAAGTCATTTGGCTCTTTAATCTGTTATAGTATTTTTTCTCCCTGGTTATTTGCCTTTTACTTAACCTGTTTTTATCTCTATCTTCTCCATCAAGGAGAAACACATTTAAACTGTAAGGAGTAAAACTAACATGAGTAACAGAGAACTGAGGCTCAAGAAAGTGAGGAGCACTTTGCTTCTTCAAATGTGTGAAACTATTCATTCTTTTAATGAATTACTTTTCAAGGTAATGAAAGAATTTGGAGATGCGGTCATGGACACAATACTGCTTATCTTTGAGGAAGATGGTATTTCTAAAAACGAGCAAAAATTCAGATCTGAGTTTACTTTGTTAGTATTTTGATGGCACTCTGGCAAAATTCTAAACCAACTGTGTATGAGAATTCTTTCACAAAGGGGCGCTTGGGTGGCTCAGTTGGTTAAGCATCTGCCTTTGGCTCAGGTCATGATCTCGGGGTCCCACATCAGGCTCTCTGCTAAGTGGGGAGTCTGCTTCTCCCTCTGCCTCTCCCCCCACTCTTGTGCATGCTCGCTCTCTCAAATAAAATCCTAAAACGAAATACTTCTTCACAAAAGAAAGTGGTGGACAGTTAGAATGAGTTTGTAAACAATAATTTATGTGAAAATAACTATTTTTGCATGGGTTGTTAGATGGAAAGATAGAATTCTGTCAATGGGAGCTATTTTAATTTGCAGGGTATTTGGTGGGAACTTATGATGTTCTTAGAGGAAGATGGAGAACTGTGGGCTGGGTGATAATCCTGTTAGGTGGATTAATAACTGGTTAAAGAGCTCACACAATAGGATACTGATTGATGGGAACTTCAAGTTGTGTTCAACAGTGCTCCAATATAAGCTATAGCTTAACAAACGTTTTTCTAATTACTATGATGGAGAGATCAAAGCCTTCTTACCAAATGTGCATAGGTCCCAAACTGGGAACCTTAATGAATATGCTGGGTGAAGGAATCTTTCTGAAAAATCTCAATTGATAGAAATCGTGGTAGTGGACACATGTGTAAAGTACAATGAGCTCAGTTTAAAACAATACATTGAGCAAATATAAGTTGGTGAGTCTTCCTCAAAGCGAAAGAATCGAATGTTCCCATTGTCTGAAAGTTCCAAATAAGAATTTGCGTCAGTTCTGTGGAGAAAACAGAACCAACAGGACACATGCACATGCGCGCGCGTCCCCACCCACACTGTACATACAGGCATTAATGCGGGGTGGAGGGTGCTGGCAAGTCCAAAATCAGGCAGCCTACCTAGGGATTCAGGCAGGAGTCAGTGTTGCAGTCTTGAGTCCAAAGGTGGTCTGAAGGCAGAATCATTTTCTTCTAAGACCTTTAGCTCTGATTGGATGAGGCTCATCCACGTTATGGAGGGTAACCTGCTTCACTCCAAGTCTAGCCTTCGTAGCAACGTCTAGATTGGTGTTTGACCGAACAACTGGGTACCATACAAGTGGGTACCATAGCCTAGACAAATTGACACAGAAAATTAACCATCACAGAATTATTCATGGAATATTGAGCTGAAGTGATAGAATTGTCCTATCCAGATCAGTAATGGTCAACATTTACTCTGCTCTGCTCAGAGCACATCTCATAATTTGGGTTTTGTTCTGGGTAACAGTTTTATTGAGCTCATTTCCACTGGAACAAATCAAGCAGAGAGTTTGTGGAGATGTTGAAAAGCTGTGAAGACAGGCCATTTAAAGAATAGCTGGAGGAACTGTGATACTCCTTAGAAAGGATAAGACCCAGAAGTCTCTATTGTTTCAGGACTTTTTTGCTTGGAAATGACTCCTGTTGCCTTACACAGCCATTGAAATGGACTGACTTATATAACTGAAGGCTTGCCTGAAGGTTCAGCTGATGTCTAGATCGCAAACCACATCATCAGATCTCTTTGCCGTCTCTCAGCTCTGACTTACTTGGCTTTATTCTCAGGCAAAAATCTTTCCAAGAGATGGTGCCTTGAAATTGTGGGTGTGCATCAAAACTAACAACCCAGAGCAAGAAAAGGAACTGCCCTTTTTCAAAGGTTCTGTAAAAGTTGTGGAAGTATGTCTCATGGACCTAGCCTTTGTCCAGATGCCCACTTAGGAACTGAGCATGGGGGCAGGAAATTTATATGTATTTATTGGCAGGCCTGGGTCACATACCTATTCCAGGAGTGTGTGCCTCCAACCCCTGCAAACAACCGCATTGGTTAAGAGTGAGGAAGGTATGGAACTGAGGGAAAATTAGATGCTGTGACCGGAAGAAGGAGGGGAATGGGTACTGAGTAGCAAAAGGGTCATTCTCCACTAGAAAGGACTTGGTGACTATTTTTCAAACTTTTATAGGCTGTGGTGTCTGAGAAGGGAAGAACTGGTGTCAGTGGGCAGAAATGAAGAGGAAACATGTTTTTGTCTCTAACATAAGGAATAATATCTCTCAGGACCGTGTGTGTTGTAAGTTAACCTGTACCTCTGTCTCCAGAAGGATTCTCTAGAAGAATTTGTGGAGAAATTTATAGATATTCTGGAGACGCAATTCCTGTTCTGTTTAAAAATTTGCCTAGCTATATTAGACAGTCCCTTCTTTTCCTAGAATTCTGTCACTCTGTTCTGTACATACACATGTGTGCCAGGGGGCACACACGGTCTTGTGGCTATTGGGTTCCCCCAAGAGGGAAATTTAATCCGATTGCCTCATAAGGGCATTATTTAATGTCATTTGTTTCTGAATTGTTACTTTTGTGCCCATGAATCGATTCCACGTTTCTATCTCTTGTTAAAGTAGCATTGCCCAAGACATAAGTGGTTCCCCATGTGGCATAGAGGATAGAATTCTGATTAGGAGCAAGGGAATAGAAAGACCTAGGAGTAGGGCTCGCTTTATCCTTGGGTACAGGTCACTTCTGCAAACAGAATGTTCAATTTCCACTTTATATTTCAGTCCTGGTACGAAACACTGAGAGAATGTAGCCTATAAGAAAGAAATAACACTAAAGGGAAGCCCTCAAAGATAATTCCATCATCCATAACACCAGGCGCTTCCTGGCATTATGACTAATAAAACTCAGCTAAAAACATGTTCTAAATATTTTTATGGGCAAAAAATAGAAAATTGTAATAAAATAATGGCTGTTATTTCAAACCATGACTATAAAATGCCCCTGGGACAGAAGCGCCTAATTATGAAATAAAACAACTTCTGTATCCCTCAGGCAATGTTTTCAAACTAGTGCTCTCTCCAAAGTAGTCACTATAATTAGTCCAATTCCCCAGAAGAAATGAAAAGTGGAGGGGGATTCATTTAGGGCTATAGCTCAGGGCTGTGTGTTGGATTAGGACCAAATGGACTATTAAAATGTTACTATGAGGTAAGATTATCAGCGCTGTGGGTCAGAGGAATGCTTGGCTCTGGAATAATTTAGTACTATATTTTGAGTCAAGATACTCATATATTTGCTTTTCAGGTAAGTTGGGAGTGATGAATTCTAGAAGTTGGATGACCTTTGATGAAAGTTTATTCCCAGCAGTGGTTAGCTGCGCCATTTCCTTAAGCCTTAGCTTTTCCACTTCCCACATGGGGTTAAAATGGCTCTATCTACTTAGAAACATGAAGGCTTAAAAAAAAAAAAAAAAACCAAACCCGATGGGTAAGGAGTGGAGGAAAACCATCAAGATTTCTCTTATGCTTTCCCTTGAAAGTACCAGAGTATTTCCAGAGTATATTTTAAAGTACCAGAGTACTTGATGGGGAAAATATTCTAGAATTTAGAAAAATCAGTATTAAGTGTTTTATATTTTGTCACCTAGAATTTATTCCTACTAAACTATTTCTAAAGACATTTATTTAGAATAGGGCATGGTTTGTGAGGAAATGTTGTACCATTCTTTCGACTTAAAAGGCAAGCAGTGCAGGGCGACATTTTAAAAATGAGTTGGATACCTTCTAGCTTCCGGAGATCATTGCTGTTTTCTCAAGGTAGCTTCTCTGCCTCCTGGGAGGGATCCTTTTGTTGACTTTGAATCTATAGCTATGGCCTCATCCTCTTGATTTGTTCACAGTGTGGGAGTTGAACACAATCCGTGTCAGTCAAGGTCCTAGCAGGAAGTTGGGTCATTTGGACAGAACTGAGTAAGGGGACTATCTCCAACAGTGTGTTCAGATTGTAGAGAAACTGCAAGGTACAGTCCGGAATGAGGAAGTGTTCCCAGAACTCTGAAAGAGGAAGGTAGAGAAGGCTGCTTGACAGCAGCTGTGACCTTCAGTCTGGGGACAGAGCCATCCTGTGATGACTGTGTAGAGAGGATGCTGGGCGAATGACCACGTGACCTCTACCTTTTCCTCTTTCTGATTTCCTTCTATTCTGTTGGGTTCTCTTCACTGGAGAGTGCACGAAGCTTGCTGATGGAGTAGTCCATGCTGATTTTGGTCTCTCTCTGATTCTCTGTCTGCTCTGATAGGTGCTCCCCAGACAACCGAGCTGGTGGCCATCTTGCTGATGGAGGGGTCTACCCAGGTGGGCCTCCAGGATACACAGTGAAGGAGAGCACAGTGCATGTGGGCGGGTTAGCAGAAGAGCCCCAGGAGCAGTCTGCAGGGGCATCCGTTTGCAAAAGCAGACATGAGCTCATAGGCTGTTACCATAGCTGACTAGCTTTGAAACAAAATCCCAGAGATGGCTAGGGGAAGGTTTCATTGTCTTCTTGCAGAATAAGCTACATCCAGGCCGCTGGTCAAGGGTCGTAGCCTGAGAGCGGATGGACCACGGCTTTGCGGCAACAAGCCTCGAGCCTCCTGCTGGTCCTCCTGGTCTGCAACATGAAAGCGAGTGGTCTGCATTTAGAACTATCATATACTGGCGAGCTTTAAAAAGCACTCCTCTTAGGACCGTTAGACGGTTTTTAAAGGCCTAGAAATGATAAGAAAGGAACATCAGTAGACTCAGAGACCCCTGAGCGTGACTGTTCAGAGTAAGTGAAGATGTTAAAGATCATCTGTGGCAAAAAGCAGTGTTCAGGGTGGGTTTCCCTGTCTTTTTTTTTTCCCCCCTCAGCAAAGTGAATGGAAACAAAAACACTATAAAGTAGTTAACATTGAGTCCAGAAAACCAAATGTCGTATTCTTTTCACTTTTAAGATTAGGCAATTAGGTTTTTGTTTTGTTTTGTTTTGTTTTTTTTGTTAGGAGGGTTTTCTTCCTAAATATTGGCTTCACTTAGAAAGGCTAAATAATTTCTTAATCACTTTATAATTATTTGATTATCTTAAAAGTTTAATATATCACTATATCAAACATGGTAATTTTATAAGAAACCTAGATCTTTGAACGAAATATTTTAAGGTATTTTAATAGTCTCCTTAAACACAAAGATATGCCCATTTTTATTCCCAAATTTCCATTATTTCTCTCTCATTTACCCTAAAGCTCAAATCTGGGAAAAATGGTTTCTATGGACTCCATGTTTTCTAAGTTGTCACGGTTTACTCTTGGGACACAGATATATTTTGAGAATAAAGGATTTTGAGTCTTGAGTGGAGAGAAGTCATACGGATTCTTATTACCAAAGGAGCCACTATTCTCTAAACACCGTTCTGGGGAGGACATGGGGCATGCCCTTCAGGGAGATGGTCATCATTTGAAATCTGTGGTTTATTTTACAATTATCAAAGTAAATGGGTCCTGTCTGAATTCTAGACCAGGTGCCTGCAGACATTAGAGATGGTGTGTGTGTGAGATGCACTGTTTGAGACAGGAGCAGGAAAGAATTACATCTGTGGTTCTTTGCCTTCCAAGAAGACAGAAGAGGATCTGGTCTATTTCATCAGACATCCCGTCAGGCTGTGATGGTGGTGGAGACTTGGCTGCCTTGGAGTCGTGAGTCTGCAGTCATTCCCAGCTAGCCCGCAACTTTCGAGCCATGGAACTCTTTCCTTATTTTGTCATAACCAAGAAGTCACAGAATCAGGAAAAAAAAAAACCTAATTGGAAGTTAGTCTTAGCCAAATAAAGACTGACAAGCCCTTAAGGAGAATTGAGATAAATCTTTCTCTTCATTTGTTTATTTCTAAGAGCTGCAGAGAAAAAAGTTTATTGATATCTCGAGCATAATTGGCCTTACAAAAGCTATCAGTATGGTAAAAACCAAATTGTAGAAGAGAAGTTAATTCATTTCAGTAAGTAAGCATCTCCTCTTGCTTAACTACGCTAAAAAAAAACAAGCACAAATAAGTCACTAGGAAAATGCGAAGTCAAATTTGTGTAGAATTTACATTCCTAATCAGACAAGTTGGGTTATTTCAAAAGCTCTTCCTGTGTAATGTAGTGATGTGGGAATCATTGGAAGGGAGTTTTTTCCCCACTCTTTTACTTTTTTTTGATGGGAGTTGAGGAGAAGCAAAAATCAGGAGAAATTTATGGACTTTTGTAGACTTTTATTGGATTCCTTTCTTTCTCTGTCTTTTCTTTCTTTCTGATTCCACACATGAGGACAGAGCTCTAGCTTGGTGAAATGGATGTGCTTTTAAAGCTAAAAACAAGAGTTAAGTGTGCAGCCATCTAATTTGAGATAATGAAGATCAGAGTGAAGAGGGCAGGTCCGGGGCGCCTGGGTGGCTCAGTGGGTTAAAGCCTCTGCTTTCGGCTCAGGTCATGATCTCAGCGTCCTGGGATCGAGGCCCGCATCGGGCTCTCTGCTCAGCAGGGAGCCTGCTTCCTCCTCTCCCTGTCTCTCTGCCTGCCTCTCTGCCTACTTGTAATCTCTCTCTCTGTGTCAAATAAATAAATAAAATCTTTAAAAAAAAAAAAAGGCAGGGCGGGAATGAAAAGCGGGGAGGAATGCAAGAGACAGAAGACAGGCTGCATGTTCTGACAGAGACAAGTCACAGATAGGTCCAGGATTTTGGTGGGTACCTGAGAGAATCCTATTAACATGAATAGAGTAAGGATGTCTTTGGAGGGTAGAGGTGGAGGGGGGAATGATTTATAGAATTACATTTGTAGATGCAACTTTTCCAACATCTGGGATTCCACAGTGACATTGCAGTGTTTCATGATGTATTATTTTGTAACGGAGAACGTGAGGACTCCCTCACGGCGCTGTTACGAAGGTTAAGTGAGACAACATGTATAAAAAGCTTAGGGATAATGATTATAATTATCATCCTAATGAAAACATTAAGCAAGCCTTGAACAATTTCTGTATGCCAGATACTGTAGTAAGATTTTTTACATATATTAACTACATTCTCCAATGACTCTTTGAAGTAGATACTGCTATCGGATATCATCTCCTTTTACAGATGAGGACACTGAGGTACAGTGAGAGGGAAAGCAGCTTGCTCAAGGGTACCGTCAGTGGCACAGTTCGGACTCTGTTCAGGTAGGCAGGCTCCAGAATTCAGTTCTTCATCACCCCTTCTGTAGACTCCTGTGCAGAATGTGAACCAGTCATTCTACAAGACTGGAGAACAGTGGTAGATTTGAAGTTACTGAGTAATCCTAGTCAGCCGCCCACATCCTAGTTGGTGAATCTCATGAAACTGAGGAAGTTCAAAGGCGTTGGAAGGTAAATATGCCTGTGGGAATAAAGGCAGAGATGTGAATATTTCGTCATGTAAATTATAAAGATACATGGTCCATTTTTAAAAATAGCCATAAGCAAAGGGATTCATAGTCAGGAAGCCATAGTTTTACCTCTGTTGATGTTGATTTATTTGACAAATGTTTTTGAGCCATCACTGTGCTTATTAGCATTATGGGGCATTCAGTAGTGGGCAGGAAAATTCCTTCTTGTACCAAGCTCACTGTGAGGTGGGGGAGACAGGTGAGCACCAGAAGTGTGTTAGCTCCAACCTGGTCATTGGAGGGTCACGTGTAACCCTTTTCGGGAGAAGCAACACAAATATGGAGCAGCAGGGTGAGAAGGAGGTTAGCACCTGTGAAAATGAGTCGGGGAATCAGGAAGTGGGAAACAGACGGCTCCCGTGGACTGCGACACGTGCTTCAACTGGCTGAGACACAGTCTGCTGGGGGCGAGCGCCAGGTAAGCTGGAGAGTGAGCCGTGGTCTGCTCACGGGGGGGCTTCGAGGTCGTGGTCCAGAGTTGGGTAATTATCTTAAGGGCAATGGAAATTATCAGTGTGATTTAAGCTGAGGAGTGCAGTGGTCCAGCAGCATGCTCGCAGCACACGGACCATAAGATACGCTGGTCGAGCACCGATTGTGAAGGGCCTTTGGGGAGTATATTCTTATTTATGCCAAATGTATATTTATATATGGAACACCCGTTGCACCTATAAAGAGCCTGTAAACTGTATGAAGGAGAGAGGAACTTGCGCCTAAGTCTTAGCACACAGCATGCCCTTCTTTTCTAATAAGCACGCTTGTATTTTGTGCAAACTTAAGGACAAATGTATACGGTCAGATTGTTTCACTCCAAAATTACCACTTACTAGTCTGGGGAGGCAGTTGAACTTGATTTTTAGTCTCGACTGTGTTCCGTGAACCTGGGACAAATCAGTTAAGCATCTTAGGTCTTGTTTTTGTTTTGTTGTTTTTGTTTTGTTTTAATCTGTAACATGAGAGAGTTGAGGAAATCATTAGGGTTTCCTCTAAGCCTTAGAATTCACCTATTGTGGTTTGAAACTTCAAACATTCCAGTGGCATGAAAAGTGACTAGTTTTTACAATACACTATTCTTTCATGCCCTCCCTGTCCTGGGTAAGATTTCAGGGGTGATTCTTATTTTAGAAAGGGGCTGAAGTGACAACAGGATTTGATTCAAAAGCACGCCAGCTAGAGAGGCATTTGAGACCACCTTATCCATTCCCACCTGTTACAGACGAGGACACTGAGGTACCCTCATTCATTCCATCAGTGGGTCAGTGGCAGAGTGAAGTCCGAGGTCCCAGGGGCTTTAGACCCCAACCCAGTCCGCTTTCTACTTTATTGGGGGTCACTTTCCTTCCCTCTGCCTGGGTGATACAGGGTGATGTCTTAGCTAGTAACCTGGAAAGAATGTTGGATTCTTTGGAATTCTTTGGAGGATTTCAGATGTTCTTAAGTAGAAGTGGCTGTCACTGCCAGTTAGGGCTGTTGTTTATTTTCCTGGCTTCAAGTACTATATATATACACACACACACACACACACACACACACACGTACGTACACACACATATATATGATATGTACTTATATATGTCATTATCTATAGCATATATGTAATAGTATATATAATTTGCTCCCTTATTCATGCATGTTTTTCCTCTCTCTCTCTTTTGCTAATGGTTTCCTCTCTAGTTCCTCTAACAGAAAGATTCTTTTTCCTCCTTTCTCCACCCCAGTTCTCTTCTCTCAGCTAGTAAATGATCTTCCTCTTAGTTCAGGAAACTGGCAGCCTCCAATCTGCAGCCCTTCGATAGCCAACTAATTAAGGGGAAAGCAGGTGTGGATGGGTCTATTCAGCCTGTAAATAAGTGCCAAAAATTAAAGTTATTGGTCTATAAGAGCTAGCAGGTGGAAGCTATGTTTTATACCTTTAGTAGAAGAGGAGGAGAGAGGGGGCGTTGGGAGGCCTTAAGGGCAGGAAAGGAAAAAAAAATGACTTTTTTATGACTAAAAGCTCTTCAAAAGAGAATGTGTCTATTTCTGAATCATTGTCTTGTTTGGGATTAATCCTAAAGACATATAATTGCCTGCCCTCGGGGTCTAGTGTTCCCTGAGCAGGGCTCCGTGAACTGTATGGCCTGGGCAGAAATAATTCATGGTCTCAAGCTGATACTTAGCGGCGTAACTCATGACTGACTGCAGACGTCAGTGCCTGTGCTCTTTTGTGATTTCTGCTCTCTGTTTCCTACGTCTGCTCAAATGCCCAGGGTTCCCTCTCTGCAAAACCCCTCTCTCAGATGCTGAGGAAAAGAAGATGATCTATTGTTGCACAACTTAATGCATTACTTAATGAAGCGATTTGGAAATAAAATTTGTGTGAGGAAATGAGTGCCTGGGAGCGTGCTTCTCCCTTTGTCGTTTTCTTTTTTCTTTCTGATTTCCCCCCTTTCTTCCTTCCTTTGTGTTTAATAATTTATTTGAGCATTTCTTAACTGGAGGACATTTTTTTCCAGGAGGGCGTTATGGCAGAAGACCACAAAAGCATCAGATACTACGTATTCAAAATATATTAGCACACGGCTGAAATGCTAACCCTGCAAGAGAATAATTACAGTGTGTCTTCATTGAAATTGTACACATGGCTTTGTGATCACGCTCATTAATTTAGATCCAAATGAAGCAAAATTATTCTGCTTGGCTGCTGAGTTAATTTATGCGATATAAGTAAAGAAAAGTTAAATAAAATGTGATGGAAAAATGAGATTGCGGCCGGGCAGTTAGATCCAGAAGCAGAGGTTCTCTCCTCTCCCCAAGCTTGCTGGCCTCTCTGGTCTACAAATATGATCCATGTGGTAGCAAAACTTTGTTCATTCAAAGATTGTATCTTGGAGTGTCTTGATGGAAGTTCTGATGCATCTTCCTCTTTACAGTTAATTTTTTGGGTGGAGGTGGGAGAACAGTTCACCAGTATGATAGATGATTTGCTTGGAAATATTCTCATATCCAGGTAAAAGAACATGAATTTTTTCTATTGATGTGAGCCTGAACTCCTGGCAGGACGGAAAAAAGTGCTGTGCTCTACTGGGTGGTATTTTTTATAGGTTTGAGCATCTTACTGTGGATTACATATTGTATATTGTTTCAGGTGGACAAAGAAATAAGCTTTTTTTTTTAATATCAAGGAGGAAAAGAATCTGTTACTGATTTTCTAGTAGAACAGCAATGGAAGATAATGTCTTAGAAAAAACTACCCATTGCTTTCTACCTTTCTGCTCATTCTAAGTTATTTGAAAGTGGTAACTGGCTTCAGTTTTGTGATTGGGGTATCCTAGTTTGTCTTACAAGTTGGAGGGATGATTATATTTCTCTATATAGAAAGGATACTGATTTTGAATCTAAATATCATTTGAAAGCATCCACAAAAGCTTCTTTTATTTACTTAAACTTTCATTTCTGTGGGAGAAAAGTAGATTTAATTTGATTAGAAAAATTTTCATTAGTCTAAATTCTTGAGATATAAATGTAATGGGGTCTCTGTTCTTCTAACTGCTTGAATCCAATAGATTGATGGGGGGGGGAAGCATGTGCAAATAGCTAGCAAACTCTACCACAAGCCAGGAGATCCTTCAATCTACAGTGGAGGTTCAAAGAGAAGTACTTCAAATGGGATGAGAACAGTCTTCGTGAGGAAAATGGCCTTTAATACTGACCTTTGACCTTGGAAGAAGGTGCAGGCTCTGATAGAACCTAAAGATTTAGGAAGGGAAAGGTAAAGTGATAAAGCAGTCAGGAATGGGACAGTGGCCTGGAGTGTAGGGTCCTGTGGGACAATCATGAGAGAGAATTCTAGAAAGGTAGATGGTGATAACATTATGGGGATTGGGGTGGGATGGAGGCATTTTTATTTCACCTGGAGGCAAGAAAGGGACACTGAAATTTAGTGAGCGGTTGGGTGCTGTCAGTAATACAAGGGACAGGTGAGAATAGGGACCCTTTGGAGGCTGTGAGGTCATTAGGAGATTGTGGCAACTAGTCAGGCAGGTGACAGTCATCAAACCAGAAAGACATCAGTGGAATGACAGGAATGAGACTGTCCCAGGGGAATTTGCGGGCCCAACTGGTTGGATGTTTGGGGGAGGAAAGGAGAACGGAGAGATAGATATTGGTACCTTTGGCAGAAATTCAAAGTTTATAGTTTGTGGTGGAAAGGTAAACTCAGTTTTACAGCTATGTGTTTTGAGATGCTTCTGGAATATTTACCAAAAGAGGTTATAGCAGTCAGTTGGAAATTCAGGTTAGAGCTACTCTGAGGACTTGAGCCTGGAGAGATACATGAGAAGGTCAAACATATAATCAGTCGTAGCTGAAGCCATGCAGTGGGTGACATTGCTCAGAGGGAACAGTAGGTGAGAGAGAAGGGAAATGAATGACTTTGGGGTGGACTTCTTTGATCAGGGAAAGGGGAAGAAATGGAGGATAGAGAGGAGTAATTGGCAACGAAGGGACCAAGCAGATGGTATGATCCAGTGAAGTGTAAGGAGGAGGGAGTTTTATGAAGGACAAGAGCACCAGAGTTGAACACAGAAGGGCGGCTGAACAGGGAAGGATCAAGAGCATTGAATTTGTGTTTGGAAAGTTGGTGGCTACTTGGTACAGTGATGGAGACAGAAAAGAGACTCGAAGTGCTTAGACTCAGGTGGCAGTGGGTTTGGGGTGCTACCCTTGGTTCCAAGGTGAATCAAGAATGTTGAGATCTAGAAAAAGGAACCCTTTGAAGGGATTGGGTGTAGATCTTTGAGCCTTCCCCAGTAAATTTTCCCAGCCTATTTTCTCTGAAGCCCCTGCTCCTCTGAGCACGAACCTCATCCCCCTGTTGATTCTCCATCATTTGCTAGGATTCTCTAGAGCAGGGAGGTCATTCCTAATGGGAACCTCTCCTCTCATATACTGAATATGAAAATCTCCCTTCTGTGAAGGGACTTCCTTTTCATATCGATACCTTGCTTTCTTGTCATGTTTCTGTGGAATAAAAAGTGCTTACTATCATTGTCAGAGGTTATGATTCTGGAATATAGCAACTCCTACATCTGTCAGTGCAGAGAGGTAGGGGTGCCTTTAGTTGTGATGCACAGATCATGAACCAGTTGGCTAAGAAGCAGATTTCAAACCTCCCGCCTCCCCCTTTGGAATCTTTCGTGTGAGTGTCCGTCCATCCATGCCTCAAGCTATTTTGCACCCCATCAGGTCAGATCCATTCTCTCATTAAAACCAGCTGTGAAAGTAATATTTTGGTCAAAGGAGTGGGAAGGAAAGAGGAAAAAAGATAATTTAATGGAATACAACGGTTGCACCTTCCAAAATTCATTTCACAAACCTTTTGTTTTCATCACAGAGAAAGCAAATATCTGTTTCCTCCATTTGTCTTTCTCTAATACTGCTTTACTTACACTAGGAGGTACATTATCGAGGATTTAAGGAAGGGCATGGTTATGTGTTTGTTCCCAAGATTTCAATGATAAGTGGCACTTCTTTCTGGCACTTTGTTTTTTTATTTTTTAATTTAACCCTTTAGAGTATTCCACATCTCTCTGCTGTGCCACATGATTTATGTAAGCATTGTCTTGGCATAAGGCACTTGGAAATAAAGTTCTCTTTTGCATATCAAGGAGTGTACAAAGTTCCAAACATTCTCGCAGACGTTATGAGATCACTGCGGGGGGCGGAGGGCGCTGGCTCAGCAGACATGTTATAGCTGTCACGGATTTGTGGAGACATCAAAAAGAAATGAAAGGAGACCAAGGACTGAATACAGCAGTCATTTCAAGTACGATAAGTAATCCCGAGAACAAAGTTTTGCTCATTTATAGTTTCCACAATTTTAGAGAATTAATGCCTGGGGTTTTTCCTTGGTCCTTTCTGTTTGTGTACAATTATCTTGAGACGGATTTGCTAGCAAATAGTATGCTCAAAAATGAGAGTAATTCATGAGAATATATTTATTCAGTGACTCATTAAAACTACATTCACATTTTTACTAAGCTGTACAGTTTTGATTTTCTGTGTGCATGTTTGGCATAGCATTATAGATTGTTATATTTGCTCCAGAATATTTATATCTAATTCTCTTGACGCATTGGCTATTTCCTTTAAATTGTCAGTCTACTTTTAACTTTTGTTACCTTTATATAACTACCTTCCTCTAGCTCTGTCCCCTTCTTCTCTTAGCTCTGGTTCCTGATGCTCTTCTTAGAGTAGGAAATGCGATTTTACCTAATATTCAAAATTCGTACCTTGGAAAGTATGCTCTGCAACCACTCACGATTCCTTGTACTGACTTACCACTCTCTCCCGAGACCTCGCCATCACCTTCTTGCTCTCTTGTCCTCTTTACCCTCATCTATCACCCCTGCCTTACAGTCACGTCACTCTGATTTTAGGTTCCAGGACTGTATGGTCAGTAGTTTTCTCTGTGTTGTGGGTTGACTTGTGTCCTCCCAAAAGATACATTCATGTCTGAATCCCAAGTACCTGTGAATGTGACCTTACTTGAAAATAGGGTCTTTGTGGATGTCCGCAAGTTGAGACGAGGTCATACTGGATCAGGACGGACCCTCATCCAGTGGCTGATGTCCCTACAAGAAAAGGAAATTGGACACACAAGAAGGATACCATGAGAAGATGGAAGCAGAGATTGGAGTGATGTATCTATAAGGCAAGGAACACCAGAGATAGCTGCCACCAATCTTTAGAAGCTGGGCCAGTGGCACAGATGCTACCACAGGATGTCCAGGAGGAATCAATCTGGCCAACACCTTGGTTTTGAATTTCTAGCCTCCAGAACTGTGAGAGAATAAATTTCTGTTGTTTCAGGTGACCCATTTCATGGCAATTCATTATGGCAGCCCTAGGAAACTAACTGACCTTTGTTTCATAATAGTTGAAAAATTCTGTTTTTCACAAAAATAAAATTGAAACTAGGTAATAGTGCAGCCTATTAGGCTTCTGGGTTGCAAACAGTAGAAACTGATGTTGTTGGCTCTTTTAACTGGCCAGGAAGGTAAAATTTATTAAATAGAATGATAGAAGCAGTTAACAGAATTGACAAGAAAGTGGAAAAATTGGGTTGGACATTAGGGCAACAGCCATGGGCATGCCATTGGACATGTTTTGGGATGACCTGACTTCTGGACACATCCTACCACCGTGGCGGACTCCTTTATCTTCATAGTAACTTCCCTCTGCGATTGTGCTGCCTGGCCCTGAGTTAAGCCTTCACGGATTCAACAAACAAGAGGGGTTTTTCTTTTTCTTTTTTTTTTTTTTAAAGATTTTTTTATTTATTTATTTCACAGAGGGAGAGAGATCACAAGGAGGCAGAGGCAGGCAGAGAGAGAGAGGGGGAAGCAGGCTCCCCGCTGAGCAGGGAGCCTGATGCGGGCCTCGATCCCAGGACCCTGAGATCATGACCTGAGCCGAAAGCAGAGGCTTTAACCCACTGAGCCACCCAGGCGCCCAAGAGGGGTTTTTCAAGCTGAGCCTCAGCTGAGGGCTTATGCTTTGACTGCAAAAGAGCAGGGATAGACCACATCTCCCGAGGCTCTGGGAGTGAGAAGCAGTGCTTTCTCATGCCTCCTGTCTGAATTGTCTTAGCATCTGTGTCAAAGAAAAATTTTGCAGCAGATACGTGTTAAAAATGGCAAGGCAGATTTTATTCACGCTACTGCAGTAGGAGGAGAAAGACTTCAGTGTAGGACTGAGCTCAGCTCTGAATAGAGAAAAGATAGCTGGAGATTTGTAGACAGCAGAGTGAGGGGGCCAGTGATGGACAATTACCAAGAAGAACTTGCTCAGAGGTTACGGGTGGGTGGAGTCTCACTGCAGGTACTTAGGATTCTTTGCTAAAACTGGTTGCGACCTAGTTGAGAAGAGGGCTTTGAAGAGCCTGGCTAGGGGCGCCTGGGTGGCTCAGTGGGTTAAAGCCTCTGCTTTCGGCTCAGGTCATGATCTCAGCGTCCTGGGATCGAGGCCCGCATCGGGCTCTCTGCTCAGCAGGGAGCCTGCTTCCTCCTCTCCCTGTCTCTCTGCCTGCCTCTCTGCCTACTTGTAATTTCTCTCTGTCAAATAAATAAATAAAAATCTTAAAAAAAAAAAAAAAAAGAGCCTGGCTAAAGTCAGGTCTTTATCATCCTTTCCACACCTAGGGCAAAGAATGTGAGTAGTAAGAATGGTCCAGTCTTCTTGATACTGATCCATTAAGAATTTGAAAGAGGTAAGCAACAACTTTACAAAGGAATCTGCCTTGACTTGAATGTAAGTGTGGAATGCTACTGGTAGGAGTCCCGAGTAAAACTGCTTTGCTGTTACTTACCCTACACGATTCAGCTCTTGCTTAGACTCTCCTGTGATTGCCAGCTTGGGGGAAGGTATCTTCCTTACAGTGTTTACTTTTTCCTGTGTCCTCCTAACCTTCTTTGGCATCTAGAGAAGAAGGGATAAACTCATCTCCTGTGCTGGTTTTCTCCATGTGCGCCCTTCAGAACCATCCTCCACCATCCCACCATTCCCCAGGAGGCTGTTCCAGCTGGACCGGCTTCCCGTTGGTGTTGGCCCCATGGGAGGTATTGGCAAGAGAATGAAAGGCAGAAGGAGAGAGTATTCTCACCCCCTTATTTGGGGGGCGTGGTTCCAGCAGCAAATACATTCCCCATGCCCGAGACTCCTGTCAAGGCTCCAATTCTCACTGGGGTCCTGGGGTACCACTTCTTCCTTTTGCCCATTAAGTAGGTATGGAAGTGGCTACTCCCTGGCTCCCTTATTCCTGTCCCTAACACTGTAAGTGATCCATTTGTTAAAATATCTTTTGATGAGCCATCAGACCTGTATCAGTTTCCTAAACACCTGCTGGGACCTTGGGTCAGCTCTTTCCACAGTTAGATGCTTTCTCTGCTCAACCATATTCTTTCTACCTTTCAAAATTCTAGTTAAAATCCACCTTTCTTTGATTCCTTCCTAGATTATATGTTTGCTCTTCCCAAAAAATTGTGAATGGATATGCTTTCTTTTATCTTTATTTTTTTATTTATTATTTATTTTTTTTTTATTTATGTATTTGACAGAGAGAGAGATCACAAGTAGGCAGAGAGGCAGAGAGGCAGGCAGAGAGAGAGGAGGAAGCAGGCTCCCCGGTGAGCAGGGAGCCCGATGCGGGCCTCGATCCCAGGACCCTGAGATCATGACCTGAGCCGAAAGCAGAGGCTTTAACCCACTGAGCCACCCAGGCGCCCTGGATATGCTTTCTTTTAGGGTATTTGTGTACTCACATATTTTCAATCAGAATATGCCCAATTCGAGAACTTAGCTGTAAATGCCTCAAGGTTAAGGGGGATGTATACAGTCTAATTCTCTATAACCCGCCTGGTAGGCCTCTGCAATTTCTTGCATATGCTGCATGAGGTAGGACAAAGGGACTGAGAAATAGCCAAGTCCAAATGTATACAGTGCCCGATTTTCTTCTATCGTATTTGTGGAGTACATCACATTTAGTATCTATTGTACAGGCTTCTTTGAATTCCTAGAGAGAAAAGTATAAACGTTTATATTCTCAAGAATTATTTTATAGTTTAAAAAAGAAAGGAAAACATTTCTTCTTGCTTCAACTACTATGACACTTCTGTTGTATTTTCTCCAGCTTTACTGAAATAAAATTGACATGTAACACTGTATAAGTTTAGGATGTACACTGGGATGATTTGATACCTGAGTATAATGTGAAATATTTACCATAATCTCAGTTAATACATTTTTACCTCACATAATTACAGTTTTGTCATTGTTATGGTGAGAATATTAAAGCTCTCCTCTCATAACAATTTTCAAGTATACAGTACAGTTTTATTAACTGTAATCACCATACTGTACCTTAGATCCTCAGAACTTACTCATCTTATAACTGAAAGTTTGTATCCTTGACCAACATTCCCCAGTACCCCCCATTCCCAAATCTCTGGCCACCACCATTCTACTCTCTGTTTCTCTGAGTTGAGTTAGTTACGTAGGTAGGCAGGCAGGCTCTCCGTCCAGTGCGGAGCCCAACAGGGGCTTGAACTCGTGACACTGAGATCAGGATCTGAGCTGAGCTCATGAGTAGGATGCTTAACTGACTGAGCTACCCAGGCACTCCTGAATTTAATGTTTTTACTGTCCACATGTAACTGAGATCATACAGTATTTGGCTCGCTCTTGTAGTTACTTCGTATCACATAAGGCCCTCAGAGTCCGTCCATGTTATTGTAAATGTTTTCTTTAATGAGTAATATCCATTGTGTACATAACCACATTGTCCATTGTCTTTATCCATTCAACCATTGAAGGACACTTAGGTTGTTTCCGTGTTTTAGCTATTGTGAATAATGCTGCAATGAATATAGAAGTGCAGATATCTCTTTGAGATTTTATCTTCTTTGATTGCTGGATCATATGGTAGTTCTATTTTTAATTTTTTGAGGAGCCTCCATACTGTTTTCCCTAGTGCCTGTACCAATTTACATCCCCACCAACAGTGCACAAAGGTTCCCCTTTCTCTACATCCTTGCCAGCATTTGTGATCATTTGGCTCTTTGATAATAGCCATTCTAATAGGTAGAAGGTGTATCTCCTCGTGGTTTTAATTTGTACTTCCCCAGTGATTAGTGACATCATGCACCTGATTTTCAGGAACATCTTGGCCTTTTGTATGTCATCTTTGAAACAATGTCTATTCACGTTCTCTGCCCATTTTTAAATCAGATTATTTTCTGCTACTGAGTTGTACGAATTTCTTATATTTTAGATATTAAACCCTTATCAGATATTTGGCTTGGAAATACTTTCTGCCATTTCACAGATTGCTTTTTCATTTTGTTGATTGTTTCTTTTGTGAAAAGATTTTGAGCGTGATGTAGTGCTAGTTGTTGATTTTTGTTGTTATTGCTGTGTTTTTGATGTCCTATACAAAAAAATCTTTGTCAAAAATGTCAGAGTATTTATCTTATGTTTTCTTCTAGGAGTTTTATGGCTTCAGGTATTACATTCAAGTTCTTAATCCATTTCAAGTTAATTTTTGTAAGTGGTATAAAATAGGTGTCAAATTTAAATGTTTTGCATGTGGCTATCCAGTTTTCGGCACCATTTATTAAAAAGACTATCCTTTTCACATTGAGTATTCTTTGCTAGCTTGTCGAACATATATTGGCAACATATTAGTTGACCATATATGCAGGGGTTTATTTGCGGACACTCAATTCTGTTCCTTTGGTCTATGAGTCTGTTTTTAGGACAGTATCATGCTGTGTTACTATGGCTTTGGAGTATAGTTGAAATCAGGATGTTCAATGCCTGTAGTTGTGTTCTAAGATTGCATGGATATTCAGGGACTTTTGTGGTTCCATATGAATTTTAGTACTGTTTTCTCTATTTTGGTGAAATGGATCATTGGAGTTTTGATAGAGATTGTATTGAATCTATAGGTAACTGGGCAGTATGGACCTTTAAACAATATTAACTCTTCTTATCCATAAATACTGATGCCTTTCCATGTGTTTTTGTTATCTTCAGTTTCTTAATATCTTATAGTTTTTGGCGTTTAGATCTTAAACTTAATTGGTTAAATTTATGGCAAAATATTTTATTGTTTTTGATAGTATTATAAATGGAATTTTTTTTTCAGATCGTGCACTGTTAGTGTGTAGAATCCACTGATTTTTGTGTGTTTATTTTATATCCTGAAACTTTACTGGATTTATTTATTAGGTCTAGTAGTTATTTGGTGGAATCTTTAAGATTTTCTCTATATAAGACATCATCAGCAAACACGGATCATTTTAATTTTTCCTTTCTGATTTGAATGCCTTTTTATCTCTTGCCCGATTTCTCTGGCTAGGACTTCCAGTACGATATTGAATAGGAGTGGTGAAAGAGGTCATCCTTGTTTTATTCCTGATGTTAGAGGGAAAGCTCTCAACTTTTCACCATTGACTTAGCAGTGGGTTGGGTATATATAGCCTTTATTATTTTAGGTACATCCCTTCCGCGCCCAATTTGTTGAGAGTAGTTATGATGAATGGATACTGAATTTTTATGAAATGTCTTTTCCGCATCTTTCGAAGTGATCATATGATTTTGGTCTCTGTTCTCCTGTTGTGGTATTTTCACATTTACTGATTTGTATATTTTGAAATACCCTTGCATCCCATAGATAAATCCCATGGGATCATGATGTATGATCATGATGTATGCCGTTGAATTTGGTTTGCTAATACTTTATTGAGAATTCTGCATGTATTTTCATCAGAGATGAATGTGGTTTTGTTTCCATGTAACATCCTTATCTGGCTTTGGTATCAGGGTATTGCTGGCCTTTGTAAAACCGGTTCAGGAGTTGTCATCTCCTCCCCCTCCTCCCCCTCCTCCC
>LNAC01000435.1:386082-434231 GCA_002007465.1 Ailurus styani | reverse complement strand
CCTCCTCCTCGTTTAAGAAGAATTGGCATTAATTCTTCTTTAAATATTTGGTAGAATTTACCTGTGAAGACTTCTGGTCTTGGGCTTTGTTTTTTGGAGCTTTTTGATTACCGATATAATTTCCTTACTTGTTATTGATCTGTTCAGATTTTCTATTTCTTCATGATTTAGACTTGGTAGGTTATGTTTCTAGGAATTTATTTCTTCAGAGTTGTCCAATTTGTTGGCATATGATCATAGTCTTTTATGATCCTTCATATTTCTATAGTATCATTAGTGTCTTTTTCATTTTTAATTTTGAGTCTTCTCTCTTTTTCCTGGTAGTGTAGCTAAAATTTTGTTAATTTTGTTGATCTTTAAAAAAAAAAGTCTTAGTTTTGTTGACCTTTTCTATTATTTTTCTGTTCTCTCTTTCACTTATTTCTACTCTGATCTTTATCTCCTGTTATCTCCTTCTTTTCAGTTTCAGTTTAGTTCCTTTATTGTAAGGTTTTATTTGTCAGAGAGAGGGAGAGCAGTAGGCAGAGGGAGAAGGCAGCTCCCTGCTGAGAAGGAAGCCCAGTCTGGCACTGGAGCCCAGTCTGGGACTCGATCCCAGGACCCCGGGATCATGACCTGAGCTGAAGGCAGCTGCCTAACCGACTGAGTCACCCAGGTGCCCCAGTTTCAGCTTAGTTCTTATTTTTATACTTCCTTGAGGTGTGAAGTGAGTATGTTACATTTCCACTTTTGTCTCAAAGTATTTTTTGATTTCCCTTTTGGTTTCATCTTTGGTCCATTGGTTGTTCAGGAATATGTTGTTTGATATCCATATAGTTGTGAATTTTCCAGTTTCCAGAATTTTCCAGTTCCAATTATCCATATATGTGTGAATTTTTTCCTCTTGCTATTTTCTCTTTCACACCATTATAGTCAGAAAGGATATTTGGTATAATTTATATCTTTTAAAATTTGATCATACTTGTTTTGAGACTTAACATTTTGGAGAGTGTTCTATGTGTGCGTGAGAAGAATGTGCATTCTTCTGCTGTTGGATAGTAGGTTCTATATAGGTTCGTTAAGTCCATTTAGTTTATTTTTTCCTTTCAAATTTTTATTTAAATTCTGGTTAGTTGACGTATAGTGTAATATTGGTTTCAGGAGTAGAATTTAGTGGTTCATCACTTACATAGAACACCCAGTGTTCAACACAACAAGTGCCCTCCTTCATACCCATCCATCGTCCAGTAAGCCTATCCCCCGCCCACCTACACTCCAGCAACCCTCAGTTTGTTCTCCATAGTTGAGAGTCTCTTATGGTTTGCTTTCCTCACCCTTTTCCCCCCAGGCTCATTTAGTTTAAAGTTTAGTCCATGTCTAATATTTCCATATTGATTTTTCCATCTGGATGATCTATCCATTGTTGGAAGTGGTATACTGAAGTCCACTGCTGTTATTGTTTGTCTTACTCCCTTCAAATCCATTAGTGCTGGCTTGAAATACTTCAGTGCTCCAATGTTGGGTACATGTGCATTTATAATTGTATATATATTCTCTTGATAAATTGATACAGCATTATATAATGATTATCTTTGTCTCCTGTTACAATTTTTGTCTTAATGTCTATTTCGTCTGTTGTAAGTATAGCTACCTTTGACCTGTTTTTGATTTCCATTTGCATGAAATTCCTTTTTCTATTTCTTCACTCTGAAGCTATGTGTGTCCTTGGACCATTAGTGAGTCTCTTATAGGCAGCATGCAGTTGCATCTTGGTTTCCATATCCATTCAGCCACTCTTTTTTTTTTCTTTGGTACATTTAATCCATTTATATTTAAAGTAATTATTGATCGGTAAGGCCTTATTGTTGCCATCCTGTCAACTATTTTCAGGCTATTTTGTAGTTTCTTTCTCTCTTGCTGTCTTCCTTTCTGAATTGATGATTCTATAGTGGTACACTTTGATTCTGCACAGTATTACAGTATTGATTCTGACTATATACTTACCTTTACTAGTGTATTTTTTATTTTTATAGGATTTCATTTTACTACTTAGTACCCTTTTGCTTCAGCTTGAAGACTTTATTTCAGCATTTCATGTAAGGCAGTTCTAGTGGTGATGAACTCCCTCAGCTTTTGTTTATTAGGGACAGCCTTGATTTCCCCTTCATTTCTGAATAACATTTGCTGAATAAAATATTCTTGGTTGGCAATATCTTTCTTCTAGCACCTTGAACATATCATTCCATTCTCTCAATACCTGTAAGGTCTCTGCTGAGAAATCTGCTCATTGGCCTTTGGGGGTTTTCTTTTCTGAGAATATTTTTTTCTCTTGCTGCTTTTAAAATTCTCCATCTTTTATTTTATTTTTAAAGATTTTATTTATTTGTCAGAGAGAACACAAACAGGGAGAATGGCAGGCAGAGGGAGAAGCAGGCTCCCCACTGAGCAGGGAGCCTGATGTGGGACTTGATCCCAGGACCCTGAGATCATGACCTTAGCCAAAGGCAGATGCTTAACTGACTGAGCCACCCAGGTGCTTTGTCTTTGATATTAGTCTAATTATAACATGTCTCAGAGAAGATTGTTTTGGATGGAAAATTTGGATGTCCATATCTCTCCCAAGATTTGGGAAGTTCTCAGCCATTGTTTCTTTAAATAAACTTTCTGTCCCTTTCCCCCTCTCTTTTCCTTCTGGGACTTCAGTGATGTATAATGGTATACATTATACATATACACATATATACACATATACATTATATATACACATATACACTATACATACACATGTATATGTATATATATGTCTGTATATATATGTGTGTGTGTGTGTGTGTGTATAATGGGAAGTCACATTGACTTTATTTTTTTCTTTTCATTCCTCTGACTGGACAATTTCCAAAGACATGTCTTCGAGCCCACTGATATTTTTTCTTCTGCTTAATCTGTTCTGTTGTTGAAGCTTTCAACTGAATTCTCCAGTTTAGTCCTTGTTTTCTTCAACTCCAATATTTATGTTTGGTTCTTTTTTATGTTTCCTAACTCTTTGTTGAACTTCTCATTTTGTTCTTGTATTGTTTTCCTGATATTGTTAAATCGTTTCTGTGTCCTCTTGTTCTCTGGGCATCTTTAGAATAATTATTTTGAACTGTTTGTCAGGCACTTCCATATCCCCTTTTCTTTGGGGCCAGTTACTGGAGGTTTATTGTATTCTGTTGGTGGAATTCTGTTTCCATGACTTCTGTTTCTGCTTTGCATAGGAGTCTGTGCATTTGAAGAAGCAGTCACCTCTTCCAGACTCCATGGATTGACTTCAGTAAGGGTAGGAGCACGCTGGAATGTGCTGTGACCTGAGCTCTGATGATACAGGGCACCAAATGCAGGGGCTTATGGTAGCAATACGTCCAGGGGGTATAGTGGCTCACTGACTCAGGTCGTTGAGGTCCACAGCACTGACAACTGCTTGGTCCTTGGTGAATGTTGCATGGGGTTCCGTAGAGTCTGCCACAGCTCTTGGGGTTCTCAACATTACGTCTAGGTCCAGTAGCTAGAGACCAGAACAAGCAGTGGTAGTGGCTGGAGCTGGTGGTGTACATGTGCTTGGCTATGACAGCTAGCAGCAGGCTTCTGTGTAGTGGTAGGGGCACAATGCAGTGGTGCAGGCCACTGGCAGAAGACAAAGCATGATCTGGGTCCACAGGTGGCCAAGGGGCCCTGAATGTAAGTGTGCTCTCCTATGGCTGCACAATCTCCTCCTGGGCTTGTCTGTGGCAGTGGAGACTGGTGATAGGTGTCCGGCTCAAAGAGTGCAAATGCACAGCTGGAGGGGCTAACCTGGAATGTGTGCATGGCAGTAGGGGCCAGCCATAGGTATCTGGGCTGGTGTCTTGCACTTGAGCAACCTCAGAGGCCCAGGCTGCCTGCTGTTAAGTGGGGGCATCTGGGGGGTGGGGTGGGAACGGGAATGTGGAGAGACTCAGGGAGCTGGCTTCAGTGAATGCAAATATCTGTGGGGTGAAATCTAGTGAAATCTGCAGTAGGTCTGCCCAGCTTTGCTGTTTTTTTCTTTCCCCCATGGCTAAAGCTGCTAGGTTTTCTGCAGAACAAGTCACTAGGAGCTGAGACTGCCCCCACTGTGTGGCTGCTGTTGGTAGCCCCTGCTAATCTTCTTTGTTCCTAGATATCTCTATACATCTCAGTTTCGACAGTCTCTGGGTTGGGTGAAGTAGAAGCACATCTTCTAGAGATCCCCCTTTTCCTTTCCCTGTGAGGGGAACTCTTTCTAGCTGGGGAGGTCACTCTTGAAACTGAGCAAGGCCAGCTTGGGGAATAGAATGATGCAGGGAAAATTAAACGGCCTCCCTTCCCTTTTTGTGCTGCTGTTCTCAAGGTTGTTATTTGTTCGTTTGTTTCAACATGTTGCTGAAATTTCTTGAGTGGACTGCAGAGATCTCCCAGAGATGTTTTTGTTCGTGGTTAGCTGTCGAATATTGACTTTTGTGGTGGGATCGAGGCTGGGGTTTCCTCCTCTGCCATCTTGGTGACATCACTCACTGTGACCCTTTTAACTTGTCGTTGTGAGTCAGAATCATGAAAGCCCACAATTCAAGGAGAGGGAGCTAAGGGATCATCTAACTAGAGTTTGATGGCAGGCAAGGGATTTGCCAGTAGTCACACTGTTAATAGTAAAGTAGGAGACAGTCTGGCATGATAGAATGTCCATAGGCCTTGGTGTCACCTAGACTTGGGTTGGAATTCATCTCTATAGCTCATTACTTAGAAAAATTTCTTTCATTCTCTAGCCTTCATTTTCCTCACTCGTAAAGGAAGGAAAACCACCTATTTCTTAGGAATGTTCTGTGGGACAAGGAATTGTCTTTGTTAGCTCAGCTGCTATCACATAATACTATAGATCGAGAGGCTTAAATAACAAACATTCTCACAGTTCTGGAGGCTGGGAAGTCCAAGGTCGGGGCAGCATGAGTAGGTTCGGTAAGGGTTCTCTTCCTGACTTGCAGATGATTGCCTTCTTGCTGTGTCTTCACAAGAGGGACGGACGGACACACACACACACACACACACACACACACACACACTGAGGAGAGCTCTCTGGTCTCTTCTTATGAGGGCGCTAATACCATCATGAAGGCTCCACTCTGATGAACTTATCTAGACCCAAAGACCCTAATGCTTAATACCATCCCATTGGACTTTAGGCTTTTAATATGTGACTTTGGGGGTACACACATTCAATCTATAATAGGGATGATAATGTCCCTAAAAGAATTGGCTGATGAAAGAGTTGAAAAATATGTTCTTCCTTTTTATTTCTTCTTCCTGCCTATGCACTGGCCAGTGAAGTTTCCCAGCTATCTGTGCTGAGGCAGTGCATTAGATCAGGTTCTCTGTGCAGTGATTGCCGGTATCTGATAATTGACTACATGTTTGTGGTACCTGATCCATGGGCTGGTGTATGCCAAACGTCCCCTTTCACTGCGGGCAGTAGGAAGCTCAAAAATGACGGTGGTTATATGACAAAGCTTTTATGACTGTTTAGAGAGGCAGTTTTCATGTAGCCTATTGTACCTTTTACCTGCTGAGTCACCCACCACTGAGGCCTTACCAGAAATGGGAAGTTCGTTTGGTGTAATGGAGAGAGCACTACTTTATATCAGTGCTTAAATCTGACAAATGTGAATCCATATTTAGGCTTTAGCATATGTGGTTTGTAGTGTTTGCAAAATTTACTCTGCCTTCATGAAGTTCAGTTTCTCCATCTCTCAGATGGTGCTGAAAGTTTACTTTTAAGACGAAATGAGATACACACACAGCTATGTAAGGAATTGAGGAGGGTAACAGCTGACTATGACAGAAAGGCAGTGTTCCTGGCATGGGACACCTGGAGATAAAACTCCAAGCTACTCACAGTGTAACTGTGGACAAGTCACTCATCCCCCATAGGATGCTAAGGAAGTGCCTTGATTCATTTGAATTCAGTGTGTGTTCACAGAATATCTGGCTTGTTTAAGGCAACATAGCTGAAGTCAGAACTCTACCTTATGTCAAGGCTTTATCCTACCAGGTGGTCTTTTGAGTTAATTAGCTATGTTCAGGACTGTGCAAATGCTTTTACTGAATTCTTAAAAGAAAAAGAAAAAAGAAAACCCCAAATATCCTGCTTAGATTGGGACTGGGCAAGTGTAGTTTATTTAAACATATCCAGATATTTCCTGACTTATGTCTTCATATTTCTAAGAAAAGGACAAACAGAACTCTAACTCCGTTCTCTAGTTAGACCTCCTTAGTTCCCACAAAAGTCTTAGAAATCGTCCCAGTCTCATGGCCGGAGAAGCTCTGCTCGTAATCATTGTCTAGGATATTTGGAATGAGTTAGCTTAATCTCCACTTCTTACTACCACAGGTCATGCTGTGGCCAAAGAAAGGTGGCAGGCAGACTCTAGGGTGAACTGCTCATGTTTGCATCCTGTGTGATCAACTCCCCCTGAAGGTGGATGCAAGCCATGACTTGCTTATGACCAGTAGAACATGACAAAGGTAATAGATGTCACTCCTCGTCTTGTTAGTAGTCTTGCTCTAGACACTCTTTCTCTCAAGCTGGATTTGAAGAAGTCGTCAGCCATATTGGGAGGTCCATGTAACAAGAAGGTGGAGGAAGCTCCTAGGAACTTCTCGGAGGGTAGCTTCCAGTGGACTACTTGTACGAAGCCAGGGCATTAGGTCCTATTGCAGGAAAATGAATTCCGCCAACACGTGTGTAGTCTGCCACACTAACATTAGGGGTTGGGAGGGAAAGGAGATGTTATTAAACGTTCACTGATGAGTATTACACTGATCGTTTGGGACAGCTTCCCTTCAGCAAGATATTGTACATGCAACCATTTTGAGCTTTATTTTAATGTTTGTCCCCAGGTATCATTATTGATGCTTTTAGTTTGGTAACTGACAGATTGGCAAAAAATAGAGATGATTTGGCAAAAAGTCTGGGCTCTGGAGGCCTCCTGAATAAGGCGTTGCCCTTGTACAGACTCAAAGAGCTTCCACAGGCAGGAACTTGCCTTTCTTTTCTATGAATCTCTTATTCTCCCAGGCTAAGCCCTAGGGGTAGGAAGCTGGGGCCCAAGCACTAAAGTTTAATGAGCCAGGCATGCAACAAGGAGAATCAGCTCCTCAGAGGCTGAGATGATCTCTACTTCATAGCACAAAGCCACTTAATAAAAACACAAAACTTGGCTTTCTTTTTCTTCAAGAGAATGTAAAGAATTTGTCAGAAAAGTTCACACTCATGGAGTTTGTCTTTTTTTCAAATAGTGTTCAACAGTATCACCATTTGTCAGTGGTCATGGTATATCTGATCCAAGAAGCAATACTGGTGTATTATTCAAATATCATTAATCTTAAAATACAGAATATTTCTCTTGAGATGGTTATAGGGAATCTTCCCCCTCCCAACCCCCACCCCCCATAGGAAATCTTTGAGAAATAGGTCTAACCAATGATTCTCAGCCTGGTACACTGGGATTTTCCGGGAGCTGAAAAAACTCCCAATGTCCAGGTCACACCATGGAATCACATTAGAAGCTCCAAAGCTGGGTTGGAGTCTTCAGTATTTTTTAATCATCCTCAGATGATTTCCAAGGTGAAGTCAGTGTTAGTCAAGGACCTTAATTTCTATTTTATGCCAACATTTTCCCTGTAGTCACATATTTGATAACTTGAACTGAAATGTAATTCAGGCAAAAATCAGGAAATAAGCAAAAACACACAAACTAACCAACAAAACCAAAGAACAAAACAACAATTTTTTTTTCTTCCCAAAGGTGTATTTATTCTTTCATCAGACACCTCCTCTGCACGTATTTTAATTTTCACACCCTGCTAAGGGCTAATATTCAGAAACAATGACCTGGGGGCCTTGACCATGCAAGATAATTTGTCTGCTGTCTGATGTAAATAAATCCGTAATTACAGCCTCAATCATAGAAATATTTTAAAGTAATATATAGAGTGTTAGGTAAGCATGGAGGAGAGAAATATAATTCAGATGGGGCTAGGGTGTAGAAAAACGTATTGAATGAGTTGATACTTGAGTCTCAAGTGAAAGGAGATTGACTCAGATGGAGAAGCAGGGGAAGAACATTACAGGAAACAGCATGTGTGAAACCACAGGGGTGAGGAAAAACATGGCCCTTATTGTAGGGAGACAAATGTCATCCCCTAAACCCCAAAGATGTCCACATCCCACTCCTTGGAACTTTTGGATATTTTTTTTTTTTTTTTTTTACATGGCAAGGGGAAGTTAAAATTGCAAGTGGGATTAGGTTTAGTAATCAGCTCACTTTAAGAAAAGGAGATTGTTCTGAATTATACAAATGCGTCCAATATAATCACAAGCATCCTTTAAATTGGAGGGGAGAGAGACAGAAAGGAGGTCAGAGCCAGAGAGCAAGATGATAATGCCACACTGCTATCTCTGAAGGTGGTGGAAGGACCAGGGCACCTGCCTGGGTGATTCAGTCGGTTAAGTGTCTGCCTTTGGCTTGGGTCATGATCCAGCTCTGCATTGGGCTCCCTGGTCCACAGAGAGCCTGCTTCTCCCTCTCCCTCTGCTGCTCCACCCTGGTTGTGCTCTCTGTTTCAGATAAATAAATCTTTAAAAAAAAAAAAAATGGAGGAAGCACCAGAAGCCAAGGAATGAATGCAGGTGATAGTTGTAAACACAAATAGGTGAAGTAACAGATTTTCCCCTAGAGCCACCAGAAAGAATGCAGCCATGCCAACACCTTGATTTTTAGACTGCTGACTTCTAGAACTATGGGATAATAAATTTGTGTTTTTTTCCAAGTTACTCAACTCACGGTAGTCACAGCAACAACAGGAAGCTCATAAAGTCTCTCACAAGGAAGGTATAAGTGGAGGTTTGCTTGGGGTAAAGTCTTATCCATTGAATAACTTTTGGCAGGAGGTGAAACAAAGCTGGATCATATTGTAGAAAAGCCACACTTGCAGCAGTGTTGATAATGGTTTGAAATAGGGTCAACTACTGAAGGGAGCAAGGTGTGAATTGAGAGATTAGGGAACAAAGTAAAGCAGTAATTTGACCAAGACCAGTATGAACAAGGGTAATCACTGCTTTTCATTGAGGGTATGTTTATGCATTACCCTGAATTTTTAACTTAAATTCTAATTTTTTAATTCTTAAAAAAAGCTCTCAAAGAAGTGTTAATACATTTTATCAGTAAGGAGACAGCATTTTGAGAATTAATAAGGTTGCTCAGGATTATGCAGCTAAGTGAGGAGTTGGCTTTGGAACCTGGTCTGTTGACCTCAAAGCCCATGGACATTCCACAGTATCATTGTGTCTGAATTAAAAGATAGCAGTAAACCTGGGTGTGAGTGAGAAGATTTTTACAAGTATAGGAACTCAGGACAGTTGGAAACAGTGTTTAGTACTAGAGAAACACTTGAGGAATTTAGAAAAATGACTGGAATTCAAGAAATGGACCTCAGTCATGGAAGAAGAAAGGTTAAACCTTGACTTTGTTTCTTTTCTGTGAAATACTCAAACCCTCCGCAACTGTGCCGACAACCTATCAGGTCACAAATATTTGGCTGCTGTTGAGAATCCACACTGTTGAGTGCTGTCCGATGGGTAAGGATTGGGCTCGTGTAAACCAGTGCAGCGTAGGTGCAGCTGGCTGTAAGGGGCAGAGGGCAACACGAAGCCGAAATCAAGGAAGATGGCTTATTTCTTGGGAGCATGTAAGAATTTCCCTGCAGGACCATAAAAGAGCTCACCATCAGGGAAGATCATAGTTTTACTCGAACACCTACGTAAGTATGAAGGATGACCAAGTGTATAGTGGATGGATCTGCTCCTTTAGTGTTATTAAGATTTCTAATATTCAAATTGTTTAGCAAACTCAACAAGGCTGAGGACCACTGGACTACTCTCTGTTCTGTCTCCTCTGTGCCCCCTGGGGGCTGTGTTAAATATTTTCGACTTGCCTAAATTCATATTAAAGCACATTTTTCTTATACATGTGACTGGTTTTGGTTATATGCTGCTGCCAAGATCTTAGCCCTAATCAATTACAGCTCCAGTCCATTTATTAGTGATATCCAAGGAAAATCCAGATTCTTAGGTTATACTATTAACTCATAATGTATGTTGCCTGAAATAAGAGTGACTTTAATTAGGCCAACATATTTACTTTTATACTCCAAAGATATTATCATTAGATTATACTTGTTTCAGTGGGATTTTATGTGTGCTGTTACTATGATATTTGGGTTGAGTGTGACTCAGCTCACAGGGCTATAATGGTGTGTTTTCCATGGATTCATGCCAAGAGTTAAAGAGCATCTGAAAGGACAGGGAAGAGCACAAAGGACTTCTTCACTGTGGTCTCAAAAATGAACACATACCAATGTTAAGATGGGATAAGAGACATGAGATCCCCAGAAAGATAGAAAGAGAGGGAAATCGATGAGCAGACTCAGAAAATGCACAGCCAAACAAAACCATGCAGACTGAAGAGCAGAGGAGCCATCAATAGGTCAGGGGTGCAGAGATGCTGAGCTAAGGCGATATGGCAGACCACTGGGATGGAGGAATTCTGCTCCTTGAGTACATGGATCTATAAGAGGAAGGCTGCTGAAATACCTCCTCCTGTATGGTGGTAAAAGACACCTGTCCAAAACGGGGCTCCCTTCAGCTCCCAAAGTGTTCATCTTTCAGACACAAGTTTTTCAGTCAGGCTTCTGCCAGATCCACACTGTCCATGCTTTCAATCGTTGGGTGTGCATTAAGAGTTTATTAAGTACGAAGGTTAATTGAATACTGTTGTTGCTGACATTTAGGGCAGTTGGATGCATTTGTGCCAGTTTCTGGAGGTCTTTTAGTACAGGGGCCCCCAGTGCTGACTGAGATACTGGCTGTGTCGGAGTCATTTTGGAAGAATATATAAAACGTAGCTTTGTAGTTCCCTTCCCTGGAGATTCTGACGCCGTGTGTCCGAGAGTGCCCAGGCATCTGTATTTTTATAAGTGCCTTAAGGAGATATAGTACAAGGGCTGGTTAAGTTTTCTGTGAAGGACAAGATAGTATTTTAGGTTTTGTAGGCCATGTGGTTTCTGTGAGAGTCACTCAGCTTTGCCTTTGTAGCCTGAAATCAACCATTGGCAACATCTAGACACGTGAGCATGGCTGTATTCCAATAAAACTTTATTTACAAAAACAGGAATCAGGTTCTTCAAAAAATGAAACGTAATATTACCGTATCATCTCTAAATTCCATCCTAGATATATACCCCCAAAGAATCCAAAACAGGTACTCGGACAGATACTCATTCTCATCCCTATGTTCATAGTAGCATTATTCACAATAGCCAGTATGTGGAAGCCACACAAGTGTCTATCGACAGATAGAAAAGCAAAATGTGGTATATATAAGTGGAACATTATTCATCTTGAAAAAGAAATGAAATTCTGACACATGCTACAATTTGGAGGAACTTTGAGGACATGGTGGAAGATGAATCAGACACAAAAGGACAGACATTGTAGGAGTCCACTTCGAGGTGCTACCCAGTTGTCAAATTCAGAGAGACAGATAATAGAACTGAGGTGACCAGGGACTGCAGGGAGGGGCGTTGGGGGGTCGCTGTTTAACAAGTACAAACAGAGCTTCCGTTTGCGAAGACGAGAAGGTTCTGGAGAGGGACGGCAGTGGCGGCGGTTGCACAACAGTGTGAATGCTCATAATGCCCCAGGACTGTGCACGGAGGAAGGTTAAATGGTGAATTTTTATGTGTATTTTACTGTAATAAAAATAAATTTAAACAGTTAAGGAGCAGAAAAGCAAAAAACAAAAAAGAACAGGTGGCAGGAGGCACGAATTTGACTCCCGGTTGTAGTCGAGCAACCCTTGGTCTCCTGCACCGCTAGGGGGTGGAGTCAGCAGCCACAGTTCATTTCCGCCCAGCGTCAGCAGAGCAACTCACCCACCTTCACGTTGCTTTGATTTGAGATCATTTTCAGGAACGGGGAACCCCTGGCGTTCAACAACACATGGTCTTTGCCAACTTCTACGGAAAACCAGGGTCTCCCAGTGTCCTATTCGATCAAATTACGTGTTGGGTTATTATGAACTACTACAGTCCTCCAAAAGCCATCTGCCACCAGACTCTAGACAGGGTTTCCCATGAGGAAATACTCCAAATGCATTGCTCGCCTTCACGTGTTTGTTTCTTTTTTGGTCTATGGCTCTCTCTCTCCCTTGGTCCTTATGTCAGTTAAACTGCTTCTCTTAGCATATGGGAGAGGAAGTGAGGACAGAGAGGCCAGAAGTGTTCTTTCCCAGCTCTTGTTGGGCAGTGGAGTGGAAGTGCTCTACGATCATGGAGATGTGAAGAGTTTGGTGATAAGTAAATCAGCCCCATCTGGAAGGAGAATACCTATCTTTTCCCAGGGATAGTTTAAAGGTCGAGCTTTAGCAAAGTGTCTATTCAGTTACAAATTTGGCTAGTGGATTTGTCTAAATTAGTCTTTATAAAGAAATCACCCATTATTTTTATATATATAACTGGAATGTTTAACATGACACAATCATGGGTGTTTTATATATAAAAGTTTCTTGAGTCACACAAAATCTTATACTTCAAAGAGTGAAATAAGAGTGAGTTTACAAAATGTGTTCCCTTATGTGGCACAGTCCTTTGTCCCCTTAGTTTTCTGACCAAACATCACAGAGATGTTAGAAAATAGCATGTTTTAATTAGCTTCAAAAATAATGCCTTTTTTATATAGGGCACAGATTAATCCTTAAAGATGAATACTGAGTTGGTCAGTTCTTGATTTTTATTTCTTTGCTCTGAGAGAATGTAGTCCCATTTCTGTTGTCATTGTTGCTTACACACCTTGGATACCCTTTGAAAAATGTAGAACAATTAGTGACGGAAGTAAGAAATTGATGGAAGAGGGAGTGTGTGTGTGTGTGTGTGTGTATGTGTGTGTGCGCGCACTGAATGTGCAGTTGCAAAGCAGCGCGGCTTGAGAGCAGTCGAAATTTATGTATCTTCCCATATTTTGCACAAAATTACTTTATGCACCTAGACTTACCAGTTCCTTAAGTTTTACTTAAGTTTTACTGAGAGATTCTGGGCTGGACACTTACACAACTCACAGTCTTCCCAGAGCTGGTTATTGTGTTAGAACTCATTTTGCCAATGGTCATGTCTGTGGTGGTATTGAGGCCATCCGAGTGAGTCTTGGTCTACACAGATGCACGTGCTTAAGTACAGGTGCTGAGGTGTCTCATTCACTCACACATGTACACGATAGCAAGAATCAGTACTTCCCTCATTCATGTGAATAGCATGCCAGACGTGTCAGAGACAAGGAGATGAAGGAGGCATGATTGCAGGAGTAAGGGATTGACTTGGATTAGCTGTTGTGGGAATAAAAAGGAGGGACTGGAATAAGGGGTGGGTGGAGAAGATAGCAGAGGTTAGAAAAATAACGATGGTAGCGTTTCAGCTGTACGCAGCTCCTCCCATGCCCCATCTGTGCTAATTGCTTAACACTATGCAGATTCTAGTATTATGCCCACTTATCAGAGAGGTTGAAGAACCGTGATTACAGAGATATGAAATGACAGCACTGGAATTCAAACCCAGTTTAACATCAAGGTCTAAGCTCTTAACTGTAGGTGCCTTAGCAAAATGCTACCACTGACTTTAGCATACTTAGAATGTGCCGAAGGATGCCACCACTGGTGTTTTGGGAGTTAATGGCTTAGGAAAGTGACAACACATAGGGGGTATACCATGGAAATAGAGTATAGATTGATTCTGAGTCCTCACTCAAGGGAGCTTGTACTGATCTGTGTGTCTCTGGGAACATTATGTACCCTCTCTGAGCCTCCTTTTCCTCAAGTGTGAGTGGATGATAATTATATAGTTTATAATACTGTCATGAGAATTAAATGATAATGCATGGAATGTGCTTGGCTCAGTAATTGGTAGAGAATAGGATCTCAATAAAAACTACTCCGTTTTGATAATGCTTAAGAGGAAATGTGCCTGGCTAACTCCATATTCCAGAATTACTGTATTTGATTCTGGATTAGAAAATCATTGGCAATTATTGTCTATATTTTTCTACAGAATACTTCTTAGCTTGAATAAGGGCCATGGAGGTTGTGAACTAAAGTAAAAATGAATAGATGTGAAAGAAAAATATTTATTGAATAATCAAGTTAACATTGATTTTCCTTTTTTTTTTTTTGGTGACATAGAATATAAACAACATAATTTAAATTGCATTTCAAATGATAACAATTTTCAGTGTTTTAGAGAACAGATTTCCTTCCCAAAGATGTTTGAGTGCTTTGCTGAAATAACTTCCAGGGCTGAGTTCAAATTATGACCCTCCCATTTCCCACCTATTGGCTGTGGACCCATGACAAGTCCTTAGCCTCCCTATGTCCCTTTTGCTTTGTCAAACAAAACAATACTAGGCTCAAATGAATGAAGAACATAAAGCATGTAGCACAGTGCCAGGCTCTAAGTTCACCTTCAGTAACAACCTCCTCTTCCCCATCAGCTCAAAAATAATACAAAACCCACTAACAAAAAGTTTTCTTTATTCTTTCCACAAAGCGAAAGCATGTCATAGAAGCTTCAATATCTGGATCTCTTATTGATCATATTGGTCTTGAAAATAAACCCCTCAAAATACAGCCCAATTGCTTTTTAAAAGACTGATGTTTCCAACACATTGGTTAGGAATTTTGCTTGCAGTTTTTGTGATTTTTTTTTTTTTTAAAGGAACATATTTCACAGATGCGAGATTTGTCTTGTAGTTGGTTGCTCTGCTGTGCTGGGTGACATGGAAAGGCGTCACTCTCTTGCCCAAAGCAAGCTTCTAGGGCCATCTTGGGGAGCCAGAGAGCCAATAAGCTGCCAGGAAAGCTGAGGCTGGAGGAACGACTTTCAGCTTCTTCCAACCCTGGAAAACTGGTCGACCCAGCCCAAGCATATTGTTGGTGTTTTATTAAAAGGGTTGATTTGGGGAATGTTGTGTTTGCCATGCAGTGTCATGCCTTGAAGCCTTGGTTTCCAGCCTTTATTTATAAGCCTAATTGTTGCTATGGAAATTCAATATTTAAAGAGGTAATTATTGCTGATCTTGTTGCTTGTGTCCATTTCTGATGTCCAGCTGTGAGCTCTTTAGCTCCAGTCTAGCAGATTAATTACTGCTATTGATTACTTTGAGCTTCTCTCTTCACACCTGCAGTCTGTGTAATTAGCTGGTGGCCTCCTCTGAAAATTAGGAGCAGTTTCATTCTGGCACTTTGCCATTTCCCAGCCATGTGCACTGCACTGATGAACAAAAGCAAATCTATTTTAAATAGAGATATCTGGGTAATGAACTCTTTGTGTTTTTGAACTATCCGTGGATAATTCAAATTACCCTCTGTTAGCAAATATTGTACCTCATTTGATGACTATCTGCAAAGACAAAATTCCAAAACACTGGTTTTTATTCCCATTTCCACCTTGCAGAAATTTGCTCCTGTGTGTGTGTGTGTTGTTGTTGTTGTTTTTTTTTAAAAAAACAACTTTCTAATTCTGCTGCTGAGGGTATTGGGGTACTGGAATACGTTTCCTAATGGAGCCCAGTGGAAGCAGTTGCGTTTGCATGGAGTATTCCGGGCATCTGTGTATTAATGTTCATCCTTTTGTTAGATTCACACTCCTAGTCTGAGAGGCACATCGCTATTCGTGGGAGCCATTGATTACATGGGGAATAAAAAAAAGTTTCCATTTAAAAAATGATTTAGGAAGAGCTAGAGAGAGGAATTACGGGAATCTTCACAGTTTTCTTCTCTGCTTTATTTCCGTTAGTAAGACTTTTTTCCCCCCATCTCTGCTTATTGGAAACCAAATCTGGCATTGCCAAACATCAAAACCTACAGAGTTCTGCCTCCAATGTCCTGTTATGATACTTTCTCATCTGTCGTGTATTACTGCCTGAACACTCAGGAAAAACAAGTTGGTAGTGGCATTGGGAGTGGACTTCCCAAGTAATGACATGCGATGATTACTAACGGGGCCAGCTGTTCCCTTCCATGCCGACAGGGTCCCACTAATGTTCCCTTTTGCTATTTAACTTGTGTTGAGTTATTATACTAAGGGTTATTGCTTATTGTAGGAAAAAATAAAGCGCTTTCCTCCTGCCCGTGGCATACATCTGCCAGCCTTCATTTCAAGCTTTGAGTGGATAAGTATGTCCCAAAGCCCACCCCACACATGGAAGGAAAAAAGTTCAGAAAGTTATCACTTGTCAGAACAATGGAAGCACCGTGCCATGTACGTCAAGCACAGATGTGTTCGGTTGGATCCAGCGACATGGGAATGCTTCAGCAGCTCTAAGATCGCCTCTATGGAAGCAAAGCCACGTAGCCTCCTGCCATCCAGGGAATCAGGTGGGAGATGGGCACGGAGTGAGAACGAGTGCAAAGAGTAGGGGCATTCACTCATCAACTCAACGAAGCTTTGGGGCATCTAATGGGGAGGCTGAACACCGGCCCTCAGACCAGAAGGTCCCCAGCTGGAATCTCATCAATTTCCACTGTTTCCAGATTAAAATTTAAATTGTGCACTGCCATTTGGAGGCCTTCTGGGCAGGGTCTTGCAGTGTCACCAGTTATTAGGAATGCCTCCCATTATTGCAACCCTAAAAGCTATTTGAACAGCAGCCTAATGTGATTGTGATTTCCAAGCATCATTTACTGTTATTGCAGCTCTGCTCAGATGTGAGTGGGAGCAACTAACCAAAGTTTCTTTCTCATAGTACCAGAGAGGAGTGTCGGAGGCACCAGAGACATATTTTGATGGCCATAAAGATAAATTCACCCCAAGTAAACAATCTTTTGTTTCCCCCACTTGGGCAAGGTCATCTCTAATTCTGGCAAACAGCAACACTTTCTCCATTATAGGAGTATAAACTTTAGAAACTCGCACTGATGATAATTTCAGCTCAACTGGAAATAGGAAAACACAGTTGTAAGAGGGTGCATAGCAAGACACGAAGTGTAGTTGTGTATAACATTTCGTGCTTAGGGGTTACATCATGCCGTTCAAGTGAAAGGAGTTTATGCATATGTATATACACACATATATTTTAACTTTTGACATTGCAGAATTCAACATGCTTAGCCTTATAAATACCCAGGGCTGTGCACAGCGTATGTATCGTGATGTCCGACATGTCACAGATCTTCCTGGTGGATGAAGGTGCTTAAACTATTGGTTTTCAGCACTGGCTGAGAAATGAAAATCTATCTTGTCCAGTTTTTTCTTTTTAAAGATTTTATTTATTTACTTGATACACAGAGAGAGATCACAAGCAGGCAGAGAGGCAGGGGGAGAGAGAGGAGGAAGCAGGCTCCCTGCTGGGCAGAGAGCCTGATGCGGGCCTCTATCCCAGGACCCTGAGATCATGACCTGAGCCGAAGGCAGAGGCTTAACCTACTGAGCCACCCAGGCGGCCCTATCTTGTTTAGTTTTTAAACCTGATTTATAAAACTGTTCAAGTTTTTAAAGCACGATAAAGGCTAAATTTGTTGTTGTTGCTGTTAAATCCTCCTGGTAACTCTGAAGACAGCAGCTACTCTCTCCCACCTGATAAGCTAAGTGAAACGACAGATGAAAATTTGTGTAGTGAATAATAAAAATAACGTAGCTGATGTATCAAGTGCTTATTATGTGCTAAGTATCACGCTAAGGGCTTTGAATACGTCCTGTCTTGTAACCCTCAGGGCAAACCTGTGTTACGGATCTAGACTTTACGAATGAGGGCACTGAAGCTGAGAGGTTGCGTCGCTTGACTTGGTGGTCAAATCTAGTAAGTGACTTTATTGTCCACCAAACCAGACTTTAACTATTTCTGGTTATTTTATCCCAGCTATGCAGTCTTGATGATATCTTGCTTCATTTGTATGGGTTCTTTAATGTTTGGATTAACTCATTGAAATCTCTACTCACGAGCCTTGTGTTTTGGGCCCACCTAATATCACGTACACCTTAGTCTAACATTTTGTCTTTCTTAGTTTGTTGTCACTGTTACAAAATGTTGTACTGGCAGTTCCAAGATCTCGTTACCTGTCCGTGAGGAAGGAAACTCAGCTTCATGAAATGTAGGACTAAAGCAGAACTGGGCATCAGTGCGGCTGTTGGCTGACCTGGGTCAGGCAGGACGCTCGGGGACTGTCTGAAAGCTCCCCTGTGGGGAAGCCTCTTTCCTGGAAGCATCACAGATTATTATTGATCCTGTTACTGGAAATGGTGGGAAAATCTGCCTCCCCCACAACTTCGCTGTTTCTTTCTTGCTGTGTATAATTATTCTTGTTTCATTTAGATGCCTGAGGAATTTATTTTCCAAGGAAACAATCAGAATACTGTCTTTATATTTATGTATACCACCCATATGTAGAATATATTTTGCTTTCCCATAAATATATTTTGTTATGTGTGTGCTTATTTCTGTTACACACACACACACACACACACACACACATTGCTATTCCATGCTGGGTTTCTAAGATGTTTTCTGGCAAGAGGATGAAGGGCAGAGCCTTCTCCGTGTCAGCGTATGTGTAAATATCTTCAGATTCTATGAAATCTTATTTATTTTTCATAGATTGTTGTTTGAAGGGGAGTTGTTTATGCTCTGTCACATACATCAGATAACCTTCACGAAGTTCTCTTGCAAAAGCGGAGTCAGGTTTTCCTGATCTTGTATTTTCCATTTTTGTATCTAATAACGTCCCATCCCTAGCATCAGTTCTTGCCCTAATGAGCTGAAACTCCATTAGTGAAATCTTAGATAAATTGACTCAAACCTTGGTTTGATGATCCTACTTAAGACATTCAATTAATTCTGTTTTGCTACAAGCTAATTTATGACTTTGTATTTATTCAAAAAAATGTTGAAGATACAAAGCAGTGGGAGACAAAATAATGAATTATTCTACCTTCCTTCATGTGCTCATCATGTGCTGACTACAGTAAGGGAGGAAGAGAAAGAAGAAAGAAATGCTTTTGATGTTGGATATATGGGTATTTTCTTGTCATATCAGGTAGTCTTTAATTGATATAAACACATTTGTATCCCTCTAGGAGATACTAATTAGTGTAGTAAATGTTTGCTTATCAAATTGTTAAAATTTTCTTTATTTACCCAGTAAATAGTTTTTATCTTCTCTTTTCTCCCTTTTTGTTTCCCTCCTTTCCCTCCCTTCCCTCCCTCCCCCCCTTCCTTCCCCCCTTCCTTCCTTCCTTCCTTCCTTCCTTCCTTCCTTCCTTCCTTCCTTCCTTCCTTCCTTCCAAGATAACACTTGGTTTAGTGTGGTCATAAAACTTGCTTTCTTTGTGATGAATAATGACTGGCAGCTTGCTAAAGCTGTGGTATGGTAACATATTATGATCCACTTTTCTGTGGCAAAGCTTAATAATTGATCTGTACAATTTTAGAGGAAAGAGAAAAATCAGAGACTTTTAAAGTAATTTACAGCCCATGTCACACTCAGTGTGTTTTTAATGAGCTGCTCTAGATCTACAGGTAGTGAAAGTTTTCTCTGCTGATGTTCAGGGCAGCTTGTCAAGACATCCTGCAGGGAAGTGTGTTCAGGGAAGGTCAGTCAGAGAATAGAATTGCGTTAGGCGATGCTGGGTACATAATTGACTTCCTCTGTCTCTGGAAAGTGATAGAAGGCAAGGTTGAGAAGAAGATGCCCCTTCTCAATTCTCTCTCTCTCTTTCTCACTTGATTAAAATTGCTTTTCTTACACCTCCTTCTATCATTTCTCTTCCTTTTTGCATTCTTGTAGGCTAACACTGTAATTGCCACCCATATTGCTTTTGTTGCTGAATTAAAAATATGAAATATTTCTTATAATAATCAGACTCAAATTTCCAGACTGCTCTGTTTTATAAGACTTATATTCTTCCATGTATTTTTCTAAAGGCAAACAACCATGGCATTCCTCTCCCCAGTGTGACAGCCAGTGTTACTGTGTGAGACAGGTTAATCGTGCTATGCTACAAAAGAGAGAGTCATATGCCTTAGGATTCTTTATAGTGATTTTTTTTTTTTTTTACTGTCTGAACTCCTGTACTTTGGGGGACTAAATATAGCCACCAATCTCAATACACATTCCACCCTCCTGGTCATCAGTAACTGTAATGAAAATATGCATTTGCCAAGGTCACAGATTTTCTAATATTTCTTCTTATGCCAATTAAGAAAATAGGCACTTACAATGGGCATGTATCAATTTAAGATAAACTCTGTCTTCATGGTCTGAAGGAAAGTAATTGTACAGAGTGTATTTCTTCATTTTTTTATATAGTTCTGGGTATCTGCTCTATTAGACAGTATTTCATGAAACACCTTCATTCCATGCAGAGAAGTTCAGAAAGTAAACTTGTATAGAATCAGTCAGAAAATCAATTGATCAATTGCCAGTAGGTAACATAAGTACTTTGACAACGTTGGTAAGAAGTAGAGGCTAGTGAAGATAGTAAATACATAAAGATACTCAAGGAATCAACTGTGTGTGTGTGTGTGTGCGCGCACGCACACACAGTTGAGAAGGCTTCCAAGGCTGTTTTGTGGGTCTGAATTTATAGACCGTCTGTGCAGTGTTCTTGCTGGGCTAGATTTATCTTGGATTTTCTTAGTAGGACTTCTGGAAAGAGAGCTTCTCTCAGTTACTCAGAGGAGGACAGAACCTGAACATTCTCTTCAGAGCTGTCAGTTCTGCCTGCAGTGAAAGAGGATGTGGGAGAGAACAGGAGCCCCAGGGCTCAGTGTGAATTTGTCCTGTGTCCTATTGGAGCCTGCCATGGAAACATCTCATATTCTATCCTGGTTTTAGAGTCTGAAGAAATAAAGAATGAAGAGGTGCCTCCGATGAGCACTTGGAAGTCAACCCTATGTCTGAGGTTATAGCGTAACTCCCCTGATTATCTGAATGTTTAAATGGTTTGATTTTTGAAAGATCACTTCATGAAGAAAATGGTGACAGAGGAAAACAAGATACGTGTTTTTTTCCAGAAGTCTCCCACGTGATGTGCACGTTCCTCTATTTCCCCAGGCTGAATTGTTCTCTGGTTGGCGGGGACGGCAGGAGACAGGTCGGCAGACACGGGGGGTCCAGGCACCACATCCCTGTGGACCTGGGACATCTTGATCATTTCTCTCTGCAGTGACTCTTCCAAATTTTATTCCTCCATAATCATGCTGAATTAGGTACTAACATTTAAGTGTCTTCTTGGGGCTCGGCAAAATTAAAAAATAAATTAGCCACCAAGGAACCAAGAAATTAAATATCTATTACTAGACATGGCACACTTTCATGAACTTCTGTGTGGGATAAGTCCTTCTCTCTCTGGCTAGCACGATTCAGCACAGTTACACGGAATGGCGCCCAGGCTGTAATTCCCTTGTGCTGCTTGCCCAGCGGGTTAAAACTGCTCCCTCCAGGGTGGCTCCCTCAGCTCCTCCTCCTACCCTGTGCCTTCCAGACCATGTTTTGCCTATTGAGTTAATGACCCAGACTGACTGTACCGACTTTCCAGATTCAGCCTATGTGTTATTTAATCCTCCTTCTCACTTGCAGTAGGAAACTATTACTCGTTTTGGCATTTAAAATATAGACCTAGAAATATATCATTTAAATTCTGATGTTCATTTAAATTTCTCTTAAAAGTAGCATCTTTTGGCCTTGGCAACTCCTGAAAATTTTCATGGGTATATTTTTACGCACAATTAAAAGAAAAAGGCAAGATTTTGAGCTAGTGGTCATTCCAGTGAGTTTTCATAAAGAAATAATGAATGTAGTTATCCGAGTTACAAGTTTAAGAAAAAGGTTAAAGTAAAACCTTCTGTCAGTTACCTGAGTTCTGAGGTGACATATTTAAAGACCGAGTCTTCAAAATAACCTGTCTCCAAATTTAGTAATACATTAACCTACTATTCTAAGACATGGTCAGAGTATGGCTTTTTTGGGAAAAAACTTGGCTCTGGAAAGAATCCCGTAGCATGGATAGTATCATTTTGTGTAGAAGGAAATGATACACATTTCCAAATCAATTGGAAGAGAATGCAATATTTTATTTAGAAAGCTTTTTGGAATTTTGCAATGCTTTACAGTTATTATGAGGCATAATTCTTATTTTGTTGACTTTTATGGAATGCATACTGAATGTGTATGGAGTATATATTGAAAAACTCTGGCATTGTTCTATTTAATAGTTGGGTATTTGCAAAAGACGGTGATTGTCTTGTGGATGAGGATATAGTCAGTGGACTTCTCCTACCCACTGCCACTCCCCTTCCCTCCTCTTTCTTCCCTTCACAAGTATTAGCTAAGTGCCTTTTCTTAGCCAGGCAGGGTACTGTGGAGCTATAGGACTGAGTAAGGCCTACACTATCCACCACTACCTGCTCAGTCTCTTAATCCTAGAACCTAATAAGTCATTCTTGATTCCTTTTCGTCCTTACCCCTCCAGCCATCAGAAAGCTTGTCGACTCTACCTCCAAGATCTGCAACCTGGCCATGTTCTGTCACATCAGCTGCCACGCCCGTGTGCTCTAACCGGAGTCACTTTCACTGGTTCCCCTCAGCTATTACAACTGCCACCCTGCTGGCCGTTCGGTATCACCTGTTGCCTTCCTTGTCCTTCATCTTCTACTAGCTAAGGTGATCTTAAAGAATATAAATCAGATCACATAATTTTCTGCATTTCTTTCACCCTCCAGAAGCTTCCTTCGCTTTGTACTGTGCTGTGAATTCCTCGTTCCTTCCTTTGGCCCTTACATAATGGTGGCCCTGCACACACTCTTGTACACCAGTGCTCAGGGACACTTCCTTTTTGCAGGGACACTCATGCTCTTTCCAGTCCTCAGGCAAAACATGTTTGTGCCCCCCCTGAGTCTTTGCCCTTGATTTTTCTTCTACCCAGAGTGATCTTGCCTCCCATCTTTATGGCTGGCTTCATGACTTCTTTGCTTGTCTTAGCTCAGGTGCCACCTTTCTGGAAATGTGGTTCCCTCCCCCATCCTTCTCTCCCTCGTTTGATCTCTGTCTCACATGGTATTGGTTTATTTTTCTCATGGCACCATTAATCAAAGTTATTTTATTAATTTCGTTTATACATTTAGTATCTGTCTCTCTCACCAGAGTGGTATCTCTTTGAGAGTTGGTAGTTTCTCTGTTCTGTTCATTGTGATATCATCAATGCTGGGAACAGTATATGACATATTCAAGCAGTTGGTAAATTTTTATTTTTGTATTAATAAGGTCTGTGCCCATGTAGACCTTTCACTTTAGCAGCCAGTTTCCCTGTTCCTTTTGTAAAGCTGATAAAGGGGGGTGGCTTCAATTTAAGGAACATGTTTTAATAATTTTACAGATTTCAAGTCTAATAGAACAAGAATATATTAGGCTGCTTGGGCTACCATGACAAAATACCACAGATTGGGTGGCCTACGTAGCAGAAATTTTTTCACTAACAGATCTGGAGACTGGAAGGCCGAGCTCAGGATGCTGTCAGGATTGGCCTTGGCAGTGATTTCTTGAGGTATGACACCAAAAAGCGTAGGTAACAAAAGAGAAAATAGACAAGTGGGACTTCATCAAACTAAAAAGCTTCTACACAGCAAAGGGAACAATCAACAAAATGAAAAGGCAATTTACGGGACTGGAGAAAATCTCTCCAAACCATATATCTGATAATGGGTTAATATCCAAAATATATAAGGAACTCTATAACACAATAGCAAAACAAGACAAAAAACAATAACAAAAGCCAAATAACCCAATTAAAAAAATGAGCAAAGGAACTGAATAGACATTTTTCAGAGAAGACACACTAACATATTTCACACCTATATGAAAAAAGTGTTCGACATCACTAATTATCAGGGAAATACAAATTANTTCATACCTATATGAAAAAAGTGTTTGACATCACTAATTATCAGGGAAATACAAATTAGACCCACAATGAAATATCACCTCACACCTGNATTTCACACCTATATGAAAAAAGTGTTCGACATCACTAATTATCAGGGAAATACAAATTAGACCCACAATGAAATATCACCTCACACCTGTTAGGACAGCTTTTATCAAAAAAGTGTCAAAAGATGATAAATGTTGGTGAAGACGTGGAGAAGAGGGGATCTTTATACAGTGTTGGTGGGAGGTTAACTGTTGCAGCCACAATGAAAAACAGTATGGAGGTTCCTCAAAAAATTAAAACTAGAACTATCATATGGTCCACCATTTTCACTTCTGGGTATATATTAAAAGAAATTAAAATCAAGATCTCAAATCTACATTCCCACGTTCCTTGCTACGTTATTCACAATAGCCAAGATATGGGCACAGCCTAAGTGTCCATCAGTGGATGACTGGATGAAGAAGATGTAGTATGTCTATACAATGGAATATTACCCAGCCATGAGAAAGAAGGAGATCCTGCTGTCTGTGACAATTTGCATGAATCTTAAGGGAATAGTACGAAGTGAAATATGCCTGATGCAGAAGGACAAATACTACATGAAACCACTTATATGATGAATTTAAAATAATCACGTTCACGAAAATAGTAGAATGGTGGTTACCAGGGGCTGGGGGTGGGGGGAGAGGAAATGGAAGGGTGTTAGTTAAAGGGTGCAAAGTTTGAGTTATATAAGGTAAATGAGCTCTAGAGATCTGTGTGGCATAATACTTAGAGATGACATCACTGTGTTGCATACTTAAGTAGTTGCTAAGAAGGTAGATCCTGTGTTAAATGTCCTCACACATACTAAATAAGAGGGTGGGAGGAAACTTTTGGAGTCGATGGAGGGATTTAAGGCATAGATCGTGGTGACGGTTTCATGGATGTATACTTACCTCTCAACTCAGCAAGTTGTGTACGTTAATTATCTACAGCTTTCTGTATGTCAAGAAAAAAAAGGTGCCATCAGGATTGGTTTCTGGTGATGCCTCTCTTCTGGCTTGCGGCTGGCTACCTTCTCACACTGTTCTCACGTGGCCCCTTCTCTGTGCACATAGAGATCTCTGATCTCTTCCTCTTATCAGGACACCAGTCCTATTGGATTAATTACCTCCTTAAAGGCCACAGTCACATTGGGGACTAGGCCTTCAACATAATTTTGGGGAAACACAATTCTGTCCATAGCAGAGTGTGAAAAGCACTTTTATTTGCTCAGACTATTACGGACTTGCGTAACTACACAGGAACAATACTACAGGAGCAATCTGACGTTTTGTCATGTCTTATTTGACCAAGGTATTGCTTGACTTGCAGTGTATTTTCAATGCATGTCATAACACAAAGTATTTATTTTAATGGGTTATTTTGTGAAATTTCTCTCGCTGATTTACACAATGGGGCACAAACATGGTGATAATTTAAATTGGGATTAGGCCTTTTGTTTTAAGAATAGTGACGTGGCTGGGCAACATGCAATACTAATTACATGTAGCTCTTTTCCTCTGGGGGTCTGCTTTTGCACATTTCCAGAAGCTTTGTGCTTTCCATGAGCAAGACACAATGATGCTCACGAACTGACCATGAGATAAGGTTAATTCCAAGATGCCCAAGTAGAAAACTTAAAAAAAAAGAAAAAAAATGGGAAACATTTCCTTTTTCCTTCTTCCCACTGTGTTTTTCTTTTTCTCTGCTCTTTCCACCCTTTCTTCTTAGGAGAGAATCTCTGGTGAGAGATGGTCCCCTTAATTCACGTTGTGGCCTATTTCTGTAGCATGAATATTTAGGAGACACTTAAGGATGGTTTCCAGGGAGTGACAGGAATGGAAATTATTTACCCCAGGAACCCGGCATGTATTCTTGTTAACTAATTTGCATGCTGTTAAATAAATAACATATTGGTGGGACCAGAAGACTTGGATCCTCTCCACCACCCGCACTCCACTTTTATACTCTATTTTTAGGATGAAGATTGTGTTTGTTTACCTAAGTTAGAAGGCTTCCTTTATGTTATACAAATAGGAAAATTAGTTGGGCAGAATCATGTATAAATTAAATTATTGCCTTGCTTTGTGTCTTTTCAGGAATCTGGAGAAATAAATGGGCTTACGTGGGTACCGAGTTTTCAGTAACTGAACAATTTGATGAAAAAAAATTACATAAATATGGCTATGATTATGTGTGCGCTGGATGAAACCCAATAAATATTTGGGAGAAGCCGCACTGATCTGAAGTTGGAGGGATTGCTTAAACAGTGAGAAGCTACTAGAGCAGTTGATGGTAGATTGGAATTTTTAAAAACCTTCACATGGACTCTGATAAACTGGCCGCTTGACTGTCAATAGGACTCTGTAGGACAAACACAAAAACATGGTGACATGTTGATTGTGAAATCTAACTGAGGCACTGCGTTGGGGTAGGAGTGTGGTTCACTAGGTTTGAGATTTTTGAGAAACTCGAAGTAAAACTGCATGCCTTATGAGATTAAATCCTTTTATCCATCTGAATAAATGAGCGTGTCTTTTTTGTTTTTGTCTTTAAACTGGGTAATGTGGTGTATTCCAGCGGCAGACGAAGCGATGGCTTCGTTCAAGCCTCCTGACGGCCGTGGAACCATCTGGTATGTGCTTGTGTGTAGGAGCAGGGGAGACCCCAGCTAATGCTGATGTCTTCGGCTAGTCGAAGTTGTTTCTTATGTCCCCACCTCTTCTCACACCTGGGAACAGAGGCAGATTTAAAACGAAAGTCTGACTCTCTTCCACCTGTCTTTAAACTTCTTCTTTTCTACTTTTTGGCTTACATAAAGGTGTCCATTTTTAGAGAAATTGTTAGAATGGGAAAAAGAAAAGGCAGTGATAGCTGAGAAAATATAAATCCTAATGTTGGAAAGGTTTTACTTCATTTACACGGAGAGATCCCCCCCCCCCCCCCCCATTNATTTACACGGAGAGATCCCCCCCCCCCACCAATTATTGCTTTGGGTGAAGGGGAAAAGGTCTATGTTTTTCCTGCATGTGCTACTTTGAGCAATGTTCGTATGTTATGTGAAATGCTTATGTTAAATGTCTGTGAGAACTTGAGTCTGGGTGTGGATATATAGTGAGTCTATGGGACCCAAAAGAGAACAACAGGAGGAGGAGAGGAAAGGCAAGGGGTTTTTAAAAAATGAAGAGCTAGTATGAGATGTGCAAGTAGGGGATTAAATGAGAGATTGGGTGGGTTGAACAGATTGTGTGTATATTTTCCTCTCTGAGACCCCTAAGATTTCTTCTTATACACTGCATGGGGAAAATAATGTTTTTACCTTCTTAACTAGGTACTTTCATCATTGCTGTACATTCTTTTAAGTTTGGCTCAAAAGGGAAGGGGTCATATAATACAGAAGCTCAATATGGTGACCAGAAAAACTGGTTTGGGATGTGGTACTGGCCAAGAGAGACACAAATTAGATCCTTATTAATGCAAGCTATTAGTCCTGAATGACACATATTACTACAGCTAAAAAGATTAGTATAATGCCTAGCACATTATCTTTCCTCTTTTTTATAAATCATGCTACAAACAGAAACAGCATCTTTTAGAACTGAAGGCTGTCTGGGCATGTGCCTGTGGTGCAAAATACAGACTAGCATGACCTAGAGGCTTCCTACGTCTGGCTGGTCTTCGCTGGAGTGCTGGTAGTGTCTGATTCAATTAGTAATCAGAGATGTAGTCATTTCTGTTTTGTGACTTTGAGAGCCTTGATTGTGAATTATATTTACAGATGGCAATTTCTTTCTAAATAGGGTCCTTTGTATTCAAGGACCTGAAGAGTCTTGCAGTCTGTGATAAAATTGAGTTTTCTCCACATAATAATACATCAGACATCATTGTATTTGTCAAGATTTTGGTCACTAGAGCCAGGCAAATCCATGTGTATGAGTAATGAATTTAGCCACATTTTGTTAGAATAATTTTGTTAGACACCCCCCCCACCCTGCCCCAACTGAGATATCTAACAGCTATCATAAATAATTTCAAAATGGACAGAACCTGGGCTTTAGAGTCTGAAGCTGTTAGTCCCTAAACATTGAGCCTTTCTTTCTGATTTTTACTGTGTTCTATCTGACGGGGCACTATCTCAGCCCTAAAGGAATCTGCAGTCTTTGGGAAGTCAAGCTTTATATGAATTTGAGAAATAACTAATTTTTAAGATATTTGGGATAAAATGCCAAGTGTATGCTATCTGATAAGTAGCTTTGCTGCGAAGGCATATGTCTTGACCACAGAGTTGAGAATGAACTTGATCTGAGGAGGAATGAAGTGGGTTTCTTCAGGTTTGAGAGCCATTCTGCCTACGAACGCGTATGCAGTGTTCCGTTTATGAACTTGACAAGTATGAAAAGTCATTGAAAGCAAAGGGATGGGAAATGTACTCAAAGTTAAAGAACTAGTAAATGTACCATGAAAAGGGTGGACATGAGAGGCTTCCTCTCGAGGACCAAATAACAAATACTTCAATAACTCCATACTCGTGGAGTCATTGGTATGTGGTCTCATTGGGTGATTCATCAACAGGTCAGAAGTTGAAGAAAAGCTGAGAAGTTAACCCTTTGTGACGTGCACTGATTTTGCTCTACCCTGTAAGAGAACTCTGCCCATCAGAAAACCAGTGAAGACAGGTTTTGCCTACTGCTCTGCCCCTAGAAAATACAGTATATAATTCCCATGCAAAAAGATGGATCAAAAAGAGAAACACCAGCTTGCTGACACCCTCATAATGGAGTTTGGCCAAGGCAATTGTTGATCTCTTACAGCTTTTTGAAGAGTTAGCTCTGCAGTTAAGCCCTGAATAGGTCCACCCTTCTGTTATTTAGCCAGCAATCTGCTCCCTTCCAATGAATGGAATAAAAGCTGAGGGGCAGAATTTCATCTCTGTTCAAATTAGAAACCTGTCTCCTATAAGCTGGGTCCCTTCTCCATTATAATCTTCTACTACCCAGGCTAGAAAAAAGATCTTGGGTATATAGCATAACAATCATTCCATCAGCAATAAACCTCACTTGGTGATTTTTTTTCCCTTTGAGTACTAAGAGAGCCTAAATGTGAATGCTGGATGCAAATCCATTATTCTTAGTACAGCTACCTATAATTAACACTGCCCAATGGGATTTTAAAAATATTTATAAAAGAGGCAATGGAGTTAACAATTACCATTATCCCCAGCTAAACTCCTCCTCCTCCATGTTTTCATGAAGAGAGCGGTGTTGTTACTTCAACAGGCACAGTGTTGTGGTGACTTTTGTGATACAAATGAAGCAAGACTAAAATTCTAATTGTGAAATTTAAAAGGAAAGTAATTGCTTGGTGTTGGTTAATTCCATCTTTGTGTGATGACAGCAGCTGCGTTTCCCTGCCTTGTGTGTTTTAACAGATGGCATTATTTCTTATGGAGTGTTACAGTAGCGACCGAGGTGACACTCAAGGAAAATTCTGTGACAGTATGTTAAGTAAGACATTACTGACAGCCCTGCCGAGCGGCGACGCCGAGCTGCACGTCGTGGATCTCTTCTCACCCCTAGAGCCCCCACCAAATGGTTTCCATTTGTGGCATGTGGAACTAGAACAGAAAGATGAATGGAAAATTATGTTCTTTTACAAATTCGCTTGTTTGCATATCATTAATAGGCCTGGGATGAAGACTCAAATCTGGCAGGAAGGTGCACTTACCAATCCAGTATCGCGCTGTTCTACCTTTCTACCGAAGGAAGGACAGCGAAGGGGCCGCTGGTAGACCTGAATTCTAGACCAGGATCTGCCCCGAGTCACTTGTCTTTGGATTGGTTTCCAAACCAGTGTGGAAAAGGCTGGAGCTGGAAAAGTCCCGTGGGCCCTTTCTACTCCAACTCTCTTTCTGAAAGTCCTGAGCTTTCTGCTTTAATGGCACAGAAGACAAAGTGAATAAAGAAGAGATGGCTCTGTAGGCTACTGATACTGACACCCAGTCTAGAGAGACCACCAGCGGGTCCCAAGTCAGGATGAGCAAGTCACGTAGTTCTTCTGTGTCGGCTTCCTCACCTCCTTCACAAGGCCGTAGTCTAGGTCTAATGGAGTTAGGCTACAGAGAGTGGATTACTTAATCTGGCCAACATTGCACAACCGCCCTGTGCTAGACACTGTGCCAAGGGGTGGGGATTTAACAGTAAGCACACCACGGTCTCTCTCTCAGAGGAAGACTTCTGCTGGGGGGCATTGTAGTAGCACATATCAGGGGCTTTGAGAGACACAGGTGCAGAGTTGATGCACTCACCAGCTGAATGCAGACAACGATCTCAGCTACACTGTACGGAGAGGAAGAACCACCTAGCCGAGCCTAGTTTAAAATATTAACAATTGAATTGTGAGCAAAAAAAAAGGAGTTGCTGTTTAAGCCACTAAGTTTTAGGGTAGTTTTTAATGCAACAATAGATAGCTGAAATGATGATATATGGGGGAAACAGGGCCAGGCCATGTGGTTCTAGAAGAATGTTAATAGTTCTGCTAAGGTTTGACCATTGAAGGTATGTGACAATGGAAATAATAATAAAAGTTAATGTCATTTTTTATGGTTTATTCAGCACATTCTCAATTCTTGTGGCAGTTCTCTGAGGTAGACTTCTCTCAGTTTCACAGATGGGGAAACTGAGTCTCAGGGGCCACACTGAAGTAAGTTGTATTCAAATGCAGGTATTTTGCTTCTATATAGTTCCTTTCCTGGAATCAATCAAGGCAAGATTTCAAATAGCTTCCCATTAGTAATTTTTTGGAAAAGATTTTATTTATTTATTTATTTGAGAGAGACTGTGATCAGGGGTAGGGGGAGGGGGGGAAGGGAGAAGTAGACTCCCCATTGAGCAGGGAGCCCGACGTGGGGCTTGATCCAAGGACCCTGGGATCATGACCCAAGCTGAAGGCAGTTGCTTAACTGACTGAGCCACCCAGGCGCCCCTTCCCACTGGTAACTGAACAGTTGTTGAACATGCAGTGACCGAGGAACTGGGACAGTTTCCCTCAGTACTTCACTAAAGCATATCCCTTGGTCTGCGCTACTTTTATAATTGGACCACTCGCTTGAACATGAAGTGGCAAGGGTAAAATTGAATCCTTGAACCAAGCTAAGTTAGATGCAGAACTACTTCCAGACTCTAGATTGCCTGGAAATTTATGTTCCAAGTAATTGGCTCAACAGTTTTCAGCAGAGGTTTGTGATGGAATTAATTCTTTTTTTTTTATTTTATTTATTTATTTATTTATTTTTTAAGATTTTATTTATTTATTTGACAGAGAGAGAGAGAGATCACAAGTAGGCAGAGAGGCAGGCAGAGAGAGAGGAGAAAGCAGGCTCCCTGCCGAGCAGAGAGCCCGATGCGGGCCTCGATCCCAGGACCCTGAGATCATGACCTGAGCCGAAGGCAGAGGCTTTAAACCGCTGAGCCACCCAGGCGCCCGGAATTAATTCTTTAAAAAGAAGTCAGTCATAATCAACAACAGGATCATCCCCTTGACTTTGTAAAGTAATTATAAATTCCTAACGAAGGCTTCTTAGTTACTTTTCATGATGGAGAAAAATATATCTTTTTTGGATCCTGACCAATAATGTGGCATGTGCAGTTCTACTTTTTTTTTTAGTATTATGATCAATTTCAGATTAAAATATATTCTATATCCAAAACCTTGGAGTGAACAATTTCTAAGTACATGGCTTGTCGTGTGACCTAGATAATGTGATGACAGCCCTTTGGAACAACATCAAGACCACTCCACACATGTACCCTTCGTGAGCAGGCATCTCAGTGTGACAGCTTGAGTTATAGCTTGAATTTTCTGTATTAGTACATATATCCAAACATTCCCCAACCCACTTTAAAACACGGACCGTCTAAGATCCTTTACGGTTGGTTATACAATTTGACCGACCTGGAAAGGTGGGCCAGGGAACGAATCTTAGGTCAAAGCTCAACATGAAGGAGGTATGCGGCAATAGGACCTGTGAGCTAGACGCAGCTTGACGTCTCATGTACCTCACATGATGAGAAGTAGGTAGAGGGTTGCACTGATGATAGTTATAAAAGTCAGCCACACAGTTGAGGCTTCCCAGTGTGCAGCAGGGAACAGTGTCAGCTTGTGATGATGAGACATTTGAAAGACCTAGCCTTTCAGTGTCTAAAGGGAGCTGTGTAAAGTCTTTACCTTAGTAATGACACCTGTTGCTATAGAGGTTGGTTTTGAAAACTGACGTTTTAAAGAGGGATAGCTCAAATGGATTTTAACGACTGCTTGGAATGTCTGTACCCAAATTTCTTTATCTGGCTTCTTGTTGTTTGGACATGTAGCATGCTTTCATATCTTTTATTTTTCCCTGTCAAAACAATCTTGTCCTGGAATTTGTAAATAAGTCTTTATATACCTACATAATAATTTCCTTAGTGGAAATGTCTAGAATTAGGGTACAGGTGTTAAGCATTTAGAATATCTGTTTTTGAAGTGTGTAATAAACCAGGAGCATTGAATTCACTTCACTGGTTAAATTAACCTTAAAGTGAAAACATTCTAGGTTAACCTCAATATTTGAAAGAGTATGGGATAGCCAGGCACCAATGTAAGAGAGAGCCAGCATTCTAACACAGACATTAGAAATGAAAATAAAATCTCTTGGATGGGATTTTTTTGATTTTAGGGAGATCAGAATTAAGTATCATACAGTACTTCCTAATGGAAACAAACCTGGGTCATAGTTGGAACAAGACTCTGATAGTATTAAGGTGCCAATAAATACTTAGTTTTAACGTTCATTTCAGTGCCAAATATTGCACCAGCAGTAGTATCTGATTGGATCTGAACCAAAAGGATGAATGAATGAACAATGGCTATGAACACTGATTTATTAATGTTTTAGTTTATTTAAACTATTCTTTTGGACTTCTCCAAATCTATCCTATACTATAGTTCTTGATTTTGAATGTTCAGTGGCTTTCTGTTTTTTTGTTTGTTTTGTTTTTGTTTGTTTTGTTTTTTTAACCTCTACTCTTAGAGTCTCTCATGGTCTTCCATTCCATCTACTCATGATAAATGTTGTCAACTTTTTGCCTCTTTCTTTTCTTAGCCTGCCGTAACTAATGCTTTGCTTGGACCTGGTGTATACTTGAAATATGTTGATGACACATTAATGTTGTCTTCTGTTTGCCTATTTCTAAATATCAGAAATGAATATAAAATGAAATTTAGTTGCTAGAACCACTCAATAGAAAATTTAATAAAGGTTTCCTAATTGGGAGTATTATCAAATACTTCCTGAGTATGTTTCTCCTCTGTGTTCTCTGAAGAGAAGAGGGGAGAATTGAAGAAACTTAATATAATGGAAGGCTTGTTCAGAGAAGACATGTTTTTAAATACCTCTATATATGTGATCTTAAGTCAAATGAATTACCATGTTACTGTTAAATAATTTTCTCATCTTATTGGACAAGTCACATCTAAAAAATAGCTTTATTGCTTTAAAACTGAAATATGCTTATTATTTTAAAAACTCAAGCTATTAGAAAATATAAATCCAATATAAAAAACACATGGGATTCCTTCACCAAGGTATAGCTACTTTTAATATATTCGTGAAAACCCTTTTAGATGTCTATGAATGCATATATACACAGTGTGCCTCCTTACCCATTTAATGTAATTGGGATCATATTATACTATTCTTTATATAGTTATGTATTACATACTAATTTTGAGCATTTACTCATGATGGGAAGGATCCTATATTATTTCCAGTGGATGTAGGGTATTGCCTTATTTGTTTCATAATTAGCTTAAATAACATTATTTAAGAGAAAAAGGAAATTTATTTTTTCTCTTCTTTCCTCCCACCATCACTCATCCCTCACTCCCTTCTTCCTTTTGTCTTTTCTTCCTGTGTTGGTGTCTGCCAAAATGATCTCTAGAAAGGGCTGAGGAATTGAAGTTCTCATCAACAAATCATAAGTGCTTGATTTTCCAGTCCCTTTTCAATGGAGGGTTTGGTATTTTTCAACATTGCCAGTCTAGTAGCATGATTTATGTTTGGTTTAATTTGTATCTCTTTGATTATAAGTAAGAACATCTTTTTCTGAGTGCTGGCCATTTTTAAGTTTTTCCTTTCAAGAACTGCCTGTTCTTGTATTACATTTTTTAAGCCTAAAAAATTTCTTTGAGGTCTTTGCATATTAAGGATAATAATACCTTGTCATATACTCTGTGAATGTTACTTCCCAGTTTATTTTAAAAAAATAGGTTCAGTATACTTAGTTTTCCTTTTATAATGAAGTTTTTAGTTTTATATGGTCAGTTTATCGGTGTTTTGTTTTATGCTCCTGACTTTTTATGATATGCTAAAAGTTTTTCCCAACTATGTGATTATTTAAAACAAAGAAACCACCCTCCTTCTAAATTTCAGTTAGTGGTTGACTTTGTTTCACAGTTTCCTGATGTTCTAATCACCTTTTTTTGGTCTTTTTCTTCCTTTGTTTTGTTTTAGGTAGTTTCTGTTGCTCTGTCTGCAAGTTCCCTCATGTTTTCTTCTGTGGTATCAAATTTGCTGTGTATCCCATCCAATGTAGTTTTCATCTCAGACACTGTACTTTTTTCACCTAAGTTTATTTCATTGTTATATTTTCCACATTTCTCCTTAAAGCACTAATACTTTTGTCTATCTTCTTGAACATATGGAATGTACCTATAGTTGCAGTTTTGTTACCTTTTCTACTCATTCTCTTATCTGTGCCATTTCTGTGTCTTTTTCTTTTGATGTCTTTTCCTCATGTGTTGGATTTTCTGCTTCTTTGCAAACCATATGTGGCTACCTGCACTTCTCTATTTGACTTTAAATTTAAATGACAATTCAACCTCTCATTTGATAATTCCCTAGAACAACTCTCAGAACCTAGGGAGGTGGTATAGTTACTATTATAAAGGCTACAACTCAAACTGCTAAATGGAAGAGACACATAGAACAAGATGGAGAGGGTTGGGGGGGATGCAGAGCTTCCATGCCCTCTCCTCATGGAATTGGGGTATGTCACCCTCCCAGCATACTTGAGCCTTCATGTCCAAGGATTTTATGGCAGTTTCATTATTTAGGAATGATTGATTAAATCATCATCCATGTGACTGAACTCAATCTCCAGTTTCCCTCCCCTTCTGAGAGGTCAGACAACTTGAAATTTTAACCTTCTCATTATGTTGTTGGGCTTTTGTGGTGACCACCCCGCATCTTATAGTCATCTAGGGTTCACCCAACTCATGACTTAACTCATTAGCATAAGACCATCACTCAGGCAATTCCAAGGGTTCTTGAAGCTCTGTGCCAAGAATCCAGGGCAAATGTACTTTTACATTTGTACAGATACGTACTTTTTATTGTACCACAGGACCAAAGCAAACATTACTTAAGGGAAAGTTTAGTCTTTCTGCTAAGACAGTATAGTTTGAGAACTCAACTGCATGTTCTATGCATTATGAAGTTTTTCTATACTGTCTGTGGGAAACAAATATCCCTGGCCTTGCAGGAGTAATGAGAATTGCTTCCTCTGATTTTTTTTCCTTGTTCTCCCCCAGGCTCAGATAATTTCCTCTCTTATGCTTTGATTAATACTTATGTGAAAATTCACCCTTGATATATTTGCAGGGCTTGCCCTCTTTGTGTCTCCTCTGGTACTTCATCTTGCAAATTCTAACTTCCCCGATGTCCCTGAATTGTCAACTCCATCTCCTGACCTTAGATTGCCAAAATCTTTTTGGGTCCTCCCTCCCTATGTTGTTCTCTGGGAACTCCTTCTGACAATAGGTTGGAACAATGGTTGGTCAAACTATGTGTGTTTCCCTCTCTTAGGAATCATTGTCCTTCAGTGCCTGTTCTCCAATGTCTGAAGACTGTTTCATGTTTCTTGCCTGGTTTTTAGCTGTTTAAGATAAGAGGGTAAATGTGGCTCCTTGTTAACTCCATCAAGGCTGGAAGCAGAATTCCTTTTCAACCTCAAAGTCCTTTTCAATTTCAATCTGAATTCTTTCCAGAAAATTTATCTTTCTTATTACTGCTATAAGGCGTCCTCTCCATTTTCATCTCCATCTCTTTATGGCACTCTGATGATCTCAGTATTACCGTTTCTGCCTTGATCCTCCATAGCTCTTACTTGTTCTTTTATATTTTTCTATCTTTGTTCTTTTAGGAATTTGTCTGAATTCACTAATTTATGCCTCAGTTATTTCCATTTTGCTATTTATCTCATCAGTTGTGTTTATTTTAGCCATTGTATTTTATATGACTAGGATTTTTGTGTAATTCCTTTTTATATTTTCTTGTTCCTGTTTCCTATTGCTGATGTTTTCTGTTATCTAATTAATTAGTTGATTTTAGGTTCTTGGTCTCTGTTATAAGATTTTTTGCTGCTGATGAAATTATCCAGTATACCTTGCCTTTTTGGGCATGATTAAGATCCTCAAATGCCTTGTTACTTTTGCCTGTACACTCATGTTTCCCTTAGGGTATTTATTCCATCAAAGGAAGCATATGAAGGAAGACTAGAACACAATATGTGTCATTCTCAGTGAACACAAGGGTGGGATATAGATGAACCAAATAATGGAGAACCCTAGATACCTAGAAATTATGGGTAATAACTCTTCCCACCATGAAATAAGACCTCAGGATTAGGATTTTACCTTTTGTACTCCCCCTTGCCCCAACTCCTTCCCTCCAAGAAGTAGTACTAGGAGGACAGTGGTTCTCAAACTTTAATATTCATGTGAAACACGGGGAGTACATTTTGAAAACCTAGATTACTGGGCCTCCCAGAATTTTTTTTTTGTGGGGGGGCGGATATAATAAAAAGCTATGTTATTTTTATTTTCCCACTCTCCATTCAGAATATGTACTAGAGAACAATTATTTCTCCAGCTGCTGGATGAAAAATCTGGGGATCCCATGACTTCGTAGTCATTTTTAGGTAATGATAAGTTCTATACTCCTTTTAACTCACTGAACAGTCTCAATTTGGGATTAGAACATCTCATTCCAAACTTGATTGAGAATTAAACCTTTTCCATTCTCTCAGTTGAGGATTTCAGATAGGCTATTAACACCTGGTAAGTGGGTATGGTTGGTATCTTCTCTCATTTTCTGCTCTCCTCTGTCAGCTTGCAAAGTGGTTTCCAACTCTTCCAAAGACAGTGTGCAGAGGGAGAAAATGAAAGAAGATACAGAAAGTATACTCATATTATGTAAGATTGTGTCACATTCTGAGTCTTGATACTACTATTATTGATTTACCTATCTTTTTGTGTTTGAGTCTTTTTTGTATTTTTTTAAATTTAAACTTTAAGTAATTAACATACAGTGAAACATTGGTTTCTGGGGGTAGAATTCGTTGATTCATCACTTACATACAACACCCAGTGCCCATCCTAACAAGGGCCCTTCTTCATACCCATCACCCATCACCCATCTATCCCATCTCCACCCCCACCTCCCTCCATCAACCCTCAGTTTATTCTCTATCCTTAAGAGTCTTTATGGCTTGTTTCCCTCTCTCCTTTTTTCCTTTTCTTCCTTCCCATATGTTCATCTGTTTTCTTTCTTAAGTTCCACATAGGTCACTCCCAGAAGTTTTGAGTTAACAGTCCAGGGCTTGGGCACAAGTATTTATTTTATTTTATTTTTTAAGATTTTTTTTTTTAACTCACTGGTGCCTATCAAATTTACCCATCCCCTTCCCAGTCATCTGAGTATTATTTATTTATTTTTTTAAAGATTTTGTTTATTTATTTGACAGACAGCAAGAGAGGGAACACAAGCAGTGGGAGTGGGAGGTGGAGAATCAGTCTTCTGCTGAGCAGGCAGCCCAATGTGGGGCCTGATCCCAGGACCCTGGGATCATGACCCGAGCCAAAGGCAGACGCCTAATGACTGAGCCACCTAGGCATCCCTATTTTTTGTTGTTGTTGTTGTTTTGTTTTGTTTTGTTTTGTTTTAAGATTTTATTTATTTGTCAGAGTGCACAAGCAGGGGGGAGTGCACAAGCAAGAGCGAGAAGCAGGCTCCCCGCTGAGCAAGGACCCTAATGTGGGACTCCATCCCAGGACCTTGGGATCATGACCCAAGCTGAAGGTATATGTTTAACCAACTGAACCACCCAGGCGTCCCTACAAGTATTTATTTTCAACAAGTACCAAGTGATGCTGATGGTCCTGGGATAGCACTTTCAGAACCACTGGCATGGGAGAATGAAGAGCAGGACACCAAGTTCTCCTTTCTGTTCTGCTTCCTATAGCCAAGATGAGTAGCTTCCCACCTCAAGTCCAGACTACTTGCTGCTTCCCCATCCCACCCTGGCCAATGCAACACCTTTTCAAAATTATACTCCTTCTGCCTGGATATTCATTTCTCTCCTTCCTCCCTCCTTCTCTTTATACTTCAGGGTTGATTTGGGGGGGGGGAGAGAGCCTGTAGCCAATGTAGTTAAGTTTCTTGGAAGAAATTGGACAATATATTAGATTTCTGTCTGACCATTTTACTGAATTCCTAATTATTTTTTTTTCAGTTTGCTCTTTTGATTCTTTTAGGTACACAAATATGTCACTTTGTTTAATTTTATTTATTTCTTAGATTTTTATTAGAGAGAGTGCACGCATGAGTGAGGGGAGGGGCAGATTGGGAGGGAGAGGGAGAGAAAGAGAACCCTAAGCCGACTCTACACTGAGTGTGGAGCCAGAAGCAGGGCTCAGTCTCAACAGCCTGAAATCATGACCTGAGCCAAAACCAAGAGATGGGATTTGGACACTTAACCCAGTGAGACACCCAGGTGCCCCTACAAATATATCATTTTAAAACAGTGGTAATTTTGCCCTCCTTCTTTCCCCTAATGATGTTTTAAAAAATGTTTGGTTATATCTGTATATGAGAATGCTAAATAACAGAGTTAAAAGCAGAAATTACTATTACTGTTCTTGACTTTTATATAAACGATTCCAGAGATTCATCATTAATCCTGAAGTTGGTATTTACTTCAGTTTAAGTTTTATTATTATGGGAGTTATCTTTCTATCAAATACCTTCTTGGCATCTGCTGAGATAATTATAATGCATTTTTCTATTGACTTTTAATGTGAATTTTCTTGATCCATTTTCTGACAATGAACCATTGTTGTATTCCTGACATGATCACCACTTAGTAATGATTTATTATTCTTTTAGTGTATTGCTAGAGTCGACTTGCTAATATTTTATTTAGATTTCTTTCACTTTATGAATGAGATTGAGCTTTGTCCAATGCTTGGTATATACCAACATATAATTTGAATACACAATACTTTGTTGCTGGCTAACATTAACAGTCTTTCTTCCAACTTTTTGTCTCTCCCGCCACCACCACTTTGTGTCAGGCACTGTGTTGAGCAAGAGAAACTCAAAGACAAATATGTTCTGGTTTCTGTCTTGGAGGAACACACTGTCTAGTAGGGGAGACATACAAAGAAACAGATATTTACAGGATGGCATTAAAGTGTGGTAGCAGAAGCATATTCCAGATAGTCTGGGAATACAAAGGAGAAGGTTTTTGGCTTTCATATGGCCAAAACATTTGGTTGGTCAAATATATTTGTTGAATTGAACTCACCTTGTTTAGAAGAGGATTTTTAGTAGAAGCCTCACAGGGCCATAGACTTTTCATATTATTGATAAATAAAGGAGTAGAAGCCAAGTTCTTTTTTTTCTGAGAAGAGTAAATTACTTAGAGAACCAGAAGATAGAACTGATTTTACTGTATCTTTCTTTTTCATAATCAATATCTGCAATTTCAAATGGAATCTTTTTGCTTTCATATATTAGTTGAGTAGTTTCTGAATTGTTTCCAAACCCTTTACCCAAATCAACTAAACATGGTAATGCTATGAGTTCAGCAAAAGATTTCAGAAAGCCATTTAATCTGTAGGTAGTTTGAATCCCAGAAAAAGTTAGCATTGGTTCTCACCCTTTAATTATTGGAAATTATTTAGATTTAAAGGAAATGATTAACATGTTCTTAATATCCTATGTTTATTTTTTCTCATCTGTCAGCCCTACTTTATATTTTACCTGTTTCTATTGTCCTTTTTTCCCTGGTCACCTCACAGAGGAGAGAGGGAAGAAAGGAACAGACATGTCTTGGTCATCTATGCCGTGCTCTATGTTGTGGGACAGTTCGTAGCAACTCCTGAGGGACATACTCTTAGCCTCATTTTCTTAGCTGCACAGAGGCTTAGGTTACTCTCTCATGGTTACTAACCTTAACTAAGTAAGTTTACTTAACTTAGTTAAGGTGAAGCTAGAATTCTTATGTAGCTGTGTTGGGGTCCAAAGACTGCTGCCTTTTTACCACACCACAGAAGGATTTGGGTTCAGAGTGTTGTGTTTCTATGTATTTATGACATACTCATGAATTTATGCAGGTCTAACAATTATTAACAAGAATCCCTTGGTTGGTTTGATCATGTATAACAGGGCTTTACCTCTGGAGACTCTGGATTCAGTTAGTCACTTGTGGTGCCTTGCAGTCTGCTTCTCTAGGAAGTTTCTCAGGTGATTCTGATGATGCCCAGCCAGCTTTGGAAGTGAGGAATTTATGCCGTTGTCTTCCAATGGTAGAAATTACATTGAGGATCTGAACTCATTAGTGCCTCCCAGCATTGTTGCGGTTTTGGGCGTTACCTGTGGAGTTCATCCATGTCATAAGCACTGAAACAAAGGAGGTGAATGTCCCTTATGAGAGAAGGTGCTGACTTCCCACAGCCTCTGAAGGTCCTTATGGATGAACTCTAATGCAAAGACATTCTTTTTAAATTGACACTCACCATCTTTTTCTAGAACAGCTCTTCTTAACCCTGGTTGGACGTAAGAATGGCAGTGCCTCAGCCCCAAACCAGACCAATTAAATTGGAATCTCTGGGATGGGGTTTGAGCAGCAATATTTTTAAAGGACTGCAAATGATCCGAATGTAGAGTCAGGGCTAAGAACACTCTCTTTTCAAGTAGGGGAAAGTGAGTTCAAATACTACTTTTTTTTCTTCTGGAAATTGGGAAAAATCCTAATTTAAAATGTTGAATATTTGCTATTTTTTTAAAATTGCACATAATTAGGGCGTATAACATGAGAACTAATCGGCATGTTCATATAATGATTGCTACAATCATGTTAACGTATCTTCTCATATAGTTACCATCTTGTTTTGATGAGAACACCTGAAATGTACTGTCTTAGAAAATTCCCAGTATTCACTACAGTATTATTAATTACAGTCATCACACTATATATTAGTTCTCTAGACTTCTTTATCCTATGTAATTGCCATTTTGTGTTCTTTGACCAACATTTGCCCATTTCCTCCGCCTCCCCACTCCTAGTAATCCGTGTTCTCGTCTCAGCTTCTGTCAACGTGCTAGTCTGCATCTGTGTATTTGACTTTTTTTTTAGATTCCACCTAAAAATGACAATGTAATTTTTTTTCTGTTTGGTTTACTTCATTAAATAGAATGTTCTCCAGGTTCAGCCATGTTGTTGCAAATTCAGGATCTTCTTTTTTAAGGTTGACTCTATATTAAATACTAATATTAAAATATGTAAAATATAAACATAAATACATATTTTCTTTATCCACTCATCTGTCAGTGGATACTTAGCTTGTTTCCCTATCTTGGCTATTGTGAATAATGCTATAATGAACATGGAAGCACATATATTTTGTTTGCATTACTGAAATTTTAAATATTAAAAGGAGTCAAGGGTAAAAAGTACCTGGTAATGTTTCTGACATGGGCATGTATTCCTCCCATCAACTTCATTCATCTGAACTTAACACGAAAACATACTCATACTTTTATACATTCTGGGAGGTGTCTTAGGTTTTTAGGTAACATGAAGTTAATTAGGAATGGCTCTATAAGGAAAATAAAGTTTATAACTGCTGATTGAAGCTTCAATTGATCAACTCAGTTTTCTTCCACTTGTGTATTCTACAAGTTGTTCATGCCAACCATGGGTCAGACACTATGGTAGGTTCTTTGGGTACAACTGAAAACACACCACAGTTCTTGTCCTCATGGCTTTGTCATGGGGCAGAGAGAGAGCCAAATGAAACAAATGGTATATAAGAGAACTAGAGGATGTCTTAAAAATACTTAGCAGGACAACCTAACACAAAGACATTTCAGAAATTCCCAAAAGTGTATTATCTTGTATCACCTGGGTAAAGGCAAGAGAAAGAAGATAAGGGATAAGTGAGTGTGGCAGAGGATAGATAAACATAACTAGAACTCTCAGTATGTGTGTGTGTACATTTTTGAATAAGGTCTTGGAAATTTTTCTTTGTGGTAGGAACCTTTGTAGTGATTTTTATTTTATTTTTTAAAAAGATTTTATTTATTAGGACAAGTGGGAAAGGGGCAGAGGGAGAACCAGGGACCCCGGTGTGGGGCTTGATCCCACGGCAAACCCTTAACCGGCTGAGCCACCCAGGCGGCCCTGTAGTGATTTTTATATACTATTTTTAATTTACTTATAATTTGGTTTCATGTTACTATTTTTTTGTATAGAGGTAAGGGAAATAAGTTGGCAAAATTCGCACTTCCCACCTACACCCTTTGGTTACCCATGATCATTCTGAGGGGTTGGCAGGTTGGAAGGCAGGGACTAGAATTCTTATTTCCTAAACTTCAGATTTGGGACAAAGATTATTGCATTACATTGACTCTTCAAATGAAATGTTTGAAGCTACTTTGTTATGTGAATAAAGTTTACTATTTTTAGGATATGTTTTGTTTCACACCTGTTGACTACACATCAAAGAGAAATCGGTTGGCTTATGTTTTCAATGGTATTTGAAGATAGCTATGCTAATTGTGATATTTTCCAAGCAATGCAGATATTCTTCCTTTCATTTCTAAAGTATTGCAAATACCCTTTTGTAACACAAAACTCCCATTAATAACCATTGAAATGTCATTTTATCTAACCTTTTTTTCCTTAAAAGTTTGAGTTCTTCTATTGACTTAATTTTTTTTAATGCCCTGAGGATTTCCCTTCATTAAGGATAAAAAGGCCACTGAACAAGAATGGTATTGTTTCTATGAATAGATGTGGCAAAAGAATAAAGTCAATGTTAAGATTATCATTCTTATCAATATCCTTTCAGTTATATTTTGTCGACCACATTGAGGGTAAAGGACAAGGAAGGCTGGAAGGCATAATAATAAAGAGAGGCATTCTTTTTTGGCTCAGGATAATTCAGGCCCAACTAGGGCAGGATTTTCACCTAAAAAAGAAGTTTTTCTGAGAATAATCTCCTTAGGCAAAGATAAACCAACAAATGATACCTAAAAGCTTTTTACGTTACATGGAGGTGGAGGTATAGCTGAAGAAAAATGAAACAAAGTCTTTTCTCTGAAATGGTCTTGGTATTTTTACTCCTTAGAAGCCACTTGCGCGCCCAGATCTGTGTTAGTTTTCTTTATTTTTTTTTATTGATAGCGATATCGTTAAAAATTAAACTTGGAACTTCTCTGGAGGATGTTTTTGTTGAGCTATGAAAGGGAAAACCTTTCCTATTCTTCTGACAGCTCCTAGATGGATGCTTCTAAAATAAAGTATTTTGAATACATACAGAACATTTAATTGGTTTTGTGTTAGCGTTGACTTTTATGACGAATACCATTTCTCGACTCTTGTTCAAAGAGGAAATAACTAGTTGAAATTTTTGCCCTCCATCTCTTGAAAATGAATTGCAAAAATTATTCAACCTCTCATCGTGTTTGTTGAAATTGATCAAACCAACTTGTCTGCTGGCTCAATTTTCCATATACCTTTTACTTGCACAGTATGGCATTTAAAAACACTGAAGCGTGTTTTTACTGTAAACTGTTCTACAGGAAGAAATTATCAATTGCAGCAGGTCATACAGGGAACGCTAGGATATGACTGACTCTTCCAGTATTCCCCGAGACTTCCTTTTATCCATCCTCATTTAATACCATGACACTTTCTCAGCATGGACCTTGCCGACAGAGGTGGCTACATTTTCAACCTCTCTTCCAGATTCACACCCTGAAGGGGAAAAGAAATTCTCTACAAATAGGTTGAACATCGGGGTTTGCTCTGAGAGAGTGAAAGTTTACATTTGTCAGAGCAAAATGAAGAAGCATGGTAGAAGGCGAGCGCTGGGTGCTCGGAGTTAAGCGCCACCGCCCCCGGTCTAATGGGTAATAGAGTCATTAATTCTGCTGATTAACTTGGCCTTGGGGTTCATGGAAATGACATCCACCACCTTTTTTTTTTTTTTAAGCTCAAACTGTGGAACGAGGGAACATAAAAACAACAAGCTAATTAGAGAGAAATCAGGAGAAAAGAAGCAGAGAGGAAAGAAAGACAGTTTGAGCATTAATGAGACTTGTTTGGGGAGAGAATGTGACAGGCTCTTCAAAAGCATTATTGTCAAATGTGTCACCATTTCATAGATGGCGAGAGCTACCTTTGAGCTTCATGTTGATCGTTAATGATTAGAAACTATAAAAAGATTGAAAAGGTAAAAGGGAAAATGTCAGACTCAACTGGATTTTAATGAGCTTTCTTTTTTTTTCTTTTTCTTCTTTGTCCCCCCCACCCCCAAGGAAAACAGCCTGGAAAGTAGAGAAAGTTTGTTCTTTCTATCCCTCACTTTCCGGATTCCCATTTCTTTCTTGAATACAGTTGGTGAAAAAACAGTGGGAGAGGGATTAGTATCAAAGGTCTACACTCAAAGATCTGGGATGTTTTACTTCTCTGAGAAGATGGCTAGCGGGGAGGGCAGTGCAGGGGTTTGCATGACAGTGATAAGGAGAGATTGATGGAGGAGATGGCAGTAGTGCTTGTTTGTTTTTTGGGGACGTGCTGAGCAGAAGCTGTCTTCACACTGTGAAATGTAACAAAGAAATCCAAAGTGATTACGCAGGTTCATTTGTCAGTAACTCGGCTCCAGCTATTGCTGTGTGCAACAATGAGATGACAAGGCATTTATTGCTGCTGGTTGGTTATTAGTCGCATTATAGGAAGCATTAGAGCAGAGTAGGATACATAGACCAGGGAGACAATAGCTTTCTGGGCTCTGAACTCAGCAGGGTAGCCTTGTCATTAAATTTGGTAGTGCCAATTTATTATTTTTTTTTTAAATGTACTGGAAAGAAACTTTGAAAATGAATTCTGTAACCCCATTTTTGCCTTAATAGTAACTGTCAGGATTTCACTCCTTCGGCTCTCAGTTATGTGTTAGTAGGCTGAGCACATAGAGAAGGCTCACATATTTTCAAAGGACTTGAATGCCAGTGGGAAAATCAGAACCAAATTTCAGTTCTTTTTAGGTGATTTTCTTGTGGTCCTTGAAACATTAAATTCTGATTATGGTATAGTACCCAGGAACAAATTACTAAGCAGGTATCAGGGTCAAACCAGTTGCCTTACTAATGAGTTACTGATGAATTCCTTTCTGAAATGAGACACATAAGTTGTTGATTTGGGAGTGGTAGGCAGCTCATTGCAGAACAGAGAGGCTGCATGTAGAAGAGGGACCTGAAATCTTTTTTTGCTCATCATCCAGTACCCACTGATACAGATAGCTGTAAACTCACTGCATGTATCTGCACTTGCTATGTCCACATATATATTTTTTGGTCCACTTATCTATAGAAAGATTATAAACAGAATAGAGATTTAAAAAAAGAACAGATGAAAACAACTAACTGAAGATCTTAAGGGCACAGGGGATTAAAAAAATTTAAAAGCTCTGCACAGCAAAGGAAACCCTCAATAGAAGAGACAACCTACTGAATGGGAGAAGATAATTTGCAAATGACGTATCCAACAAAGGGTTAGTATCCAAAAAAATATAAAGAGCTTATACAACTCAACACCAAATACCCAAATAATCCAATTAAAAAATGGGCAGAAGACCTGAACAGGCATTTCTCCAAAGAAGACAGCCAGATGGCCAACAGACATGAAAGATGCTCAAGATTACTCATCATCAGGGAAACGCACATCAAAACCACAATGAGCTATCACTTCACACCTGTCAGAATGGCCAGAATGAACAACAAAACCCAGTGTTGGTAAGGATGTGGAGAAAAAGGAAGCCTCTTGCACTGTTGGTGGGAATGCAAACTGGTACAGCCACTGGGGAAAATAGAATGGAGATTCCTCAAAAAGTTTAGAAATAGAAGTACGCTATAATCCAGTAATCACACTAGGTATTTACCCAAAGAACACAGAAACACTAATTTAAAATATATAGGCACCCCTCTGTTTATCACAGCATTATTTACAGTAGCCAAGTTATGGAAGCGGCCCAAGTAGCCATCAGTAGACAAATGGATAAAGACAATGTGGAGTATATACGCAGTGAATGTTACTCAGCCCTTGTCATTTGCAATACCGTGGATGGATCTAAGGGCTTATAGGGCCAAGTGAAACGAGCAAGACAAATGCCATATGCTTTTTCTCTAATGTGGAGTTTACGAAGCAAAACAGGTGAACAAAGCAAAAGAGACAAACCAAGAAAGAGACTCTTAACTATAGAGAACAAACTGGCGGTTATCAGAGGGGAGGTGGGTGGGGGATGGGTGAAACAGGCGATGGGGATTAAGAACGCACTTACGACGAGCACTGAGTAATGTATAGAATTGTTGATTCACTATATTGTACACCTGACTCTAATGTAAGTGTTATATATGTTATATGTTTATATAATAATAACAATGTTAACTATACTGGAATTAAAGTAATAAATAATTCTGAGACTAATCCAAATAGTGAAAACTACTAAAAGAATTCTGGCCTCAGGTAATTGGAGGTGCACAGGTTTAAATAAACCTGACCATGGTAATAGTCATTATCTGACTTAAGACTAGAAGTCTAGATCCATATATCAGAACCTCTCTGATTTCTGCTCAGGGCCACTAGGTATACACTCATTAGTTTTAAGGGGCTTTCCTCCATGCTATTGTGGATCATTTAAATAAATTTTCTGCCATGGCCAGCAAGATGGAGGCCCCTCAGGCCTCTCCTTTGGTGCTGGGCGTGAAGAAAGTTCTCGGTGAAGCATGGATGATATCGTTACAAAGTTTATTGGAGAAAATATGTGTTGGTTCCAGCTGGAAAGGGTGTTGTTTCTTCGGGATTGCCATTTCCCTGAGGGCTCAGTCAGGAATCTCCTTTTTAAGAAGCCTTTCCTGATCCCTAAGAGCTGTGTTAAATATCTCTCCTTTGTGCTTTTCTGTCATTGCACTGAGCATATTTTATTAAAATTAGTCATTCGTGTGGCTGCTCTTTTCTATTTGAGGATAAAATATTAAAAGATATAAGTACAAAACTTAAAAGGTTGGGGCGCCTGGGTGGCTCAGTGGGTTAAAGCCACTGCCTTCGGCTCAGGTCATGATCCCAGGGTCCTGGGATCGAGGCCCACATCGGGCTCTCTGCTCAGCGGGAAGCCTGCTTTCTCCTCTCTCCTCTCTCTCTGCCTGCCTCTCTGCCTACTTGTAATCTCTCTCTCTGTGTCAAATAAATAAATAAAATCTTTAAAAAAAAAAAAAAACTTAAAAGGTTGATTTTTGTCAGGGAAATTTGGTTTAGAAAAATCAAATAAAAATAGAAATCAATCTATCATATATGCATATACATATATATGTATATATATATAATTTTGCTTACCTTTTTAAAAAAGGTTTATTTAGAGAGAGAAAGCATGACCTGGGCGAGGGGTAGAGGAAAAGCAAGAGAGAGAATCCTCAACCAGACTCCCTGCTAAGCATAGAGCCCGATGTGGGACTCGATCCCAGGACCCTGAGATCATGACCTGAGCCGAATTCAAGAGACGCTTATCTGACTGAGCCACACAGGTGCTCCAGTTCTTTGTTTTTAAGCTTCCTCCTCTCTTCTCTGGTCTTACTCAGAGTCTTAGAGACTGTATACCTATTCCCTGCACCCACACTCCCCTGCCTCTCATTCACTTTTTTTTTTTTTTAAAAG
>LNAC01000435.1:316670-386036 GCA_002007465.1 Ailurus styani | reverse complement strand
AGAGAGAGAGATCACAAGTAGGCAGAGAGGCAGGCAGAGAGAGAGGAGGAAGCAGGCTCCCTGCCGAGCAGAGAGCCCGATGTGGGCCTCGATCCCAGGACCCTGAGATCATGACCTGAGCCGAAGGCAGAGGCTTTAAACCGCTGAGCCACCCAGGCGCCCCTCTCATTCACTTTTAAGAGACCTCTAAGTTACCAAACAAGGTATCTGTAAGGACAAAATTCAGTCCTTCATCAGTATCTTGTCCTTCATCACCATGTTATGAAATATTTTGAGACTATTTGTTGGGAAGAGAAAATACTTGATTTCAGAAGCAATCAAGATTGGTTCCTCCAGGGAAGGGAAGATGGAGGCCAGGACATTGTGTCTTTTTTGAGTGTTTTCATGGGGTTTTAAGTCCGTTCTTGTTTGTTCACAGCAATCAGTCCTGGTGAGCTAGGCAGGACAGGGTCTTTAATTCCTGTCATATGGATGAGCAAACCGAGGTCCACAGGGTGTCTTGTCCACAGGCAGGTGATCAGGCAGGTAGCTGCTCAACAGCGGGCTGGTACTCAACACCTGATCTTCCTTATCCGGGACTGGTTGCTGTTGCAATCCAGACACCAAAATGAGCCCTCCAATTTTCCACAAGTTTACTAAAGGTAGTGGTAATATTATTGCACCAGGAACTCCTCAGATAACCATACTGCATAAACGAATGTCAAGCCATTTTTTGTATTGGCTCTTCCTAAAGATAGACGAGTTCTTTCCTCTAGAACTATACAGATGTTAAAGGCACATGCGTAACAGAAATGACACTCGATTTAGGGGGAGAGCAATATGGCTGGATGTAAAGCAGTGTAGGATTTCAATTCAAAGAATCACAGAAAAAGTATTTTGTGAAAGTAGTTATAAAAGAATACCATCTTGACCATCCTAAACAGAGTGTCTTAACAACACAAGGGCGAAGCAACCTGCCAGTGTATGTGTGAGTATGAGTGTGTATGTGTGTTTTTGTGGGCATAGAAGGTTTGCCAGATTTTTGCCAGTGGTGCTAAACACAAGAGTTACTGAGCAATCACAGTGAGAGTTCCAGGGTTCTACAGCTGGAATCGGTGCAGGTGCAGCTTTGTGGTCGCTGGCCCGCATTAGTTTGCAATACTGCTGGCAGTAACCACTTTTAAATAGAAACATGATTGCACTTTATTTTAATATTTCTCCTTTCTGTTTTTTCCCCCTACTGTAAATCAGTCCTGCTCTGAGCACAAAGTCCTTGCCAAGGTTTCAGGTAACAGATTAAGCCCACCGGGCTGAGCCTTTTCTCAGTGCTTGGAAACACACCTAGTATGTTCCCTGCCGTTGGTAGAGCACACATGACGGAGTGAGAATATATCAGGCACAGGAAACTTTTCTTAGGCTTTTGTGGCATTTGGATATGAAGTGTTTCACTATTCCTGAAACCATAAGAGGGTGAAGGCATATGTCCACTATGACCAAATAAGAACGGCCCCTTCGTCCGGTTTGCTCTCTTACCCTGAAGGTCCTGGGAGGATTCTATGCTCCATGAACTCCTTGGGAATCAAATAGGTCCATCTTCAGAATAATAATTGAAGTAGCTTACACTTAGGTAAAGCTTACTCTGTGACAGACCATTCTTCTAAACGCTTTAGATGTCTTGATTCATTTAATCTTCAACTCTACTATTGTGTGTGTGTGTACACATTTAGTTTTATTGTAACAAAGCAAATTGTACACTTTTAATGTTTAAAATCGAGCATCATCTTCCCTTTCCAGTGAAACAAAAAGGAAAATTTAAACACAAGAATAAAATTACAATCAAGGATGTCCATTCCAAGTAAGATCCTATAGGTTCTGCGGATTCTCCCACAGAGTGGCAGGGCTCAAGTCCTCATTCGGAGAGAGTTTTATTTTAAAAGTGTCCTCTTAAACTGTAAGGATGTCCATTAAACTTCACACATATGCCAAAGGAGAAGCCATGTTGTCACAATGCCCACGTAACCCACCCAAACATCCCAAACCTACCGTTTGCTGACCTTCTAGAACCCCATTTTTTTTTAATTTTATTTTTATTATTTGCCCAAGGGGTACAGGTCTGTAAATCATCAGGCTTACATCTTTCACAGCATTCATCAAAGCACAAACCCTCCCCAATGTCCATAACCCATCCACCCTATCCCTACCCTCCCACCCCCCAGTAACCCTGTTTGTTTTATGAGATTAGAAGTCTCTTATGGTTTGTCTAGAACCCCATTTTTAAGAAGTTTCTTTTAACAAGACACAGTAGGCAGGTACATGTTGATCGATGCTAACTGTCCACGTTCACATAGAGACACAGTGTCATCTCTAGGCCCCATGTACAGAGAAAGGGAAACTAGAATCCTGTGTGCCACGACACAGGACCCTCACACCCTACAGCTTCTAGCGGAGCTGAGAGAGCAGCGGGTTTTCCTTTCTCCCCGCAGAGCGTGGTGGTGGTGATTCCATCAAGTTCTTGTTGAGACGGGAAGGACTAGAAGTGAATTTGGAGCAGAAAGGCATAGAACTCTTTGCCCCTGTGTTCCGATCAAGGTATTTCCCCTGAAACAAGCTGAGAACCATGTAAAGGGAGAGAAAAGACACTTCAGAAAACAGGGAAGGGCACCCGGGTGGCTCAGTGGGTTAAAGCCTCTGCCTTCGGCTCAGGTCATGATCTCAGGGTCCTGGGATCGAGCCCCGCATTGGGCTCCCTGCTCAGCAGGGAGCCTGCTTCTTCCTCTCTCTGCCTGCCTCTCTGCCTACTTGTGATCTCTGTCAAATAAATAAATAAAATCTTACCCAAAAAAACAAAACCAAAAAACCCCCAAAAAACAGGGAAAATGAGCACAAGAGGAAGGAAAAAAAAAAAAAAAAGACTGCAACTTGGTCCCAGGGACTGGAGAAAATTAAAAAAGGAAGGTTGGAATCTATCAGTGTTCTATTACTCATCCTCTCCTTCCTCCCCCTCATCATCATCATCTTCACCTTTCTTCCTCATCTCCTTCCTCATCAATATCTTCCCATCCTTATTCTTACAGAATTTTACAAATGGGAATACTGAGGTATAAAGAAGTTACGTGATTTGTCCAAGGACACAAAGTAAGTGGAGCAGCGGGGATTTGACCACAGAGAAGCTGTCAGGTCTGTGTTCTTAACCACTTCGCTATACACATTCCATTTTGAAAGCTCGAGGCTACTTCATTTCATACCAAGCCAAGGTCAGCTGCCTGCCTCCACCCCTCAGTTTGGGTGCACATCTGTCTCCCCACCTAGACATCAAGCTGTTTAAGGGTAAGGAAGAGTTTTTTTAATCTTTATCTCTCTCCTTGCCATTTGAAACTGGACTTTTCTAAAGTAAGTGTTTCACAAGATACACCAAGCAGACTTTTCAAGGGTTTGAGAAGATCATCCACCAGAATGTTCGATAATATTGCACAAGACCAAAACAATTAAGAGATTTCTTTTAAAGGCTTAATGTGCAGAAAATTTAGCACAGAGAATTACCCAGTGTGTCAATTTGTAACATTTTCCCATAGGACCAGGGCTCATGTAAAGTTTCTTGCCTGGTCTTAGACCTAATTGAAGCCTCTATTCTTTGTAAGACAAATACAAGCACATTTTTTCTGGGCAGGAGGAAGCATCCTTAGAAGTTTTCCCTGGTGTTGGACAGACAGTCCTTGTTTTTTGCTTTTTTAATTTTAATTTTTTAATTTAAATTCAGTTGATTAGCATATAACGTGGTACTAGTTTCAGAGGTAGAGGTCAGTGATTCATTAGTTGCATATAACCCCCTGTGCTCATTACATCATGTGCCCTCCTTAATGTTCATCATCACCCAGTTACCCCAGCCCCCTCCCCACCAACAACCCTCAGTTTGTTTCCTGTACGTAAGAGTCTCTTATGGTTTGTTTCCCTCTCTGATTTTGTCTTGTTTTATTTTTTCTTCTCTTTTCCTATGATCCTCTGCCTTGTTTCTTAAATTCCACATATGAGTGAGATCATATGATAATTGTCNCTCCTATGATCCTCTGCCTTGTTTCTTAAATTCCACATATGAGTGAGATCATATAATTGTCTTTCTCTGATTGACTTGTTTTGCTTAGCGTAATGCTCTCTAGTTCCATTCACATCATTGCCAATGGCAAGATTTTATTTTTTGATGGCTGAGTAATATTCCCTTGTATATATAGACCACATCTTCTTTATCCATTCATCTGTCAATCAGTCCTTATTTTTGAAGTCATCCCTGTCCTCAGCTAGTTCTTTAGATGATTGGCTTTGCCCCATAACTTCACGCAGTTCTCCAGAACACTTAGTAGAAGCCCAAACAACCCATCACTGACAGTATATTTTACATGACAGTTCTTGCTCCCGGTTCTGTCACTTTAAATATAAAGTAAGATTGTAGCTCGATGGTCCTGTGAGGAGGTCATCAGGCTTGCCTTTTGCTTGTGAGCCATTTGAGATGCCCAACTTTTGTTAAAGCCCGTTTCTCTCATCTTTGCATGAGCTTTTATAATAGTAAAGTACTCATCCAAAAAGCAAAGTTTTCCTTAAGAATGTAGAAGCAAAGCAATGAATAGGGAGTTAAGAATTAGTGATTTTACTCCTATATTTTCCAGTGATTAGCTGTGTGACTAGCTGGGTGACTCTGAAGAGATCAAAATGATATGTTTCCTTAATAAAAGGAGAGCGTAGAATTAGAGAATATCTTCTCAATTTTCTTTTCATCTAGTCTCCAGATGACAAGGAGACCTTCTTCCTGCACCTGCCTTACCACAACTTTCCACCAAAGATCTTGAATGAAACTAAATCAGAAAGTATGAACTTTGGTCTCCTTTCGTACGTGAAGAATGAAAGTCTTGCAGCTGAATATTCTGATGAAACTTTCAGGAAGGAGTTTCACACATGCACATTTGCTGTTTGGATTTTAGAGCACTGGAAGACTGGAAGTTGACCTAAGAATTAGAAGCTAATAGAGCGTTTCTTCCTGGGGCACCTGGATGGCTTAGTTGGTTAAGTGTTTGACTCTTGGGTTTGGCTCAGGTTGTGATCTCAGGGTCATGATATCAAGCCCACGTTGGGCTCCACACTCAGCATGGAGTCTGCTTGAGGTTCTCCCTCTCTCCCCCTCCTGCTTGTACCCTCTCTCCGTCTCTAAAATCTTTAAAAGTTTCCTTCCTCCATTGGTGACTTGTTTAATGATCTCAAGAATCCATGCTTGTGGCTGCCACGTATCCTTCTAATTCTGTTTCTTTGAAGCTGCATTAATAGTGCTCTCACTCCATCTTGGAAACTGACACTATTTACCTTCGCGTGTAGTTCTTCACTGGCTACTCAAAGTGTAACTGTAGCTCAGCACCATCAGCATCACCTGGGCTCATGTTAGAAACTCACACCTACCAAATCAGGAATGAAGTTTAGCCAGACCCCCAGGTGATTCGGGTGCATATTGGCTTTTGAGATGTATAGCTCGGAATCACTGAGATTGTTGTATGTTCCTTTCAAAATCTCAGGGTTCTGTTTAGTGTGGCGCTACCTGAAGCAAAATATATTGGTATACGGTTGACCCTTAAACAACGGTGGGGGTAAGATGTACTACCCACCCCCTACACACAGTAAAAAGTCCGTATGTAACTTTGGAGTCCCCCAAACGACTGACAACCTATTTTGACCAGAAGCCACAGAATACCATAAACAGTTGATTATCACGTATTTTGCATGTTACATTTATTAAATACTATATTCTTACAGTAAAGTGAGCTAGAGAAAAATGCTATTAAGATCATAAGGAAAATACATCTACAGTATTGTACTGTATTGAAAATAAATCTGCATGTAAGTGGATCAGCAGAGTTCAAACCTGCATCACTCAAGGGCCACATGTACTAGAAACTCATATCCTTGGGTTAATTCCACCACTAAAAGAGAGTATGCATGGTAGGGGAGAGAGGGTGTGGCATTATTTTCAACATGTATTAGGATGCTGATTTCTCACGTCAGTACGGGCTCACAGCAAAATTTGGGCTTTGATGCATTGGGAATTAACTGACTCAAGTTGCACATAGAGGCCCCCAAGAAGGGGGGACTACAGAAGCCCGTTGTGTGCATGAGGCCAATAACATCCGATGCCTTGCAGGGAAGGTTAGAGCTGAAGAACCATTTAAAATTTGTGTGGCATTAAAAGCCATTATTACCCCTCTCCCCCCATGTCGTGAAACATTTGATTGTTTATCAACTAACCTTGTAGGACATTATTACATTCCCTCTCTTGTGAACCATAGGGTGCTTTCGACTCCTCTGCTAAATGAGGGAAGAGCAATGGAAAAGCTGCTTTTTAGCAGATGGGGGTCTTTTCTTTGGTGTCCTCCTGCTTCCAGTTCTAGGTTTATCTTTCTTTTGCTTTCCTGTCTTCACGATGTCCCATGTTTAGTGTCTCTCGCTGCTCCAGAGCCCTGAAGATAGAAGTCCAGTGCCTGGTATGTATTTTTTTTCTCTCCTGCCCCGTATCTTCCTCTGCTCCTAAAACGTGTCCTCTGTCTTCTCTCAAACTGTGTCATAATCAATGATTCACAAGGCTTGAGGATCTCTTTTCTCTAGAATGACTAAATTTTAGCAATAGTGGCAGCAAAATCCTGTCTTTCTTCAAGTTATCTTCTCTGCTGGGCTCCTTCAGACATCGGTGTGGGTGAGTGGAGGAGACAACACCATGTTGTTTCAAATGTCTCTGACTCCCTTTGCCTGGGTGTTACCCCTTTGTACTGAGCCTGTGGGTCTGATCTAGCCACACACACAGGATGGGAAGCTGTGTCGTGACAGCTACACTGGAAGGCTTTGGAAGTAAAAGAAACATTATGTTTACATTGAAGATGGTCACTAGAGGTCAATGGACTTGAGTCCTTGGACCACACTTTGAACACTAAGGGCGTTAAGCAAAGTCAGCAGATAGACCTCGGTGGGGAAGTTGGCCTACCAGACAGGGGGTGAGTGAGGCTAGGAAGCAGTTCAGAGCCCATGGGAACAAACTCTGCTGCTGTTCTGACCACTGCTGAGCTAGGCTTGAGGAGCAGGAATGAGGCGAATATTCATTATCTCCATTAGTTATCGAGAGATGGTTGGGGTATGCTTGTTTCTGTTTTCCTCTTTCATCCACAGCAGGAAAGGGGCTCTTGGATCTGGCCACACCCTTTCTTGTGTGGGCAGTGCGGTGATAAATCTCATACCCTCATAGGTACGGGGGGTTCATGGAGACAGGCGGCACCTGCCTCCGCTCCTTGTGGCCACATTGCTTCCAGTAAGTGTGTAACCTTGAGTAGATTGATGGGGGCTCTAATCTCATCATACAGTGGAGCTGTGTTTGTCGCTTCTGCCTGCCATCCTGTGGTCCATCTGATGGGCTGAAACCCTCAGTCTTGGAAGAAGACAACTCTTGAGCCGTGTGTGTGATGAATTTCCCGAATGCCCATATAGTTAAAAGATAGCTGATGTTTATGGGACATATCTACTATGTTGAGTAATGTCTGAATTCCTTGGCATAGGCACTATATGGAGAGTGCTGCCTTCCCCATTCGACAACTCAAGAAACAGATGGACAACCTTGCCTGCAACCAATGGGCATGGTCAGATTGTTTTCCTCGGCTGGGTGGTTTCTCCCCTCGGTCCCTGCCCTCGACCTCTGTGCCATTTGAATAAGTGCATGATTTAATATACCCTCTTTCGGTTGGTGTAGAATGTTTCCTTCCAATTAAGCTAGTTAGAGTAACATTACAAAAAATTCTCAGTCCATATAGAGAGTTCGACTCTCTTCAGAAGCAGTTCTCCTATGGGTCCTCACCTGCCCAGCTCTGGACACTTCTACAGGTTTGAAAGGGATTGAGAAAGTGGCCTTGTGTCATCAGGAACCCTCTCCTTGCTCATTTTTATAAGCAGTTACACCCTTCATTTGAGGCTAATAAAGTAAATATAGTTTAAATGGTTCATTGGGCTTGAGGACTACTTGAATATTTTTACTGGATACATTTCTTAATTAACAAATTTGGAGAAAATAAAGACTACATTCGCCAGTCAACAAATATTTGAGTCTCAGCTTTTTTTTTCTTTTTGTAAGAGACTGTGTTGGAAGCTTTGAGGCATGTAATACCTGGTCCAAAGTTCTGTGACCAGGGGCAATGGTCACTTTTATGTGTCAACTCAACTGGGCCACAGGTGTGTCTGAGGGTGTTTCTGCATGAGATTAATATTTGAATGGTAGGCTGAATGAAGTCAGCTGCACACTCCCTAATGTGGATGGACATCAGTCAGTTGAAGATCTGCCTGCTTTGAGCTGGGACATCAGTCTTTTCCTGTCTTTGAATCTGAATTCAAAGCTGAAACACTGGGTCTTCATGGGTCTCAAGGCTGATGGCTTTTGGACTGCTACTCTGCTCAGCTTTTGGGGTCTCCAGCTTGCCAACTGTGGATCTTGGGACTTCTCAGCCTCCATAATCATGAGCCAATAAATTGGCTGTGCAATAAATTTCTTTATATAGCTCTCTGGAGAACCCTTGCTAATATACCAGATGATTCCAAACACACCTTTCAGACTCCCAGTTTTATTGGAAAATAATCAAACATCACTATGTAAATTAAGGTGTACAGCACGATGGCTGCATTTACGTATATTGTGCAGTCACTGCCCCGGCTTTAGTTCACAGCAGTCGTCTTTTATAGATACAACAAAAAAATTTTTTTCTTGTAATGAGAACTCTTAGGATTTCCTCCCTTAACAACTTTGCTATATACCATGTAACTGTGTTAAGATGGTATGAAATCCCTAGTGCTTATTTGTCTTATAACTGGAAGTTCGTACCTCTTTTTTCTTTTTAAATATTTTAGAGTGAGCACGCACATGAGCAGGAGGAGGTGCATAGAGGGAGGGACAAGCAAACCCTGCGCTGAGCACAGAGCCCAACATGGGGCTCGACCCCAGTATCCTGAGCTCATAACCTGAGCTGAAATCATGAGTCAGATGCTTAACCAGCTGAGCCCCCCAGATGCCCCTGGAAGTTTATACGTTTTGACCACCTTCCTCCAATCCCCGCTCCTCCCACCTACCACTTCTGGGAACCGCAAGTCTGATCTCTTTGGTGTTTTTTTGTTTTGTTTTTCGAACACATCCCTTTCTGTGGGAAATATCTATGCGTGGATGCTGTTCTCCAAGACAGATAAATTCCAAATAGGTTTTGTTTAAGGAATCCTACAGAGATGAGTCATTGAATAAGTCAGTCTGAGGAAAAGTACAACATCAATAATATTCGGACATACTTCAGCCAGGACATTGGACAAGAACCTTTTCATGGCAGTCTTTTTGTGAGAGTTGTAACATGTCTGAAGAGAGAAGACAGTATTTCCATTGTTTCCTGAGCCTCAAAGGGAAGGAAGATGTTAAATGCCAAGTGCCAGTCTCCAGAGGAACAATGACTTTTGACTAACTCATCGTAGGGCCAAATGTCTCTGGGTTGGGAAAGACAATTTCATGTGCTGTGACCATGGCAAAGTTTCTCCATAAAAAACAGAAGGAAATGGCATGTTTTCTTACAGGCCGGGAGCTTGATTTTTCCAATTAACACAAGGCCCTTGGCTCTCTGAATCTTCAGTTCCATTCTACTATCTTTTTAAGTTAAGCAGCATTCACATAACTCAGTACTCACCATTTTAAAGTGGACAGTTGAGTGGCATCTAGTGCATTCACAGTGTTGTGCAAACACTTCTATCTAGTTCCAGAAATTGTCACCACTCCAAAAGGAAACCCCGAGCCCCTTAAGCAAATCCTTCTGGTTCCCCCCTCCCTCCCTCCCAATGCCTAGAAACTCTCTGGATTTACCTATTCTAATACGGTTTTAAAACAGTTTTTCCTTGTAAAAAGAATTTTAACAGGATAGAGCACAAGTAACATAATTGGAGGAGTAATTTCACCTCATGGGTGGTTTGGATATTTGTTGTGCCTCCTTGCAGAAGTCTTGGGTAAAGGACTGCCCGTGTGAATCCAGCACTTGGAGGATGTGAGCTTGCGCCAATGTCTCAAAATGGCGAGCCAGGCAGGCTTTAGTGAAAGCGATCCCGGCAGGTCCTGCTAAGGTGCTCCACAGGGAGCACTACCCTTTGGGCACCTCCTTGGCCACACCTGGCTGCCAGTCAAATCAGCACGCTGTGCGCAAGGTTCCATGTGGAACCCCAGCACTTCCCAGCGGCTTGGCTTTTGGTTAGTATAGACCGAGAATGCTGGTAGTGGGTTCTGTATGAGGACTGTTTTCTATTTCTGACCCGTCTTCTTGTGGTCCTTAGCCATCAGATATCATAGCTGAGGTTTTGGTCAACTACTGTGCTCTCTTTTCTCAGTTTTAAATATTCTATTCAAAATAATCAGGAATTGGCAGGACGTCACAGGCCTTTGAATATATGCAGATGCTGAATGTGAAGAAGTCATTGCTCTGTTTTCCAAGCTGAGGCAATTGGGAATAGATGGGGGTGCCTTTTATCTGCCCTATTTCATGCCCCAAGAGTTAGGGGCAATTTATGGTGAAGGGCGATTTTCAAAGGACAAGAAGGAAGAGGTTCTTGGGAAATGGGAAGTGCTCCTCTAGAAAACTGTTTCTTGAAGATTAGGGAAGGAAGCTCGGGTTCTTCATGGGCCTGTGGGATGGCCATTGAAGGGGGTGTGCTTTGTAACTCTTGACTCTCTCCACAGATTTATTAATTATTTTTTTAAAAGATTTTATTAGAGAGCATGAGTTGGGGGGAGGGGAGAGGGAGAAGCAGATTCCCCACTGAGCAGGGAACCCGACATGGGGCTCAGTCCCAGGACCCTGAGATCATGACCTGAGCTGAAGGCAGACGCTTAACTGAGCCACCCACGCGCCCCCTCTTCACAGATTTATATACGTGAAAACACATCCACCTCTCAGTGGGGAGAAGGGATTCCTGCCCTGTCGGGCCGGGCACATCATACCCTCTGCATCTCCAGAATATGCATTTTCACACAGAGACTTGTCAGGGGATTCTTCTCCAAATTACCAACTCCTTTCCGTTCTCATACCTAAAGCCATACGAATTTGGATTTGAAAATGAGTATAGGTATTTATAGTCAATTTCTAGCCAAATCTTATAATTTTCTATTTGGCTATTTTGGTTCTGTTCTTGACAAAGAGTAAGGCAAGTGGCCCTTCTTCCTTACCAGCCATTTAGATATAGGGAGATGGAAATCACTTCCTCTAAGGATTTTCAGCAATGTAGCCTAACCAGTAAGGATGAAAACAAGATCATGCCAACCAGGTGTTGGGTCACTCTTAGTGGATTGTCAACTGTAACTTAAAAAAATCTTTTTTCATGTATATTGATTATAATAGCCCTGGTTTTCTGTGGTATTTTACAGTTTACAGAGAATTGTCAGATTTCACTGGATAGCCACGGTAATCCTGAAGCAAGAAGCATGCAGGTTATTAAATGCGTCTTACCAGCAAGGAAACAAAGAATCAGACTCGGTCGGCATCACCAGCACATTCAGGGCTAGAAGGACCCAAGCTTTCAGAGCCTTTTTGTCTTTTTCATATCATAAATCCATTTTGGGAAACTATAGTCCAAGTTAGATACCCCCAACTTGTGCATTTAGGTTTCTGGAGCTAAATGAAATCTTACTGGGTTTTAATGACAATCATTTTGCAAGGAGTTAAGATCAAGAAAATCAGGTCTTTATTTTCCAGAATCCATCGTAAAATCCGTTCTGGGGGAAGATTGGGGGATCTGGTGGATTTTGTCTGTCTCTACTCTTCTTTCTCATGCTCTTTCCTAGATTATAAGATTGCAACAAAGATAGTGCCTACTTCTAGGATTCCTTTTTTTTTAAATCTGGGCGCCTGAATTTTTTTTTTTAAGATTTTATTTATTAATTTCACAGAGGGAGAGAGATTACAAGTAGGCAGAGAGGCAGGCAGAGAGAGAGAGGGGGCAGCAGGCTCCCCGCCGAGCAGGGAGCCCAATGCGGGCCTCGATCCCAGGACCCTGAGATCATGACCTGAGCCGAAAGCAGGAGGCTTTAAACCACTGAGCCACCCAGGCGCCCTGGGCGCCTGAATTTATTTAAATTCCTGATGTACTCGTTTCATTTCCCTCCTCCTTTCGTGTTTTGACTTCTGCCCGTCCAGATTTGTTCCTGACTTTAATTTTTTTTTGTTTCCAAGTTTAAAGGTGTAATCTGTGCTAAAAGCCACAATACACCTCTTTCCAAATGCCTGTGTACCTGCAGTTTCACTTTTCTCTCCTCCCCTTCATTTCCATCCTTGACATGCTTCCAGTACATTCATGGCTTTTCACACACGCATGTACCTGCTTCCCCTTCAGCATCTAGTTATAACACCTACCTGCATTCGAATGTGACACCATACAAAGTGTGTTAAAGACATGGCTTCAAGGATTTCAGGGTCATTAGGGTCATTTCTGTTGTTAGATGAAACACAAGATGATGGAGTGTTTTAAGTCTCATTTTAAAAATCACTTGATGTAATTTGAAAAAAAATGGAACATGAAAGTCATCTAACATATTTAGAAGGTCATTTGTGGGAGAAGCATTTGCTGGATTTGGAGGCTGAAGTTAGATCTGAGAGAACAAAAGGATATAGTTTCAGGCATTTGGATTTAACCTTTGGATTCTAAATCTGGGGTGAAACTGAAGGCTTTCAGGTTTGTTTTGGCTCTAGAAAGCCTCAGTTTTGTAGTCTGCTTTTATTATTAACTGCCCCTCACTTCTACATCCCTTATAAGGAGAAGAGAGGAGAATTTTGGTATGTTCTTATCTGGGCTGCCAAATAATATAGGGAAAAACGTACATTACTCAGAAAATAATGCATTTGCATTAAGGGAAGATATTTTGCATATGTCCCTACCAAAAACTGAGGACACTAAACTTTACGTAGATAAATGTCTACCAGGAGTCAAGACTTGTGGTTACATAAAGCACCTCGACTAAGTTCTTACGTGGAATATTGTATTCCTTTCTGATTAGCCCGCGTAGTTTTTTATTGTTTTGTTTAATGTGGCTGGCAAAGGGTAGAGGTATTAAAATCAAACTATACACCATTTGAAAATTATTTTCTCTCATAAGTCTGCTTTATGACACACATACTTTACCAGGTAGGTGTGGTTTGATTGACCAGCTTAAATGCTTCACATATTCCCTGGAGTAATCAGAGCAAATGTGGAGACAGGGCTCCCATCTGTGTCCTTTTTCAGAGTTAAGGAAGGGACTGCATGCTAACACGGGAACGGATTTAATTCTCTGAGGTACTTGTACCATGCATCTCCACCCAGAGCTCACAACGGACTCGAGGTCTCTGTTAAGGAAAGGAAGTCAAAATGTAACAAGCTGAAGACAAATGATAACGCTAGAGAATGACACTAGCGAAGAAAACGAAGCTCTATTTTGACTTCTTACAAAAAATTGTTGTCTTGAAGCAGATTTGGAGAATACGTGTGATACAGTCCTTGAAGGTTTGGTGGCTGTCCCTGCGTCCCTGCCCCAAGGTGAAGAGCGCAGGCTCTCAGAGGATGGGAGGAAAGAGGATGGTGCAGACAGCCCTGCGGCCGCCACGCAGCCTTGATATTAGGGTGTATAGCGTGTACTCTGACTTTTGCTTAATAGGTGTTTTTTGTCTCAGGATTCGCCAAGGGGAAAAGTCAAAGTGCCACAGCCCTGTAAAGATAGGGAAAAAGCACAGGCTACATAAAGCCCTTCATTCTGGGGAAGCCAGTGTCCATCTGTCTTGGTTTTAGCCGCCTTGACCAGCTCCCAAGCCACTGCTTCTCCATACTTCTGTGCGTGATTCAAGTTTTGTCCAGCCTTCTCTGTCCCTCACCTCTGCCGCTGCCTGCACCCCATGCCCTTGTCTGGAACGCGGCCGAGCGGGGTCCGGCAGGACTTCTAATCCCACCTGGAACCTGAGCAGGCACGCTTCACATCCTTCTCTCTCTCTGCTCCCTCTGTCCCACTCTTGCCCCAGATTTGTGCTCGCAGGAGCTCACAGGCGGTTTGTTCTGCAAGCTGTCTGCTCCCTCGCCCTTTATCACAGAGACGGCTGCACTGCTCCTTCCAAACGATGCTTGGAAGCCAGTTCGCTGGAGTGTGCAGTAAGTTGAATTGCCACTGTTTCCTGCTGTTCATGTGATAGATAGTCCCATAAAATGGATGTGATGTGGTTATTAGGCTGTGATTCGGTTCATACTGAGCTGTATTGATTGGTGTTGGTTCAGTGCTTGCTACACATTTTATCAATTGACCTTCCAGATTATATCCTGCCTTTGCTTCTTTTACCTCTAATTCTACTTTATCTCCAGTTTTGCGGCTCCTAATTTTCTTTTGCTTGATTTCTCCTAGTATTTCTTTAGTTTTCTATTACCCAGAAAGGCTTTTTCTAATGAAACCATATTTTCCCTCCTCTCCGTGTTTATTTACTTATTTATTTAGCCGGTTGGCCTCCGTTGTTCTGGCCCATCGCTTTTGTCCTTTGAGTGCCCAACTTCTAAAATATCTCTGACCGCACGCAGAAGAACTTTTCCAGAACTTTCCAGTCTCTGACCATCGGAGCTGCAGCAGAGGAGTTGCTTGCTTCGATCTGTAACTAAGAACAGCAGGGCACACAAGGAAGGCAGGGCCATGAGTTCTCGTTTTTGTTATTCTCCATAGCAAGCATTTGGAGTTCTTCTCCAAGTAATGCTGTCTTTCCACTTTTGAGGTTCGTTCTTTACTTTTTTTTTTGGCCTAGTGAATGTTCTGGCATGTTCTTTTCCTTCAGATGTTTACATATAAACATTAGATAATTGAGCAAAGGTGGATGTGGAAAGTAGGAACTTCGGCCGCAGAGGGGGTGGGAGAGATGGGGTTGGGGTAAAGGGTAGAAGGTGGAAAAGGAAGGAAAATGTCATGAAAAGAGGAAAAAGCCAAAGGTCTTTGCGAAGGTGGGGAGCAGAGACACATGCTGCTTGTGTAGGAGGTTGACGGGTTTGTTTGAGGAGTGGTGACACAGAGACAGAGAAGGTGACAGGCCAGGGCACGGGATGGGGGAGGGGCTGGCAATGTTGGAAAAGTTAGATGAACCTATTTGTATAGATTGCAAACCCGTCAGGAACCGTGAATGTTTAAGATACTGCCGAGCGCCCTGTCAACTGCCCTATATCATTAATAATCACAGACATTATTGTAAAAAAAAGTCACAGAAAAATCTGTGTACTTGGAGCAGCAGTGCTGTGACACTGAACTACCTCTGATCAGCAGTTTCCCAAGGGTTTGGTTCTTACGCGCAGTGCTTTTATTTCCCTCAGAAGCGGGACTGAAATAAAATTTCGAGCCATTTATTTCCTCTAACGTGAAGCAGACGTTGTTTGGCCATTTCGTGTGAAAGGACCTGATATTTTTAATGGCTGTTTTTGTGTCCTAAGAATCACTTTGGTTGTGCAAAGTAATTACCACCTGAATGCTTTTTATTGGTGTGACTATATCTTTGGAAGTCCCGTATCGGCTTATCTGAAATTAATTTCTGAGTCACAGTCGCTCAGTACCAACCTCCACAGAATGGGCGACAAGTCCACGCCGTGGAGTTGAAGGGTGTTTTCTTCCTAAGGAAGCACCTCTTTGAAAGACAGAAAGTCATCTAGGAACAAGGCTGTGTGTCCTGTGTCTCTAGCACCACCCTAGGTTCATTTTTGAACCTCACTGCATCGAGGTTCATTTTTGTTCCAATGACCATTCCAACTCCAAGTGCAAAAACACGTGTAACTTTATAGTCTTTCATAATTCCCTGCGAAGTGGTTAAAGAGTGTCCCTGTCTTACTGAGAGACCTTTAACTTCCTGTCTCGCTGAGGATTTCATGTCGGGGCACCCAGGTGGGGAGCTGGGACGTCATTGGATGGAGATATTTTCTAGGATTTTGGGGGGAGTTAGGGGAATCACTGGGCTCTGCAGGTCCACCACATCTCAGTGCTCTCCTGCTGGGCCCAGCCGTGGTTACAGGTCTGCAGCAAGAGACCTTCTTAACCTGTGCCCTTGACCAGCCACTTATTTAGTACTTTCTTTCATTCCATGGGCATGGAGGTCATGATTCATTCTCTCTTCCTCCTTCTCCCAGTTAACACCTCATGAAAGGAATGGGGTGGCACCAACTTTCTTCCTATTTGCTTACAACTGTGCTCAGTCATTGTGTACTTTTGTCAATTTGAAGAACTTTTCATGCCTTTTCAATCATTCCCCTTTAGTACTGGCCCTAATGACAATAATAACCTCTTTTGCCCTTGGAACTGCAAGTAAACAATCTTTGCTAATGTGTGGGTACAGATGCCAGATTGCTTTTTTTCCCAGTTCACTGAGATATAAATGACATGTAACATGTGAGTCCAACACGTACAACATAGTTATTTATTTATGTATTTATTGCAAATTTCATATTGTTGAACTTGACAACTTGTCATTAGATCTGGTTTGTGGAGAGATGAGGCTTAGTAACAAAAGAGTGTGGAGGCATCCAGGCTGCAAAAGCCCCCTGAAGGGACCAGATAGATCATAGAACAGCTGCAACTTGCAAAGGTACCTATGGATTTACCAAAACACTCAAGGAGGAGCTTCAGACTTAAAAGAAAGGCTTGTTTTCACTCAGTCTAGGAGGAGGGGGTTTGGGGAGCAGATCATTGGGGAGAGTTAGAGAATACTCATTAATGAGGACCTACGGGTTTTTCCTTTCTTAAACTCATTTTCCACATACAACAATGAGGGTCAACTCTGCTCAATTGCACGTGGTGGTATCTCACCAGTTACGTCCTTCAGTCAAACTTCTCTGAGGATGTGCAGGCAAACCGAACATCAGAATCCTTCTGATGGCCACTTTTCACTCATTTTAATCCCAAGAAAGTCGATCTTGCTGGGAATTCTGGAACTAGACCACTATGTGGATTTTCTTCTTGCCTTTATAACCAAAGTCCTCAGGTGAATGTGTGAACAGAAGACTAAGAAATGTTGTAAAGACCAGGGAGGGCTATGTTCTCAAACTGTGGCTTCTTTCACTTACATTTTCTTGTTGGGTACTGAGGTGATTAAAATTGAATTTGCTCAGTTATTTTGCGATGATGGGAGAATACTGGTGGAAGCCTGACTGTTGTTTGCTTTATAGTTGGTTCCACATTCCAAGATACTAGACTTCTTGGAAGAGTACTAGTCAAGAGGCTAATAAAAGAGATTTATATTTTCTTTTGGTAGTATTGGTATAACATTGCTATTTTTCTTTTACTTCAAAACTGTGTATTTTTTTAAGATTATTTATTTATTTATTTGACAGAGAGACACAGTGAGAGAGGGAACACAAGCAAGGGGAGTGGGAGAGGGAGAAGCAGGCTTTCCACCAGGCAGGGAGCCCAATGCAGGGCTTGATCCCAGGACCCTGGGATCATGACCTGAGCTGAAGGCAGTGGCTTAACCAGCTGAGCCACCCAGGCGCCCCCAAAACTGTGTATTTTTAAATAAATGATAACGTGATAGCTAGTTAATGCATTTTTGTTGCTGGAATAAATATTCCTTATAATGTGGTAGGAGGACTGTTACGTTATTCCAAGTATGATATCACGACACCAAAATGATGAGCTGGAATCCACACTAAGGAAACTGGTACATAGAATTCTAGAAAGAAAAGACATGGAAAATAGGCCTTTGAATTCTGTTCAAACCTACATTCTGAGACTTCAGGCCAGAACCATCTTTAGTAGATAGGAGGTGGATTCAGTAGTAGGATTCAGTACCTTTTCTTGAAGTAACTGTATTTTGGCATTGCATATGAAGTCCTTCCCATCGGTAGCTGAAAATGCTGTTTGCAAGCTAACTTCACTCCATGCCATGGAGCCAACACATTGATAAAGAGCATCTTAGTTGTTTAAAAACTACAGCGTTTTCTAAGTATTTCTGGTAGAGTTTCTTAGGCTTCTCTATAAGAAAAATCTGACCATGCTTCTCACACTGCATTTAATGTTTAAACTTTTAAAGTGATTGTAACATCAAGTATTATGTAGTCAATTTTATGTGTAACTTGGCTGAGCAATAGTTTTGGCAAACATTATTTTGGATATTTCTGTGAAGATATTTTTGCATGAGATCAACATTTATTTTTTTCCATTTTTAATTAACATATAATGTATTATTTGTTTCAGGGGTACAGGTCTGTTATTCATCAGTCTTACACAAGTCACAGCACTCACCATAGCACATACCCTCCCCAGTGTCCATCACGCAGCCACCCCATCCTTCCCACCCCCTCTCCTCCAGAAACCCTGTTTGCTTCCTGAGATTAAGAGTCTCTTATGGTTTGTCTCCCTCTCTGGTTTCATCTTGTTTCATTTTTTCTTTCTTCCCCTATGATCCTCTTCCTTGTTTCTCAAAGTCCACATATCAGTGAGATCATATGATAATTATCTTTCTCTGATTGACTTATTTTGCTTAGAATGATACCCTCTAGATCCATCCACATTGTTGCAAATGGCAAAATTTCATTTTTTGATGGCTGCATAATATTCCATTGTATATATACACGACATCTTTTTATCCATTCATCTGCCAATGGACATGAGGTCAACATTTAAATTGGACTTTGAATGAGGCAGATTACCTTCTGTAATGTGGGTGGGCCTCATGCAATCAGTTGAAGTCATTAATATAAGGAAGACTGAGGGGTGCCTAGCTGGCTCAGTTGGTAGAACATGTGCCTCTTGATCGCAGGGTAATGAGTTTAAGCCCCGTGTTGGGCATGGAGTCTATTTAAAAAAAGAAAAAAAAATACAACACAGGTTAAGACTGAACTTCTCCCAGCAGGGAGAGATCCTGCTAGCAGATGCCTTTAGGTTCAGACTGCAACTCTTCCTTGAGTCTCTAGCCTGCCCACTGACTCTACAGATTTTAGACTTGCACTTCCATGATCACGTGAGCCAATTTCTTAAAATCAATCAAAATCTCACTCCTTCTCTCTCATTCTTCCTGCCTCCCTGTACCCCATCCTATTAGTTCTGTTTCTGTGGAGAACCCTAATTCAAATATTCTTTGAGCTGAAATGGAACTTGAAGTCATGTAGTCCAATGCTCTTCTTTGTAATGATAAGGAAAAGTGACACCCACTGAAATAAATGGACTTACCTAAACTACCCAGCTAAGTAACTGGGCTTCCCATGCAGCATATTTATTATGTAAATAAGGCAGAGGCAGGTAGTAATGGAATATATGCTTAGAGGTGACTAAACTTCTCAATATAAAGACTTTAGTCTTTATTATTATTTTATTATTATAAATTATTTTATTATATAAGTTACTATATTCTGGTAGATTTGCAGGGCAATTGAACAGAGCTTATCATCCAGTACTATTTTCTTGTCCCTTTACATTTAGCCCTAGTATTCAGTGGCTAACCTTGAAGGACAGTGAAATATTAGAAAACGTTAACCCACACAAAACTCTGACCTGGTTCAGAAATGCCTTTAATAAAGTTTGAAAAACAATTACTCCAAATATGTATCTGGGGGAACTGGCTCCATTTCAGTTTATTCAGGGTTTTGAAGCACCTAAAAAAAAAGTATGCCTTAAAATTCCATTTCAATTATCTTTAATAAGATCAACTTGTCTGATACAGATGCAATATGAGAAGCAGAGCAAAAAATATTTTCCTTTCCAAATAATTCTTTCTAAAAACAATTATGGTGCATTTTCTTGAAACCACTTCAGGGTGGTGAGTCTTATTTGTCATTTTAACTTCCTTCTGTCTTGGGAAGAGCACAGACATAACATCTCTTGGCTCCTAAATGATTTCTGTAATGACTATCTGATGGTGGGACCTTCCTAATAACACTATGACCAAAAGACAGTATTTTTGTGTCACTCTCAGGGATATATATATCCCTGAGAGTAACATACGAGTCTGCACATGGTTAAATTTTTTTTTTACTTCTTATTTTGAAATGACTTTAGATGTACAAAAACATTGCAAAAATAGTACAAAGAGTTCCCTTAAATCCATCCAGATTGTCTCAGATGTTACATTTGCTTTATTTTTCTCTCTGTATTGATTTGTGTGTGTGCATACACACCCCCTATATTTACCTGGATTGATTGAAAGTTGCACACATTAAGCTCTTTTTACTCCAAAATATTTCTTAAAGCAGGAATTCTCTTAGAGAATAATGGTTTAATTATCAAAGTCAGGAAACTAACCTTGATATAGCACTTGAATCTACTCAATTTATTCAAATTTCACCAGCTAGCCCACTAATGTCCTTTATGGTGAAAGAAAAAAAAAACTTATCTAGTTTAGGATCCAAATGATTGAATTTTTAATTTTCACATTTGTAACAGGTTAAAGTTTTGCATGGAAATTAATGATCCCTCTTCCTCCACTCCAACTCTACTGCCCCCCTAATAAATCAGAATCAATGTGTATATATTTTTCAGTATTGTCTATACTCTTTTGTTTGCACACCTATAAAGTGTATTTCTTTATGCTTCTGTGAAATTTAGGAAATTTACCACATTCATATGCATCTTGGCTTTTTCATTTAATTGTAGATTAGGAACATCCTTTGAGGGAAACAGATTTATGTAATTCTTTTGTTTTTAAACCTTTTTAATTAAGGTAATATATGCATATTGTTAAAGACAAATGGAGAGACTTATACTGAAGTGCACCAGTGCTTTCTTCCACCTGTTTCACATCTCCTAGAAAACCATTTCCGTTACTTTGTGTATCCCGTGGACTGTTCCATTCCATTCCGTAAATAACATTCCTCTACTACCATTTCTTGGTTCATCATTTTTAGTGGTGTAATATTCAGTTCCTTTTATGGTTTGTGGGTATTTATCTCTCTCACACCTCTGTTCCTCACTGCATTGCCTATCCTTTCTAATAAAATTACAGTTCAAATTTTTGATTAAAAATATTTTCAGAGTGTACATCTTGTGATTATGAAATAGCACATTTCATGAAATAGCCACGTGCTGAGGCTCATAGTATCCTACAGTTAAGGTGTTTTTCTTCTAAAACTTCCCCCCTGCACCCCCCCATGGTTAAAAATTGCCTCCAACTTTGAATTTGCTTCATGTACATGAAACTAATGCTAATTCTCCTCATACGCTTGACAAACTTTTCTTCTGTGTCCAGAGCTCTTATCAGGTGAATGTTTAGATGGTCCTTTTCCTCTTTTGGAGCCCTGAGTCCACCTGTTCTAGCGTAGGCAGCATCTTTTCCAGACTTGGTGTACGCGTCTTGTCTTGGTGCTTCTTTTTGCCTTCCTTCTAGAGATTAACTTATCCTTTTTCCCATATTCAGTTTCTTTGTACCTAGGTCATTTTCTATCGATTTCTCCCCCTACGTGTACCACTTAAAAAAAGCTTTTCCCGTGACGTATAGTTGACACACAGTGTTGCATTCATTTCAGGTGTACAACATAGTGACTCAGCAGCTCTGGGTGGTGCTGTGCCCGCCGTGGGTATAGCTCCCCGTTGTCCCCGTGCAGTGCTATTACAGTAGCATTGACTCTCTCTCCCCTACGCTGTGCCGTTTATTCCCATGACTTCTTCACTTCCTAGCTGGACGCCTGCATCTCCCACTCCCCTTCACCCATTTTACCCAACTCCCACCCTGCTTCCCTCTGGTAACCACCAGTTCTCTATATTTATGGGTCTGTTTCTGCTATTTGTTTGTTTTGTTTGCTGCATTCGATAACTTCCTGTATAAAGATACTTTGTATACAACTTTTTTAGACCTTGCACTTCAGTTTCTTTTGCTTTCATAGTCAGTTGACTAGGTATTGACTTTTTGGTTAAAAATTAGTTTCCCCCAGGGGCATCTGGGTGGCTCAGTAGTTAAGCATCTGAGTCTTGATTGTGGTTTAGGTCATGATCTCAGGGTTGTGAGATGGAGTCTCACAGTGGGGAGTCTGCTTGAGATTCTCTCTCTCTCTCTCTCTCTCACTCCCCCTGCCCCATCCCCTCTGCTCCCTCTCTCTCTCACTTTCTCCAAAATAAATAAATGAAATCTTTAAAAAAAAATTAGCTTTCCCAAACTTTTGAAGTCATTATTCTCTTGCCTTTGGCTTCTAATGTTTTTGAAAATTCCAGTATTGTTCATATTCCAGATTGTTTGCAAACGATCCATATCTACTCAGGAAACTCTTGGGCTCTTGTTTTTTCTCTGATGTTCTGAAGTTTGATGATTATATATCTTACTGTGGTTTATTATCATTTTTTATGAGCTTTCTGTGGGTCTCTATCTAGAGAAATATATTTTCTAGTCTGGGAAAGTTTAATTTAGTTTTTTTTTTTTAATTCTTCCTTTTGTATTTCTTTCTGGTACTCAGTCAGATACTAAACTCTCTGGATGGATTTATTTTATTTTTTTACCTTCTCTATCATATCACCCTTAGAGTTTGAGATTTTTTCCTCAGTTATATTTTCAATCCTATCGAATTTTCCATTTCAGCAGTTATATTTATTTTCCAAGAACCATTATTTTTTAAAGATTTTATTTTTTTTTTGGACAGGGAGAGACACAGAGAGGGAACACAAGCAGGGGGAGTGGGAGAGGAACAGGCTTCCTGCAGATCAGGAAGCCCCATGCGGGGCTTGATCCCAGGACCCTGGTATTGTGACCTGAGCAGAAGTCAGATGCTTAATGACTGAGCCACCCAGGCACCCCTCCAAGAACCTTTTTTTTTTTTTTTTAAATTTTATTCCCTTTCCTCCTTCTCTTCCTGCTCTTCCTACTCCTCCCCTTCACACTTCTCCTTATTGTCTTCTTCTTCTGGAATTCTGTTTCATAGATGTGCTGTCTTTGTCTTTCTGAGGATAGTAATTTTAATTCATAGCTTAACTTGCTGTGTGTGTGTGTGTGTGTGTGTGTGTGTGTGTGTGTGTGTGTCTGTGTGAATGGCTTCTATTTCCTTAAAGTTTCTTTTGTAAATGTGTTTTAGCCTGCCTTCCATGTTGGAGCTTTCAGTCAACTTCTATTGATCCAGTTGCCTGCTCGTATTGAAGAACCATTTGGTAGATCTGGATTGCTTTGTAGAATTTATTGGCTTGTGGACTTTATTGTAGGGTGGTCAGGCTTCTGTTATTTAGAGTATACCAGACGTCCATTACTTTAGGTCTTTTATCTTGATCGCTCAGGATTTTGATAGAGGGATGTTTCAAATGCCTTTATTAGTTATCTCTTCATAAAAAAAAAATCCCAAAACATAGTGGCTTAAAATAGCATTTATCTTATAGTTTCTTCATGTCAGGATCTGAGCGTGGCTTGTTGCCTCCTCTGTCTCAGGGTGCCTGAGTCAAAGGCTGCAGTCAAGGGGGGCAGTTAGGGCTCTAGTCATATAAAGACTCGACTGGGGAAGGATCTGCTTCCAAGCTCAGTTTTGAGGTTATTGGCAAGATTCAGTCCCTTGTGGGCTTTTGGACTGAGCACCTCAGTTCCTTTCTGTAAGCTGCCTTGTTTTTTCACCACTTGAGTCTCTCCAACACGATGAGTTACTTCATTAAAGTAAGCAGTCTAAGAAGCCAAGACAGGGTGTCAGTGAGATGAGACAGTCTTAAGTCACCTAATCTTTCCATCACTTTTTCCACATTTTATTTGTTAGAACTGAGTCACTGGGTCCAGCCCACATGCGAGGGAAGGCTATTACCTAAGGGTGTGAATGCCAACAGAAAGGTATTATGTGGAAGCATTTGGAAAGCTGTCAACCACAATGCCCAGGAAGTTAGGATCCAGTCTGTAGGCATTCTGGCAACTGGGTGAGGAGGACATGGTAAGGCTTGTGTCCCCTTTCAGTAAACAGATGTAATATTTCTCTTTTTCTCTTTTTTTTTTTCCATCTAGCCCTTATCTTTGTGTTCACCTGATGTCTTCAAGGTGGAGCATTGGTTTCAGTTTCTTTAGGAGAGAGACCCTTATTGTCCTACGAGGATGGGAAATGTGTATTTACCTTGAAGTAGAAGGCTGAAGAGAGAAACTGATAATTTAACTGCTTCTTATGCATATTTTAAGTCCATTTCCCTTTCTTACCTCCAAACTTGACCTTCAGGTTGTGTAATACCTTATTTTCCAATTCCTAAACCTTTTAAATGTTCTTCAGGGATGAACCAATTTGCTTCTCATTGATGCTATCCTCTGGGGGCCCATAAGTTTGTGCTTCCTTTGCTCTGATTTAAGTCAACATCAATCCTGTATTCTCTTTCCATCTTCACATAATTAGTTGACATTTCTTGTTTGCCGTTGTCTTCTTCTCATTCTCTTTGTCCAGGAGGGTTTTAAACATTTTTTAAAAATCTTACTTTTGTCATTTTAGTGAGGTTTGGGAGAAGGCGGGGACAAATGCACATAACCCTCCACAATTCAGTGTTAACGGAGGGTCTTTCTTTCTCTCTCTCTCTCTCTCTCTCTCTCTCTCTCTCTCTCTCTCTCCCTCTCTCCCTCCCTCCCTCACGTCTCCCTCCCTCCCTCCCCTCCTTCTTTCCTTCCTTCCTTCCTCCATAAAATGATACATATATCTTAAGGAAAAATCTCAGGCAGTAATCAGTGACAAAAGGTGCTGCTACCATACCAGTATTGATTGCTATCTAAATGTGGGGTGATTCCTGCCTATCTCTGTACCACCAATATGATTCTATTCCTCTTATTCCCAGAAATTCATGGACTTCTATCCACACTTCTGATATTCTCTTCATTTGGTCTGCTCTCTTACAAAGCTCCCATTCTTAACTTTTTTTCCCTATCTCAAATCAAATATCCAGTTATTTAAGTAGCCATTAGAAAGAGAAAAACCTGTTGGCCCATTAGAATAATTCACTTTAAGATATCAACGTGAGCAGTGAAGAACTTCAAATTGTAGCCCAGCCATCTGCTAGTAATATGACTGTTTAAAAACCTTTTCACCTCTTTATAATCTTTAATTTCCTCATCTTTGAAATAGGAAAAAAAATAACATCATCATGGACAAGATAGATAGACTTCTTGGCATAGTATCTGGAAGATAGGGAGCATATAAACACTAGTAGTAGTTGTTGCTGTTGCCATCATGATCATTACTTTTATTAATGATGGGTGAGGAACCAGGGATATCTAATGTGTATGTGTGTGTGTGTGTGTGTGTGTGTGTGTATATATATATATATATATATGTACTAATAAAAATCTGCTGGAGAGAAAAGATTCTATATTGAGTATTCTATATTTCCTAACAGAAAATGAGGTGTCAGAAAGTGTCTGGTCTGCAGAATTTTGAAGTTATGGGGTTAGGTGCATTCATGCCATGCTCAGATTATTATATCCTCCTGACTTTGACTTGTGATAATATTTCATGTTCTTGAGGTCTCCTTGGTCTGATAATAATATAGCCACACTTTCTGATTATTGACTGCATGGTTATAGCCTTTTCTGTTCTTTTACTGTCAACCTGTGTATTTCATATCTGTGATATATATTTAATAATGTATCTCTTGTAAAGAGAATGTAGTTGAGGCCTTTTTTTGTAATTCAGCCTGACAGTCTCTGTCTTTACTTAGACTCTTTAGTCCATTTATATATAATGCAAATATTGTTGAGTTTAAGTCTATCATTTTGCTATTTCTTCCATCTGTTTTTTAGTACTTTGTTTCTCCTTCTTGCCTTTCTCTCTAGTTTTGATGGCAGGAGAAATTTTTTGTGATGACTTTCTGTATTATCATAACTAGATTCTTGGTGCTCTTTGTATGTTAATTCTTTAAAAAAACTTTAAGTTTTTCTCAGTGATACTATACTTGCCTTTAATATTATTCAATGAAGCTCTTGTTTCAAGCACTGTACTTTTAAAGAAGAAAGTTACTCTTGATTTTCTGTTGACCAAATTTTTCACAGCTGTGGGCTAGAGAGATTTTCTTGTTCTTCCTGGCAGCTATGTAAAGCCAATTGCTTTACTTTGAGATCCCAACTTCAAACTGTTCACTGAGGTTTAAGCTGAAGCTGTATTTTCCTTGCCTTGCCTCGTCCCTGCCCCTGCCCCTCCCCCCCTTTCTTTCTGCCTGCCTGCTTTTCCTACCCGCTTCCTCCTTCCCTACTTTCTCTCTCCCCTTCCTTCCTTCTTTCCTTCCTCCCTCCCTCCCTTCCCTTCCTTTCCTTACTTTTCCTTTCCTTCCCTTCCCGTTCTTCCTTCCCTTCTTTTTCCCTCCCTCCCCCTTCCCTTCTCTCTCTCTCTCTCATTCCTTCTTTGCTTCCTTTCTTCATAAGAAAGTCCTGTGGAGAGGCCATGTCTTAGTTAATGAGCATCCATCAAAGTCTACCAACAAAACGAAACAAAACAAATAGAAACACCATGTCAGCAAAGTATTTTAGAATATTCTTGTGGACCAGATGGAGAAATGTGCAGTAGAGAGTAATAAAGAGAGGGGGTTTCATAAACAACTCAGCAACTGAATAATAGTTTTGTCATATTGATATCTGGAGGAGGGGTTCTCTTGTTGAATGCCACTGAACTTATATCCAGACATATTCTGTTCTCTGTATTTTAAAAGCAGGGGATTAAATAAATACTTCAGAAGCATTTTTCTAACCTATGGGAAACCTATTTGCATTGTAGGGGCAATCTACAATGCCGGTTTAAAGAAAAGGTTTTTTTTGGTAAGTGTCTTGGGTAGCCTCAGGTCAGGTTCTTTTCCACCTAACCACCCTTATCTCTACCCCGACCTGTACCCCTGGTTTTTAGATTCAAGATTCAAAATTATCTCAATAGTTAGACAAAGGAATTGATATTGACAAAGTAAAATGTAAGTGAATGAATATGAAATTTAATATAACTAATTAGAAATGGTATATTTTTAGGTATGTATGTAATATCTATAAAAATATGTAGATACACTGATTTCTGCACGTATTTACACACAGGACAATGCATATCAGAAGTACCTAGGTGTTCCAAATGCCATAAGAACCAAACATAGAATTCAAGAGTTAAAAAACAATCCTAATTAAATGTTAGACTGCACATTTAAAAGAATACATAAAGTTCAGATCATGTAAGAATATCTGGTGATACCTAGAGTGTTGTAACTTCTCTAGGAATTTTATTTTATTGCAAATAGAAAGTAAAAAGAAAAATAAGACTGGGATAGTTGAGCTTGTGAAAACTGTTTCCTACAGAGAATAATATGAGAAAATAAGAATGCTGATTATGAACAGAAAATTCACAGGACATGAAAGCCCTGGAGGCCTTGTGTACAGTGTCTCTATACAAGACACATGATTTTTTCTGTTGCTGTAGATGAGAAGTGCTTCTCAGATTTTCCACTAAAGTATCCTTAATGATACTTGTCAAATTTCTTTGAGAACCCACATTTCATTTAAAAATATTATTCAAATATTGCATTCTACTTTATAAGTTTGGTCTAATGCAAAATGAGGGTTTTGTTTCCTTCCCTTCCTATATTTGGAGAACATTTATTCTGTGTCATCCTGTGTTCTCTGGGGTACACTTGTATGCTTGGGTATTCACACTGCAGGTTGAGATGAGACCAATGGGTAGAAATTCCTGGGACTATATCTTTCACTCAAAACCTCTAAAACAAAAATCAAAATATGTATATTTTGCATACATTGCAAAATACATTTACTTTCTAAATACATACATTTACTTTCTAAATTTTGCATACATTGTCTTGAAAATCTGAAAATAAGCCACCAGAGCCTGAGTAGCCATCTCCCTCCTGTCCTTTTTTTGGATCATTTGTAGTAATGATACCTGTGGTAGTTTTAGGCTGGACTAGATAATTCATGAATTTCTTTGACCTGTGATAGCTTTAAGATTAGACATTACATTTTGTATCCAGGGAGAGTAAAAAGATAGGAGAAACAAGAAACTTTAAAGACATCCAGATCAAGTAAATGTTAAATACTAAGATTGTGGATCAAAGGAATGAAATGTTTAGGTTGGAAGCAATGGTGGAGACTTCCGGGTACCCTGGAAAATGGCTATTACTAAATTCGAATCTTTCCAAAATACTATACAGATCAACAAGAGAAACAAATACAGCCCACATAACCCATAATGTCAGCCTAATCAGAAGAAAAATAACACTGCCAACTTTAAATTACTTTTGAGTAGAAAAATATACAGTAGTCACCCTTGTCTGTGGTTTTGCTTTCTCAGGTTTCAGTTGTCGGTGGTCAACAGCAGGTGGGATGCACATGATTTTCTCTCTGACATGTGGTCAGAGGGTCAGTCCTGAGCGGTCAGCTACGTCATGGCCTCTCTGTCATTCACCGTGTTCCGTCTCCTCATTTTATTGTCACGTAGCATCACCAGAAGGGTGAGTATAGTACTACAAGACATTCTGGGAAACAGACACGTTCACATAACTTTGATTACAGTATATGGTGATAATTGTTCTAATTTATTATTAGTTATTGTTAATATCCTGCTGTGCCTACTTTATAAATTAAACTTCATCATAGGTATGTATATTTAGGAAAAAAACATAGAGTTTGGTACTGTCATGGTTTCAGGCACCCACTGGGGTCTTGGATCATATCACCCACGAATAAGGGGGGACCACCATACCCCAACTCTCAACACTATGATCAACTTAAGCCTCATAAACCTTTTGGAGAATGAGCCGTATCCCAATTCTTGCCTCCCCCTCCTCCCCAGCCAAGTACATAAAAGAGAAGAGGAGACAGAAGCACCAAGGTTAAACCTGAAAATTACAAAACCTCCAATTAAACTCTTGTGTGAAATGAAAAAATACAAACAGGAATTATGGAATTCATAAGAACTCATTAGAATGTTATATATTAAAATTTATGGAGGGGTACCTGGGTGGCTCAGTTGATTAAGCGATGGGCTTGGTTTCAGCTCAGGTTATGATCTCCTGGTCATGGGACAGAACCCTGAGTTGGTCTGTGTGCTGAGCGTAGAACCTGCCTAAGATTCTCTTTCTGCCTCTCTCTCTCCCCTTCCCCCTGCTTATGCTCTCTCTGTAGAATAAAGTAAAATAAAATAAAATAGAATAAAATAAAATTTACGGAATACATTTAAAGCAGGTAGGGGAAACTTCATAGAGCTAAATACTTTTATTAGTGAAAGTGAGATAGTGAAAATGAATGAAATTCATAGCTGAAAAGGAAAAAGCCCAACAAAATAAATTTTTAAAAAAGTCAAACAGAACAAAGATAAAAGCAAAAATTAATGAGGCATTGAAAAACAGAAGATCTAAGTTCTAATTAGTTTACCAAAATTTTCTTTTTGAAAAAAAATTAATGGGGCACCTGGGTGGCTCAGCGGGTTAAGTCTGTGCCTTTGGTTCAGGTCATGATCTCAGGGTTCTGGGATCGAGGCCAACATCGAGCTCTCTGCTCAGTGGAGACCTGCTTCCTTCTCTCTCTCAGCCTGCCTCTCTGCCTACTTGTGATCTCTCTCTCTGTCAAATAAATAAAGTCTTAAAAAAATAATAAAAAAATCAGCTAACTTATCAAGGGAAAATATGAGAAAGACTATAATCACAGATAAAGAGATGATAAGGGGAAAATATTGAAATAGAAGTAATTTTTTTATTTTTTAGATTTTTATTTATTTACTTGACACAGAGAGAGAGATTACTAGTAGGCAGAGAGGCAGGCAGAGAGACAAGGAGAGGAGGAAGCAGGCTCCCTGCTGAGCAGAGAGCCCGATGCGGGCCTCGATCCCAGGACGCTGAGATCATGACCTGAGCCGAAAGCAGAGGCTTTAACCCACTGAGCCACCCAGGCGCCCTAGAAGTAATTTTTTAAAAAAGATTTTATTTATTTGACAGATAGCGAGAGAGGGAACACAAGCTGGGGGAGTGGGAGAGGGAGAAACAGGCTTCCCACTGGACAGGGAGCCAGATGTGGGTCTCGATCCCAGGACCCTGGGATCATGACCTGAGGAGAAGGCAGATGCTTAATGACTGAGCCATCCAGGTGCCCCAAAATAGAAGTAATTTTTAAAAAGATACTAAAGGACTGTTTTTCATACTTTTTTGTTCTTCATGCTTTTATGATAACCTAGATACTTAAGTTTCAAGGATAACACAGTTTATCAAAATTGGATGCAGACGCCAGTTTAGAAATACAAATATTTTATAAGAAATAAAGTTATCAAGAGATTACCTCACATAAAATCAAGATACTAAGTTAGTTTCACAGAATTTTACCAAACTCAGTCTCAATGCTGTTTTTGTTTAAATTCATTGAAATTGATGGGAAACTTCTAAATTCTTCTTATAAAGCATTGACATCTAAATCTAATATAGTACATACATATAAAGAAATTTATCAGTCAAGATCACTAGTGAATAATGCAAAACATTATATATTAGCAAGCGTAATCTAATACTACATTAAGAAGATATTACTATTTAAGAAAATAATGATATGCTTATATCACTCAGTATTAGGAAATCCATTAACTTCATACACTGTATTAATAGATCATTAATTAAAAAAATCCCTTATCCTGCTCCATTATGTAATAACTATTTGAAATTTGCTATTTATTTTTCCTTGCGCCAAAACAGAAAAACAGATTTACTGTGTTTGCATGTATATGTAGTTCATTTTTGCTTTTTAAAAAAACTTTTTGAGTGGTATCATACTCTTTTTCTGAAACTTGCCTTTTATTATTTATTTATTTTTAAAAGATTTATTTATTTTGGAGAGAAAGAGTGCAGGGGAGAAGGGCAGAGGGGGAAGGAGAGGGAGAGAGAATCTCAAGTAGACTCTGCCCTGAGCATGGAGCCCAGCGCAGGGCTCGATCTCACAACCTTGAGATCATGACCTGAGCCAAAATCAAGAGTCCAATACTTAACTGACTCTGCCTCTCAGGCACCCCTGCAACTTGCTTTTTAATTCAGTGTTGTATTTATGATAATTACCTCTGTTCCTTTGTATAGGTTTCATTCATTCATTTTCATTGTTGGATAATAATGTTATATTAATATCTCACAATTTATGTGTTTTCTCTTGATTTGTATTTAAATGATTTCTATTTTCTTGTTATTAATATATTTCTGCTTATATTTAATATCCATATAAAGAGTTTTTAAGGTATTTACAAAGAGTGAATTGTTGGTAAATGCCTTAATTTTCACTAGATGTTGTCCAAATCCTCTCTGAAGTGAGAATAACAATTTTCTCTTCCCCTAGAAGGAGCAAGTTATTCATATCTTTTCTAGCACTTGATTTTTGTCAAACTTTCAATATTTCCAATGTAATTTGTGTAAAATGGCACCCCACTGTGGTTTAAATTTGCATTATTTGCTTTTGAAGTTTACCGTGGTTTCAGATATTTACTGTTTATTCCTGCTTGTTGCTGTCCATTGCTTGTTCCTTTATTTTGGCAGTATTTTTCTTTGGAGTTGTCTTTTTTTTTTTTAATTTGAAAAATTCTTTATATATTCTAGATACTAATCCTTCTTCAGTTACATACAGGTCTCTTTCTCAGTTGATAGCATGTTATTTTATTTACGGACTTTGGTGAGAGTGAGTTGCTAATTTTGTTATAGTTTAATTTTCATTATTTGTGATTATTATTTTGAATAAATTTAATAAATTACTCTCTACCCCAAGGTAAAAAAGAAAAAAGATTCTCCTATATTTCCTTCTAAATATTTTTAACTTCAACTAGTATTTGTCTTTAATTAAAATTGATTACAGCCTATGCTTAAAGTAAAGATTCAGTGTTATTTTTGACATAATTAATCAATTTTCTCAGCACCGTTTATATGTCATTAATTTAGGAATCCTCTTATGCCTTATAGAAAGTTTCTATACATGCATGTTCTTCCAGTTTCTGTATTCTTTTCCATTGGTCTCAGTGTCTATGTTTCTCAATCAAAGCCACACTATCTTAATTACTGTGCCTTAATAAAAAGTCTTGAGAAGGCAAGGCTCTCCATCTTATTACTGTTCCTCAAAATTTTCTTGGCTATTCGTGGTCTTTTGCATGAAATAAATGACTTTTTGGTTTTTTGCAGTTATTCTGAATTTCCTTTAACTTTGCCTCTACTTTGTGTCACTCCTTTTCTTGTTTCAAAGTCTTAAACTTAGGCTCCTGTGACTAACTCAGGTCACACACTTACACTTCGGTAACCAAGGATGTGAAAAACTATTTTCTACTTTGACTTCTCTGTGTTGGTAAGTGGAGCCCTGCTTTTCATCTATAGTCAGACTTTCTTCAAATAGGATGACAAGTATTTCAGTGATTTTCTGTTGCCTGACCACTTATCTCAGTGATCAGTGGTATAAAATAACAATTGTTTTATTGCTAGATGATGATTTTGGGGACAGAGTTTGGCTAGGAGATTTTTATGTTCCATGTGGTGTCACCTGAGGTCAGTTGGTGGTAGTAGGCTGGTGCCTGGTCTGCTCTGAGGAATCATATGTTTGGTGTCTGGTGGAAATGGCTGGAAAACTGGGTTCAGGTGGGACTGTTGATCAGCGTGTCTACACGTGGCCTCTCTAGCTTGGTGGTTTCAGGGTATTCATACTTACATGGGTACCTAGAAAGAGTGGTCCAAAAGACCAGACGTGGAAGCTACCAGTTTCTTAAGGTGTGGGTGGAGCCATTTTGCTGCTTCTGTTAGTCAAAGCACAGAGGCTACCCAGATTCAAAGAGAAGAGGCATGGGCCCCACTTTTTGGTGGGAAGAGAATTAAAGAATTTGCTGCCGTCTTTAATGTGCCATGATAAGTTTGGGTCCTGGGCATCCAGTATTCTAAGGTCCTCTAAAATAAGGTCAGTTTTCTCTTTCAAAAAGAAAAAGACCATGTTGTATTTTCTTTCAGTGCTCTATCTTATGTACTTTGTAAGCCTTATCTTGTAGGGCCAACATATCAAGAATCAAACCCGTCTGTAAGGAATCTGATAGAGGAATGAGTTGAATGAATGGCTGCAACTAAGTTTGGAGTGAGAGGAGTTTATTTGTGTTATTTGAAATCATTAGAAATTAAGTAAATATCCTGAGTCTTATCATACTTAATTAAATGACTCATTTCTGTCCTTGCTTTGCCACTGCTTGACAGAATTCTTACGTAAGTTATCTCTGGATCATAGGCTTCTCATCTGAAAATGCGCTTCTTATTATGTATCCTATCTACCAGATGATGTTGTAATGCTGTTGTGAAAATAAATGTGATAAAAGATGCAAAAGCCCTTTGAAAATTAAAGGAATACTAATTTAATTCATTATAGCCTATCAGTAATTTTTCCATCATGTAGGAAGAGTTTAACTTTGTAGAAGTGAACTGCAGTTGACCCCTTGAACAACAGTTCTGAACTGTGTGGTCTGTTTATATGTGGAGTTTTATAGTACAGCGCTGTAAATATATATTATCTTCCTTATTATTATTATTATTTTTAAGATCTTATTTATTCATTTTGACACAGAGAGAGAGATTACAAGTAGGCAGAGAGGCAGGCAGAGAGAGAGGAGAGAGGAGGAAGCAGGCTCCCTGCTGAGCAGAGAGCCCGATGTGGGCCTCGATCCCAGGACCCTGGGATCATGACCTGAGCCGAAGGCAGCGGCTTTAACCCACTGAGCCACCCAGGCGCCCTGGATAAAATCTTTAAAAAACNCTTATGATTTTAATATTTTTTCTCCAGCTTTATTGTAAGAATACAGTGTATAATACATGTAACATACAAAATATGTGTTAATTGACTATGTTATCGGTAAGTTTGTTGGTCACCAGTGGGCTATTAGCAGTTAAATTTGGAGGGAGTCAAAAGTTATTATTATTTTTTTAAGGTTTATTTATTTATTTATTTGACAGAGATCACAAGTAGGCAGAGAGGAAGAAGAGAGAGAAGTTTGGTTCCTGGGCAGGGAGCCCGATGCGGGGCTTGATCCCAGGATCCTGAGATCATGACCCGAGCCGAAGGCAGAGGCTTACCCCACTGAGCCACCCAACTGCCCCCGGGAGTCAAAAATTATACTTAGATTTTTGACTATACAGAGGTGAGGGGAATTGGTGTGCCTAAACCCCCATTGTTCAAAGGTGAGCTATACAGTTTCTTAAACGTTTTGGCAAATCATACTACAAGTTTTGCTATGAGATTGTGATCTCCTCAAGGGAAGCTATTTGGAGATCGAATGAAGTGAGTTATTTTCTTATAGTTGCACATATTCCTGATGAAGTTTCCCATACACAAAAAATAAAATGACCGGTAAACTCAAAAAACTGTTATTTTGGTGAGATCATGCTAGAAATCAAATTCCTGTCTTCAACTTTCAATAGAATTGACCAGGAAAGTATAAAAGCAGGTAAAAATTCCCACCTCCGTATGAAAACTGGGAAGAGTCTGATGCACGTTCCAGTCATTTTGAGGATTCTCATTCTTCCTGCAAGCACGCTGGATGGGAGGATGGCTTAATCAAAGTCCGCCACGTCGCTGCGAAGGTGTGAGCACAGAGCGCTGGCCGTGCGCACAGAGGAAGGCAGCTCACTAACACTTGTTCCAACAGGGGTGCCCAGGTGGGTGCACTTACCAGGACGCTTCTGCAGTGGGCATCGTACCAGGTCATGAGCTGGCTTTTCCTCTAATGAACAGAGGCAGAAGATTGCAAAAGAGAAACTGCAGTTTAATAAAAAAAAAAAAAAAAGGGGGGGCAGNAAAAAAAAAAAAAAAGTGGGGGCAGGTTTGCCCTTAAAAAAAAAAATCACAGGAGTGCCTCTTGCCGAAATAGTTTTACCACAAGAAACTGGAGACTGTAGATAGAGCATTTTGTATTTTCACACGGGAGTGATATCCACTTAAATTTAGAAGACAGACATAAAGGAGGGAAAAGGTGAGAGATTAGGATATCATACTTAAAACCGTAAAGCATGATTGATATTTCAAAAACAAGTGCGAGTGGCAAATAGATTATACACTGCATAAAATTGAATTAAGGAAGTAGGATAAAGGTCTGAGATATTCACCCGATATTCAAGGGAAAGGATAAATATATGAAAATGCATTGGGCCAACACCATATCACGATGTTCCCATCTGGGTATAACAGCATCCCCAAGAACTGCTGAACAGGAAAATAATAGAAGACCACTTTTTTGAGCTGAGGAAAGCTCTGTATCTGCCAATTCAAGGGCCCATTGGTGAATAAGATTTATAATAAAAGGAGGCAAAGACCTCATCCTTCTAATATTTTTTAAACACAAAGGAAAAAATCTTAGAAGTTTTCAGATGATGACCATGAAAGGACCCACACCTACATCTCTCTGTGGTTGGAACAAGAGTATAAATGAAGGCTCTCACACCCCATGTCCAGATAGTAGTAAAATAATTAGAATTAGGTTACTAGTAAAAAATTAGAATCAAATGTCAGGAATAATTCTTGAAAGAGAAGATACTTAATATAAGAAAGTAATACATTGAGAGCAAAAATCAACCATCTGTGCTTATGGAAATCATTGTTGGCTAGGGAGTAAATGTATGCTGAACATATCTTGTCTAGTAGGATGGCAGTACAGTTTCCTTCTTGATTACTCAAGAGCAGAGTTTTGGATATGATTTTAACATCCTAATTTAGCCAGTAGGAAAATTAAGATAGATTGGATGGTCAAGGCAAAAAAGAACAAAAAAAAAATTTAAGAAATAATATAACAAGACAGCTGACATCAAAAGAAAACAAACTTTAGAAATAAAAAATAACTATAACCAGGATGTCCACCAATAATACTAAATGCACCAGGAATGGCAATATGTATTTGTTATATGAAGATGCTAAACTGAACCCATTTATCAGAAGTACCTAAAACCAAATAATCATGTTTTAAGTAGAAAAAATGGGAAAAGATATATCAGGCATACAAAAAAAAAACCCACACAAAAATAGGCAAAATACTACTTATATCCACTAGAATTGGTATTAGCTGTGTTTAAAGGGTGTAAGAATGACTTAGTGTTTTTAAACTATTAATAATACATCAAGTTAGTTGATCAAAAAGGAGAAACAAAAACTTTAATGAGGTTCTAAAAAGGCTAAGGCCAACATACGTTCCTTATTTTTAAAAAATCTTCGCAAACTACATAAAAGGATACCCATTTTAAACTAGAAGTCCATGTGGTACATAATAATGATAATCTTCCACAGAATCCGGTAACTGAGGCAAAGATCCTGCTACTATCAGTATTGTTTTACAGTATTGTGGGAGTTCTCGGTAATGCACCAAGGCAGAAAGCCATAACGATCAAAATATTCATGGGAATGGAAAATACAGAATTCTTAACACTTATCTGTGGTAGAACTAGGAACTTCAAGAAAGCAAAACTGCTGATCAAGTTGAAAGATAACTCAGAGATGTGGCCAGATTAAAAACACACGCAGGTTAGTAACCTTCCCATGAATTTGAACTACCAATTTAGAAAATCTAATGAAAAACCGTATTCCTAAGAATAGCAAATGTATATATAAGACGAGCTACAAAAGGTCACTAAAACCAGAGTTCACCAAATGACCGAGAATTTTAATAAATGGAGAAAAATGTGGTGATGGTTAATAAAGAACCAGTTTTCCCCAAATTCATTTATCAAGTGAATACTATTCCAATAAAAATCTAAGCATGAGTTTTGTTTTAAACAAAATGCTTCTAAAGTTCATCTTGAATAATAACAAGAATGTTTTAAAAACTTCTGGGGAAAGGGATAATAATTTTCCCCTTTCAGATATAGAGATTTTAATATATATTGAAAAGATGAGCTTCTATAACATTGTAATGTAATAAGCCTCAAATTTACTAAAAATCAAAAGAATTTTGGGTTATTTCCTTAGACTTTGGAAGGAGAAAGATGCTTTTTCAGTCATTATTGCAGCTATAAATTTGCATTGAAAGTCACCTTTAGGAATGAGTCTGTTTATAGGAAGCAATAGCAAAACCCAGGGAGCTGACCACTAGGAATGTCTCCTACATTTTGCATATGAAAACATCAAGAGTAAGCTGAAAATTCAAGTGAGAAAAAGGGAAATGTATTTGCAATGTATGGCAAATGGTTAACATCATTTAATTTATTTTTACTTGGAAAATATAATTTAATCTTTCTTTGGTAAATCAGAAGGTATTTTAAAATCTTACACATTTTCAGGGTCACCGTAATAAACACCAGTTAGTCCAGTTTAACTTATTATTATCATTTTTATGTATTACCTTATTATTAATATACAAAGATCATATACAAATCAATAAAGCTAACTTCCAGGCGCCTGGGTGGCTCAGTGGGTTAAAGCCTCTGCTTTCGGCTCAGGTCATGATCTCAGGGTCCTGGGATCGAGGCCCGCACGGGCTCCCTGCTCGGCGGGGAGCCTGCTTCCCCCCTCTCTCTCTCTGCCTGCCTCTCTGCCTCCTTGTGATCTCTCTCCCTCTGTGAAATAAATAAATAAAATCTTAAAAAAAAAATAAAGCTAACTTCCTTTTTAAAAATATTCATTTTATCATTGCATCCTCATTACTATTAATAAATGTTTAAAGAGTTCAGTTTTACCAATAATCAGGTCAAATCCAAACAAATCAAGTGTTTACGATTTCTTTTTAGAATTTGAAAATGTTAATGTCCAGTGTTGGTATTATAAAGAAATATACCTTTCTTTGTACATTGCTGATGGTAGCACATATGGCAACATTCTCTCTCTCTCTCCATGTATATGTCATATGTATATGTATCTCCTTAACATATTTATACTTTTTTTTTTACTTAGTAAATACTTTCTAGGAATTTATTGAAAGGGAAAACAAGAAATGAACACAAAATAGTTTTCTTTTAAAAATGTCTTTATTGGATATTTTGAAATTATAATACCTTCTCATTATAATACATAAAATGATATAATACAAAAGTATAGAAGCAAAGTTAATTGTTTTCCCTTGCCTATCTTCTACCTAAGCCTCTCTGGAAACCAATTTTAGTGGTCTGGTATATATTCTTTGGTACATCTTTTCCTGTTCAAATGAATATATATATAGCATATTATATAAAGAGATTTTGGTTGGTTAATCTGCTGAAACGGGATTTTATTACATTATTCTGCAGTGTCCTTTCACTTGTCAGTGTGTTGTAGACATTTCTAGAAGTCAGTAAAAACAGATCTAACTTGCTTTTCCAATTTCCGTACATAAACAAAAGCATACAGATTTCATGACAACATAATGATATCACATGTATAATTGCATTATACACATAAATAATGTATAATTATATATATCTATATATAGCATTTTAAATGAATTCATGTCTTTTCTTTTTTTCCCCCTTTTTCTTCTCTGTTCATTGTGGAGTTGTTTAAAATACCAAGCAACTATAGATAACCATGTAGTAATAGAGAATTACAATATAAATTGCAGGATATTTAGTCATGAAGAAACTATGCCTTTTGTTCTGTCTTTTCCTAAATTCTGTATTTGTCTATTTGGGATCCATCCTTCACGGGACCAATTGTACTAGCTGTATTTTCTTATTTTCTGTATTCTTGACGCTCTGGCATGTGTGGGGTTGCTGATGGGGTAGAGACTGCCATCCAGAACCACTTAAGAGCCAGTGGTTAGTGGGAAGAGAAAGGGCGCAGCCGGAAGTGCGCCTTTTGTGTACAATCCAAAGAGTCCCCAAGCTCGTGTGCCCCGACTACATCCTTTTTTTTTTTTTTTTAGTTTTTAGTTTTTAAAAAAAATCTTCCCCAAACTGCATCCTAATCAGACTCTCACACAACAGTCAATATCTCCCCCTCCCTAGTCAACTCAGGGCCAGGTACCAGGTGACTGCAGATCATTTTTGTGCCCAAAGACCACCAGAATTACTCAGATGACTCAATCCTAAATGGTTTGCCCTGCTCTGTGCTTTGCCTACAGGAACCCCAATGAGGGTTCTGGCCTAGCTTTCCCTTCACTCCTGTCTCCTTCACCTGACCACCTCCGCGCTTCCCCCGAGGCTCTGCATAGCACAGCGATCACCTCTTTAGAGATGACACAAAACTCTATAGAAATCAACACTCTGGCTTTCAATACATGTTTATGTGTTTGCATACTTAGAAAAACAATTAAAAGAAATTTCACCAAAATGCTAATAGAGATTATCACGGATGTTATGGTACTGAATAATATCAGTGTTTTTCTTTACATTTTTCTGTATTTCCCAGAGTTTCAGCAAGTTTTATAACGTTAAGTAGGGTCATGTATATCTCTATCTCTACCTACCTATTATTTTTATTCACAAAACTGAATTAAAATCAGATTCCTAAGTTCCAGAACCTAATTCATACAATGAATTTTCACACCTGAGCCTTTTATTTTTATTTTTATTTTTTTAAAGATTTTATTTATTTATTTCACAGAGGGAGAGAGATCACAAGGAGGCAGAGAGGCAGGCAGAGAGAGAGAGGGGGGAAGCAGGCTCCCCGCTGAGCAGGGAGCCCGATGCGGGCCTCGATCCCAGGACCCTGAGATCATGACCTGAGCCGAAAGCAGAGGCTTTAACCCACTGAGCCACCCAGGCGCCCATACCTGAGCCTTTTAGAATGGCTTGTGTACCATGACATTTGCCATTCTTATCCCTTTTAAATCTGATTTGATTTTTTTTTTTTTTTTAGTATCATGACTCCCAATTTCTGAAACAAATTAAAGGGCAAAGAATGACACACATCTCCTCGCCTCCATGATCTAGAAAAGATACCATTGTGAATATGATTGGTGTCTGATGGGGGTCAGTTGGTTTCCAAAAGAAAAACTGAATAACAGGATAAAATGAAAAGCTCTAATCTAAGAGATTATGACTCAGTCCTTGATCTCTCTGCAAAATGAACTCATTGTAAACTATGACCCTTGAATGTTCATGCATGCAGGAAATATTTTCATTTGACTTCTGATTTAGTTTTAAAACAGGCTTAGTGATTTGCAGTTTGTGATGGGGCAGAGTCCAGTGGTGAGTAGATGCCTGCTATGGAAAGAGGTTTATCATTTACATGTGGACCAACTGCAATAGAAACTAATTGGTTCTCAAACTGGCTGATATCCCATACCCAAACTGAAAATAATCAAAAGATTTAATGTTATATTGATAACTGAAATGAAAAAATTTAAAAATGTAATGAGCTAACAAATTGTTTCATAATAAAGAACCTGGGGCATGGTAGATAGAGGATCTCCTTATGGTCTCACAAATTCTAGAAACTGACTCATTTAAAACCAGAAGCCAGGACATTTTTTTGTAGCATTTAAAACCTTAATGTGATGCTAGACAATGAGAAATAATTATATGCAAGAAATATTAAAGGCATATCAATATCAGTCTAGATGTGAGATTACATTTTAATGAATTTCCAAAAGACATCTGTGCTTCTTAGTAAATTTGCTTTTCTATACATGAATCTAGGGGTATGTGCCCACATGCACAAATATGCATGTATGGGTGCATTTACTTCAATATTCAGTAGTAGAACCAATGAATAGAAGTTGGCGGGAAAGTTTGGTGCAGAATCAAACTTTTATAAGAATTTCTTTCATTTGCAGTGCCTGGGTGGCTCAGTGGGTTAAAGCCTCTGCCTTCAGCTCAGGTCATGATCTCAGGGTCCTGGGATCGAGCCCTGCATCGGGCTCTTTGCTCAGCAGGGAGCCTGCTTACCCCTCTCTCTGCCTGCCTCTCTGCCTACTTGTGATCTTTCTCTCTGTGTGTCAAATAAATAAATAAAATCTTTAAAAAAATTTTTATTCATTTTATTTGGGAAAAAGTTTTATCCTATGGAAGAAATAAAGTCTACCTTAAGTAATCTATAAATTCTGCTAATAATGGAATGGTTTCTGATATGTATGCATAAAGTTTCATATTTCCTTAAAAGTGTGATCCGTGATAACAAGTATTCTGCATTTGTGAGAAAAACTGGAAATAATTTGAATTGTAATATTTATAGGATTTTATATATAGGGATTAAAGAAAAATCTGTTTTTTTTTTTAAGATTTTATTTATTTATTTGACTGAGAGAGAGATCACAAGTAGGCAGAGAGGCAGGCAGAGAGAGAGGAGGAAGCAGGCTCTCCGCTGAGCAGAGGGCCCAATGCGGGCCTCGATCCCAGGAGCCGAAGGCAGCGGCTTTAACCCACTGAGCCACCCAGGCTGCCATCTTTAATATTCTTAATAGCTCTTTGATGTTATATATCAACTTTCACCAGCGAAGAATNCAAAGAAGAGAAAAATGAACACACATTGAAAACATTCATGTGAGATGCATAGGATTTTTCCTCCTTAATGACCAAAATAAGACCATCTAAATCACTCAAATTGTCTGTCATACTAGATATTTTTAAGTACATCCTTCCAGATATTTATCCTCTAAAGGGAGAGATATGTATGTATAATTCTTTGCAAATAAATGCGATGAGCTTTTTTCTTTGAGTACGGATTTTCTCTTCACTGTCCATTCCTTATATTCTGTCTTTCAAAGCATTGAATATTGTCAAGAACTATGACAAGTCTAAGATTTTACTCTCCTTCCAAGCTAATATGTTAGCTTGCCATAATTTTATGGCTGTTGGCAAAAGACACAAGACTTCTGGGTCAGAGACAAATGACTGCTTATTACTCATAGCAATCAGTCACCAGACTGGTCAGTTTCCTTTTGCTTCCATGTTCCAATGGGGATGAAGCAGATGGACCCAGATGGATGTCTCTTATACCGTGAGCTGTGTTCCAGGGGAGGCATCTTGACTTAGGAAATCTGAATCTTTTATAATGGGCAGTAAGCATGTCTGTCCTTTGCTTTGGAAGGAGATACTATCATACAAGCTAGTACGCAAACATGCCCTTTGCTCTAGAGGGAGACACAGTCTCTAAATTCCGAGGTTGTTTGTACTATAAATATCCTTTAAAAGATAGTCTAGGACAAAGAGCAGTGTGTGCCTCTGTTTGCAAGATAAGCAGAAAAGCAGGACACATGGAGGATTGTCTCATAACAAATATGTGAAGATTTCCCTCAGGAGTGGGTTTCCAAATGAAAGAAACAAATCATTTGTTCTAGAGGTCCTATGCTAGTTGGCACTAAGGATTGTGTATTATATACCATAGATGCCTCCTACACTCTGTCTCCATGAATCACTGTAATTAGAGTCCTTTCTGTGCTCAACATGCATGAATTGTAAAGGGATGTGGTAGGCAGAATTCTAAGATGATTGCCAACCTGCCCTCACCTTTGTATAGTCTTCTGCCATTGAGAGTGGGTGGAACCTCTGAGTATGATGTGTTGTTACATTGCAAGGGGGAGATGATCTACGGTGGGCACGAGATAATCAGGTGATTCTTTTAAAAGCATAGAGTTTTCTCTGATCACAGAGAAAGAGGTGAGAGAGAACTGTTTCCACTGGCCTAGAAGAAAGCAAAACGTCCATGCTGTGAACTGCCCGCAGGGGCTATGTAGCATGGAACGGTGGCTAGGGAGTTGAAAGCAGCTCCTGATCCACAGCTAGCAAGCAACAGGGATCTCCGTCGGAGAGCAGGAAGAAACTAAATTCTGTGATAACCATGTAGGATTGGAGGATGACCCTGAGCTACACATGAGAGTGTCACTTGAGCAACACTGTGGCTCAGTTTGCTGAGAAACTGATCAGAAGACGCAGCTGAACCCAGCCTGGACTTCTGACTTCCAAAACTATGAGCTAACTTACACATGGGAACCCCCTTTAGCCACTAATATTCTGGTAATTTCTTCAGCAGTAAAAAAAGCTAATCCATGAGAAAAATAAGGTAGAGAATCACTTGTTTATGGCATGCAAAGTCTAATTTCCTGATGCCTCACTGAATACTTTGTTATGTAAACTGAAGTAATCACTGTAATCAACTATTATATTACCATCCTTTTTGTAAGTCTGCTCTTCACTTCTCCTAAGTTGCAGATTCTTGACCAATGTAAAATAAATCCACCATTTATTGGGCTTCTAGGTCATAAGCACTTACATCATGCTTTTGATACATGATCTCATTTAAACTCTGCAACAATCTCGAAAGGGCAATGCCCCTATAATTAGGAAAAAGAAAATAATTTTGAGGGTTAAGTACCTTAAGTAGAATAAAACAAACTGATGAGTTGTGATGTTAGGATTCCAGCCTGGTTGTGTCTGACTTCAAATCCTGTTTTTATGTGCCGCATGCTGTTACCTCTCAATACTGAGAAAACCAAAACTATGGAACGTATTACTCATAATTACCAATATCCACTACTGCTCAACTTCAAAGTACAAGGGGAATTGAACTTCTGTTCTCTTGAAGTTAAGTATGGTCATGGAACTCATGTTGGACAATGAAATGTGAATGAAAGTGACAGACATCACTTCTGGGCCAAAGCATTTAATTGCCTGGGCTTGACCTTGCAGTCTTCTCTTTTCCTACCAGAACAATCCTGGAAGTCAAGAGTTAAGATGGAACCCACGTTCGCCTTGTGAGTGGCTGGACATGTCCTGTGAACAAGACACAAACGTCTGTTTTATGCCCCCTGAGATTTGGAGCTGTATTGTTGTCCCAGTACAACCTAGTTTTTTCTAACTAGTATAACCATCTGAATCAAGGTTATAACCCACAGTGCCTACAATTCTCATGGATAAGTTTAGATTGATTTTAGGCACTAATACCTATCTTAGGAACTGTGCTTTAATTAAACCGATCCGCTTGCTGGTCTCCAAATGTTTGGTGCTTTCCCAGACCTCAGGATCTTTGAACCTGCTTTTCCCTCTGCTTGAAACTGGAAAAAGTTTATGGTGCATGGTTAAGAATGGCTATGGATTCAGGCTAGTTTAGATTGGTATCTGGAAACCTCTATTTTCTCTCTATACTGACTTGGGCGAGTAAATGAACCTTTTTTCCCCTCATTTCCTTATCCGTAACCTGGGGTGGTGATGGTGCATCTGTCACAGTCCAGCCGTGAACAGTAAATGAAAAATGTGAAACATTTAGAATAGCATTGTTGTTATTACTATTATTATTACAAATTCCATTCATTTATCATCTCTTCTGGGAAGCCTTCCTGATTCTTTCAGGTTTGATTAGGTAGCCCTTTATTGTACTACTCTAACAGATTGACAAGACGTCTATGAAACTATGTCAGATACTTGTCTGTCTCCTTTTCTCTAGTGTTAGCACCTGAAAGATATAAATTCAAAATAAAACAATGTATTCCTAATACTTAGTAGTAAATAAATGTTTTCTGAATGACAAAGGAACTTCAGAGTCAATAGCTGTGGGGCTAAGTTAGCAATTACTAGGAAAATAATTATAAGTCCCACGTAAAATTAATCTGGTAAAGATAATCACATGAATTAATCTAGTTACAGAAATGTTCTTTTAACTAATTTGATTGATTGAAGCTTCATTTTCCTAGAGTTATGTTAATGGGATGTAAGTTTCAAAAATTGAGCTCATTTTTGATTTTCTCAAATTGCTGAAAGCACGAAGTTTATCTTATAAATAGCTAGAAATATAGCTGGTCATTCTGGCATTAGCAACCTGCCTTATGTTCAGGAATGTACTGTACTCATCACACTTAATAACAAATGTCAACAGTTTGCATTACTATTTGTGAACACCCCAAATTGCTGCGAAGCAGAAGTAAGGCTTAAAAATGCATCATCTTTATTATCTAAAATAATTCATATTTTTGCTAATGTCCAATTTATCATTGATCAATGTAGACATTAGAAAAACTGACCACTTTAGCTTAATGAGCAAGAAAACCCCCTCATTTTTGGTCTTGATAATTCTCAAAAGAAATCATCTGAAATTTGTTGTTTCTGTCTGGTTCTAAAGCCTGTGACTTACCTTCTGGTTTTAAACATATTTGTAATCAACACTGCCTCTCCTGCAAAGCGAACTTTTCCAACAATGATCTTCCAAGCCAAAAGTTTTTTTTAGAATGGGAAGTAGATTACACTTGGGATAGTAAACCTTTATCATGCTAAATTTGGGAGACTTTTTTCATTAATGGTATTTAGAATTTCTGTTCCACCATTGTGGAACTATCTTGCCTATTGTCTGATCCCTGTGTGTAATATGCCCTGCTCTCCAAGAGGGAGAGAGCGTATTTTTTTTTGATCAGGAACGGCTGCTAGCAGAGTGTGAAGCTCATTTTTTTCATGCTTGAGCAAAACGAAGGGTCTTAGTGAAGATAATTAGGTTTTACTTTTCAGTATGAAAAGACATGATAGAAGTGAATAAATCAAGGGAGAGATGTAGAGGAGGAATAAAAAGAGACGCATATCATGAGGTTACTTGTGCAGGCCAAGAGCTGATGACACCGGTCCCTAGAAATTTGAACACTTAGGAAGTAACATGCATGTTCATAATCCGCACCTTTAGGCGAGTGCCTAATGGGAATATGATAAACTAGGCAGGGTGCTTTGTGTTTCGAAGTAACATAATGTCTGAGCATTAAAGCCAAAGGTAGACCAAAGGTCAGTCTTCATGACTGTCCCCTTGAATCTGAATGCCCTTTGAATTTCCCTTCAGTCCCATGAACAGGAGCTTGGCCAAGAAAGGACCCCAAGCAGTGCAACCATGCCCAGGTGCCTTTGTGAGGAGGCCTGTGTGTCACATCCCCATCTTACCTGTATGTAGGGAGGGATGCTCAATGCAGCCTCTTTGGCTGCCCTTTCTGGGGTTTGAAGGAAGAGAGCTGTTGGTGAAAAATACCTCTGATGGTTGCGTTTCTTTTCCTTCTGTTTCCTCTTCGCCAGTGATTTCTGGCACAGAATCAGATACAACAGGCTGAGCTTTGGCTTGGTTGCATGCCCCAAGATGTCTTAAAGGCTAATGAACCTAATTAATTTTGCCCCTTTTCCAAAGGTCTCCTTGGCTAACTAGCTAAGGGGGGGGAGGTTCCAGTCTTGCAGCAGAAAGTGATCCTTTGCTAATTCGAGATGGAGGCCACTGTGTTTTAGTAGCAAGGAGTGGGTGATGATCTGTGCCTGAATGAGACTGAGCTCTGCGCTGGGATGGCCGATGGGAATGAGCTGGGGGCTGGGCGCTTGAGGTGCTCTCCTTGCACGGGGGTGGACGGTGAAGGTCTCATGCCTACCCCAGGACAGAGATACCATGGCTTTGGTTGGTGGTATTTTGGGGAAATGTAGGGTTAAAAGCATGAGGATGGTGGTTCTAGCCTTCTCTGAATTTCTCTTTTGTCAAACCTGACATTAATGACACACATGCCAAAATTTGATAATAGAATGCATGAGGGATGTTGGCAGTTGTCAGTAAGACTTCAGGTCCTAATATAGTCTTTTATCTAATAAACACATTTTAAATTGCCAATTCATCTTAAATTTTATAATATTTTAACCTGCATCGTTTCCCCTCCAAAGCGTCGAAATAGCTAGAAAACCTGTGAGCAAATCATTCAATCTGTCAACAAAACAAAACCGTAGTCACTTTCCCCTCCTGTTTGTAGTAAATATGCAGTGGACCCAGCAATGTATATTTATGATTTGTCTGTTTTATCAGGATTTCTGTTCTACTTAAAAAAGTGCAAGGAAACACAATTTTCCATTTGTAACTTTTTTTTTTAAGTTAAGGAAGTTCCACAAAATGTTTCTGTAATTTTTATGTCTTAGCGCTGCTATGAAAACAATTTAAATGAACAAAGCAGATATATTGAAAAAAATATTAATGTGCCATATCTATTTAGAATTTTTAATTTTTAATTTTTTAAAAAAGATTTTATTTATTTATTTGACAGAGATCACAATTAGGCAGAGAGGCAGGCAGAGGGAGAGGGGGAAGCAGGCTCCCCGCCGAGCAGAGAGCCCGATGCGGGGCTCGCTCCCAGGACCCTGGGATCATGACCTGCGCCGAAGGCAGAGGCTTTAACCCACTGAGCCACCCAGGTGCCCCTAGAATTTTTATTTTTTCCATAAATAATTCTTGGATTAATCAAATGGTGAGGGAGACTGGTTATGTTTGGTCTCTGTTTTTGCTCATAATCCTGTTTCTTCGTCATCTTAACCCAAGTATCCTTTTTGATGTCCTTTATTTCTGCTCCTCAGTATTTTTAGTTTGCTTTTTTCTTTTGACTTTCTTGTCTATATCTTTCGTTTCCCTCCCTTTTTTCCTTCTCTTTCATGTTCTAATTTCTCCTTTCCCTGTTTTTTTCTTTTTTCCTTGGGGCCTTTCTTTGTTAGATCTTCAAAGGAGAAATAAATAAATAATGTCCACCAGAGGGCAGTCTGATCACACACACACTCTCTCTCCCTCCCTCTCTCCCTCTCTCCTTCCTTTTTCTCTTTTTTTCTTCCTTTACAGTTCCTTCCTGGAGGAATGTGATGCTTCATACAGTTGGTGGTTAAAAAAAAAAAAACCAATACTCTTTCATTTATAAACTCCTTTCATTCTTGCTTGTGTGTGGGTGTGTGGTCTCGGTGATTCGATCCGTGAAGACTGGAACTGTCTGCCTCAGGTCTGTCTAAGGAGGATATAGGCCCTCACTCAGCCTGAAGGAAACAATAAACTTGGGTTTGTCTCAGAAGCTACCGAAATACTTGGTGAAAGTGAAAACTTGGGCTGTGAGATCTTGGGTACACGAGTCATGAAAAGTCAGTAGACTCCTTTGTAGAATCAAATACGGGTGATTCGAACACAAGAATTTTTTTACACTCTTAAAATTTATGTCTTTATTTTTCTGTATCTAAGCTGAAAATACATAGGACTTAACGTTGAACAGCCGATCTGTGATCATCTTGATACAGAGATGGAGTTGGATTCTGCTTCATACAGCTCCCTCTGAAGGATGGATCCCCGAGCAGCTAGCTGCCGAAGCCCAGTAGTGATTTACCACATTGTGCGGGGCTGGCTCTGCTCTCACATTAGTTCCTGCATCCTCAGGGCCTCAGTTTACTCCTCTACAAAGGAAAATACCTTTGACGATAGTCCTGCAAGCTGTCTTTGTGTTCCCTATGTAGGTGGAAGGTCAGTATCAGAAAAGAAAGGGCTGGAGCTTTTTCTTCTTCCCCTCCCCCCTTCTCGATCTGCACATCTGAAGGTGCCACTTTGGCCCCTTCAGGGGTTGGGGTGAAGAAAAGGAGTTTTCTACATAGAAGCTTGGTGATTTTTGATCTGAGGTATGCCAGGGTGTGGGAGAAAGTCTGTTTTAACTTTATTATCTAAGGTGATGAGAGAGAAAATGAGGGGCCCCATGAATGCTCCAAAAAAGAGGCACAATCCACTCAAATTCCGAGACGCTGGGGGCAGCAAGAAGAAAGATTCATGGTTAGACTTTCAGTTTCTAAAATCTGGAGCTGTTCCTTATGCATACAGGGACACAGATGAAGGTGTCTAGGTCAGCAGGTATTAATATTTATTGGCTCTGTGGTGTTAGAAGAAGCCTGAAACTCTGATGAAAACTTTGAATGAGGACTTCCATTTTTACTCACGTTTCTACTCCCCATTGTCTGGTTTCTTAAAGGCTAGTTGAGTCCAAAGGGGAGGAAATGAGATTGGAGAAAACCTTATTGTCTCCATATAAACATTTCTGAAAATAGTCTTAGACTTAACCAAGTAGGTAGACCGTATCCTCAGACGCACTGGTTTGCCTCTCCTGGGTCAAGATACCCGCTGTATGTGCCATGTGCCCATGGACTCAGGCTGTGACCAACAATCTGCTACAGGATCCATGTGAAGCTCCCAACAAATGTGATGTTGCGGGAGGGATTCAGAACTCCTTAGTTTCAGAATACTGTGCTGTGGAGTCATTAGCATTGGACTTTCTCATTTAGGTCAAATAGAGTGGATGGAGAAAGTGTGAATTTCAAGTGATTTTTCAGTTGAATTCAAATGTAGTGCTCTCTCCCTGCTCTTTCTGAGGACTTCCAATTTCTGGAAGTTCCAAATTCTTTCACAGAAAGAATTTCTCAAAAGACTTGATCTTTCTGTGGTTCAGAATGTGACCTTTTTAATGCATTATCTATCCTAGGAGTATCGGGGTTGGTGTTTTAGAATGAGCAGTGTGTCTGAACTTCTGTCTGCATGAAGGTGGTGAAGAGGCAGATGAACCCGGTCGGTTCAATTTCATGCCAATCCGGAAGAAAAAGAATAACTTTCCAAAGAACCTGAACTCAGAATTTAAAAAGTTCATTTCTAATCTGAATGTCACATCAGGCAGTACACATGCTGACGCAAGCAGAAAATATAAAATTAGAAAATAGAATAGAAAATTAGAATAGAAAGAATAGAAAATTAGGAAATTCCATGTCATGAAATCTTAAAGCAAGAAGGAACCAAGATTTTTTAAGATTTATTTATTTATTTATTTATTTATGAGTGAGTGAGTGAGAGAGGGTGTACACATGAGAAGGGGCAGAGGGAGAGGGAGGGAGACCACAAGCTGACTCCACGCTGAGTGTGGAGCCCCATGTGGGGCTTGATCTCAGGACCCTGAGTGGAAACGATGAGACAGATGTTTGTGCCACCCAGATGCCCTAGAGCCAAGATTTCCAAGTGAGTTTCCATATCTTTAAGTGAGTTTCCAGATGAGTAACTGAAGTCTGCATATATAAAAAGTAGTCGTTCTGTAGTCCTTACTATACTATGGATAATGTATAGTATTTAGCTTTGTATACTTTTAAAACAATGGCTAGAATACTCAACTGTAACATAAACACACACACACACACACACACACACACACACACACACACATCATACACATCACACACACCTGCTTCAAATACTTACCAGGTCATTGTTCCAGGCAGTTCAGTCTATAGTGAATTTTCCTTTATCACATGTAAATAAAAACAAAGTTTCTCAGGTGTAGAGGAAGACATTACAAACACATGCTCTAAGCAAAGAGATGCCCTTTTTACTCTACAATGACCTCTTTATAAAAATTCTTGCACTTGGGGTCCTGGGTGGCTCAGTCAGTTAAGTGTCTGCCTTCGGCTCAGGTTATGATCCCGAGGGCCTGGAATCGAGTCCCCGTATCAGGCTCCCTGCTCAACAAGGAGCCAGCTTTTCCCTCTCCATCTGCCCCTCCCTCTGCTCTTGTTCTCTCTCTCTTTCAAATGAATAAATGGAAAAAATCTTTAAAAAAATTCTTGCACTAAAGAATTTCACTAAAAACAACTACTTCAGTTTATGCAATTAAAATAATGATGTTAATGCATGTAAAACTTCGTGCTAACATTTTAGGAACTAACTTAGGTGATCACATGTAAAACTGTCTTTGTTTTACAGGGCAGGGATTGACTACTTCTTTTAGGTGGTACTGCTACTTTGCGTTGCTGTTTCCTGGAAAGTGTTCTGAAAATACGGTGCCCTTCCCTGCGTAGCAGTAAGAGTATCACCTGGGAACTTCTGAGAAATACAAATTCTCTAGTCCACCCCAGACCTACTGAGTCAGAAACCTGAAGGAAGGAGGAACGAGCTCGCTGTGCGCGCTCACCAGTGCTCCAGGTCATTGTGATGTTCACTCAAGTCTGCGAGCCACTGCTCTGAGAACCGTGCTTTTGGTGGATGGGAACAGGCCTCAGCTGCCCTTAGTGTTTTAAACTCTTCTCCTAAATATATATGCATAGAATGGTTTTTTTGCAAGGTTCAAGCCATTTTCTTTTTATAAGAGAGGAGTCTGAAAAGTATGAAGATATTTTCCTCTTCAGTTTTGTTTTTTTTAAATTTCTTCCTTTTCTTCCTTTATTTGCTCAGATGGCTTGTTTATGGCTTCTTTCTTTGTAGGAGTACAAGCAGGCCCCTCCAAGGACACGCCGGTCTGAGTGGCCACCGTCACACGTTTATTTTTGTCTCCTTCCTAGCTGCATCCCCATGGCTTTTCTACCAGAAAAACGTTCGTCTCTCCCTGTGCTCTGACTGGTGCTGCTCCGCGTGGCTCTGAGCAAGTCACGACTGTATTGTTCTGAGAAACCCCTCAAAGCCTTTGCCCAGAGTCCAGTGTCGTCCATTACTGGAGCGTTCCACGTTTCCTCCAATTAATGATGTGAAATGTACAAAGCCTCTCTTGAGTTTCTTGAGGATGGCAATAATGAAGCACTGAAGAAATAGTCAGGGGGCCGGGGCTAATTAAAATGCAGCAGGTTACAGAAGTAAAGGTAACTGCGGCTCACTGTGCCACGTCTCCGGTAATCAGCAGTCCCCAGGTTCCCCGCGCTAATTGACAGGAGATGCGGTGCTCCTGAGTGTGCACGCAGCGCACGCTAATGGAGTCGGTGCACGCTGCTCTTCCTGCCTGACTTGTCTCATTATCGACCTTGAACCAGCAAAGGTCAGAGGACGGTGCTGCTTTCATCAACATGACAGGTGTCTGAGGAGCTTCTCTCTGTAGTCTAATAATTTGGCAGTTGTCTTATCCTGTACATGAATTAGTGTTCTGATGCTCGAGGTATGACGGATAAAAAGAATGTCAGCTCTGGGTAGGAGATGTAGCTCTGGGCATCTGTATTAGCCCCATCACTAACCAAGTCTGGGAGGTGTGTGTTGTGGGAGTGCTTTTCCTTCCCCAGAGAATGAAGGAATCATTACATCAAAAGAGCATTTTCCTAGAAAATTGTTATCTATAGAAAAATACTTCACTGAGGTATTAACATTCACCAGTCAATGTCTACCAAGTAGACATTGACATCTGACACTTTTCCAGTGTGGGCATAATGATAATGATAATGAATGTTCTTTGAGAAAACTTAAAATCAATTAGTAATATCTCCTGAGCATCCCTCACGGGCCGAAGATGATTATAGATGATGGTATGTGAGGGTGCGAAAGAGACAGGAGATGGTTCACCACAGCACAGATATGATATGTACCAGGATATGCCAAGTGGAAACATACTACAAAAAAAAATCTTCAAAGGCACATAGCTTTCCGTAAGGATCTGTTTATGGAAAGGGAACAGGGAAAGACGCATTCTCACTTTGCAAAGGTCTGAGAACATTTAGAAGTACCATGAAAATGGAACACGTTCTTATGGGTGAGCTGTAGACCAGAGTGAACTGGAAGGTGCATGAATGAGAAAAGGTGTCTGTCTTAGAGAAAGAATTGTGCACTGCCGAGGGGTTTTTTGGACCCCCAAGCAATTTTATTTATTTTTAATGTTCTAATTAAAAAATTTTTATTATTGAACTATAGTTGACTTACAATGTAATACTAGGTCGATGTATACGGCATAGGGATTCGACAGTTATATGTATACATTATGTAATGCTCAGCATGGTAAGTGTAGTTTGTCACCACACAAAGCTATTACAACATTATTGACTGTATTCCCTACGCTTTACTTCTCGCCCCTGGGACTTATTTATTGCATCGCTGGACGCCCAAACTTCTTAATCCCCTTCACCAGTTCTGCCCATTTCCCGACCTCCCCCCACAGCTGCCACCAGTTTATTTTCTGTATTTGAGTCCATTTCTGTTTTGTTTTGTTTTTTGGATTCCACATACAAGTGAAGTCTTATGGTATTTGTGTTTCTCTTTCTGACTTATTTCACTTAGCATGATACCTTCTAGATCCATCCACATTGTTGCAAATGGCAAGATCTCGTTCTCTCTTATGTCTGTAATGTTCCATTGCATTTATACACCACACCTTCTTTATTAATCTATCGATGGACACTTGGGTTCCACATCTTGGCTGTTGTAAATAATGCTGCTATGAGCAGAGGAGTCCATATATCTTTTCGAATCAGTGTTTTGACTGCACTGCTGAGTTTTGATCCAGTTTCTCAAGGAGAGGAAAGAGACAGGAGGAGGAATAAGGAGGATTATTTCTACCAGAGGCAAAATCCTGATACTGAGGAAAAAAGAAAATATTTTTAGTATCCCATTGCCACTGAATATTCTTTCTTCCCTTGTCACTTACAAAATTCCTGCCTAATTTCAAATTCCACTTCGTGGTAGCGGTTTTTAGCCTAACCCAAGGAGCTAAGTGTTTTTAGTATCAACTGTGTTGTAGTGGGCCATAATTATTTATTCCTATGTCTGTTGTGTGATCCAGCTTGGCATAATGTAACCTATCATGCTAAAGCTAGAGGGAGAGTATGGGTTTTGGAATCAGATGGATTGACACAGAAATTAGATCTTTATTTTTCCCTAGAGTCATTTATTTAATGCCCTAGAGTCATTTATTTAATGTCTCTCAGCCTCAATTTGCTCATCTGAGAAATGGGAATAAAAATATTTAAGTCATTGGGAGGTTACGAGGATTACATAAGATAATATATTCAGAGTTTAAATAGTTACCAGTTCTGCTCTTACCTTCTATCGTCTCCCACCTAGAATCTTTAAAATCCAAGAGGATAGAAATTAGGTCATGCTCATCTCCATAGCCTCATTACTCAATACTGTATTTGGCATAAGTAGCATTCAATGAAAGTTTGTTGAATTAATTAGGTTGCCTAAAACCTTTGTGTGGATTGATTGCATTATTCAAATGGACTCCAATATATAATTTATGAACTTGGGAGAATTGATTCTCGGCACTATCTGTTGTTTCTCTTGACATTTCTTTTACTATATATATGCTTGAGGGAATTTTATGACATTTCAGCTGTGTTTAGCTGAAATTATCCTGAAAATACCTGTTTTTTTAAAAAAACACACATGGGTAAATTGAATTCATATTAATTTATCCAAGATCTAAACAGAATACTTGGTCCAAGATTTTCTATTCCTAAGTTGAAAGATAGCTAACTCTTAGGAGTGGCTATAAATCATCAGTGTTTCTGTGAGGTGATATGGAAACAGGGGGACTGTTCTCTCAGCAAAGTCATTGTGCAGAACTATGTACTTGCTGCACTGCTGTTTGCAGGCTTGGGACAGTTCAAAACATCTTTTCTGAAACCATATTCAAAGCTTGTATAATTAAAAATTTTTTTTATTGTGGGAAGGTATATACACGACAAAGTCTGAGTATTTGGGGCTCCTGTCATCCCTCAGATTCGTATGTTCAAACCTGATCCTCAGTGTGATGGTATTTGGAAGTGGGGCCTTCAGGAGGTGATTAGGTCATGCAAGTGGGATTCTCATGAATGGGATTAGTGGCCTTAGAGACCCCAGAGAGCTCCCTCACCCCTCCATGTAAGAACACAGAAGACCTTATCTGCCTTGATTTTGGACTTCCTAGTTTTCCAGAATTGTGAAAGTAAATTTATGTTGTTTATAAGCCACTTAGTCCATGGCCTTCTATAGCAGCCACAACTGAGACAAAAAAAAAATACATAAAATTTACTGTCTTAACCATTTTTAAGCATACAGTTCAGTGGCATTAAGTATATTTGCGTTGTTTTGCAACTGTCATGACCATCGATCCCTAGAACTTTCTCCATCTTGCAAAACTGAGACTCTCTACCACTAGACAATAACTTCCCATCCTCTCTCCCCTCAACATCTGTGAACCTTTAGTCTGTTTTTTTTGTCTCTATGCATTTTATTACTCTGGGTATTTCATAGAAATAGAATCACATAGTGTTTGTCTTTTTGTGACTGGTTTATTTCACTTGGCATAATGTCCTTGAGTTTCACCCACGTTAAAATATGTGTCAGAATTTCCTTTTTCAAGGAGCATAATATTCCATTGTACGTATACATCCCATTTTGTTTATCCATTTATCCATCAGTGGACTCCTGGGTTACGTGCACCTTTTGTCTGTTTTGATTAATGCTGCTATGAACATGAGTTTACAAATACCTGAGTCTCTGCTGTCACTCTTTTTGGGTATGTGGCTAGAAGTGGACTTGCTGGATCATATTCTATCTTTAATTTGTTGAGGAACCTGCATACTGTTTTCCATAATGGTTGGCCATTTTACATCCCTACCAGCAATGCACAGGTGTTCTGAGTTCTCCATGTCCTTGCCAGCTCTTGTTACTGTCTTTCTTTTTGATAGTGGTCATCCTAATAAGTGTGGCAGGGATGATATAATAATCTTTAGACTGTCTCTAGTGATCCTTATCCTTTGAAAATAACTTTGATGATTTCAACAAGTGGTTGATAATTTGTAGCTGATTTTCTAAAGAATATCGCGGCAGCATATGTTTAAGGAGTAATGAGACCCTTAAAAAATACAACTCATATTCTCTTTAGCAAGAGTCCAAACTACTTCAAATCATGCTTCCTTCCTGCCTACCTTATCTCCATTCCTGCCCTTCTTCCTGATTAATTCCTGATAAAAGCCATTAGATAGGGCTGGACAAGGCAGACATCCGCGTCTGGGGACACTGGGGTGTGGCACCCTGGTCTGAGCGTCAGAGCCTGAGTGTGGGGAGGAGTGGCCGCGGTGGCAGCCCAGGTCAGGACACTGTCATCCAAGCAGGGTGGCAGCCGAGAGCAGGTAAGGCAGGCGGTCGTGAGAGCCGGCAGTGGTGGCGGGGGTGGGAGACTGGTCACATTTAAAGGGCGTTGATCCAGTAAGGGACTGCGTTGAAGGTAATGGGAGTCCATTGCTCACTGTCAGAGAAAGGAGTTGCAAATTTGGAAAGGGAGAAAATGAAAATCCAGAAGGTTGGATATTCGTCAGTGGTGTTAGTGTGGACTCACAGTTTTCAATGTATACAACTAGTGATGGAAATAAATACAGATGTGAGTGTGTGTGTGTGTGTGTGTGTGTGTGAGAGAGAGAGAGAGAGAGAGAGAGAGGCTTTGTTTACTGAGAGGGCCTAGGGATAGCAACACCCTAGCAGTGAACACACCATGTTGTGTGTTCATGACATGTAAATTCCTTTCTTCAGTTGGAGGAATCAGAACTTTCTGGAGAAATGGCTGATTTCAGGTTTCGGCAGGGAGTGTATAAGATGATTTTAGAATATTTTGTTGTGCCATAAGGTGGTGTTTAAAGAATCATAGGAACATATCAATAAGTAATGGAAACCAGCTTAAAGGGTATGATAAATTATCAAAACTGGGACAAATTGAGGAACAAAATAAAAAAAATGATTGTGATGGGTAGTAAGGAGGGCAGGTATTGCATGGTGCACTGGGGGTTATATGCAAACAATGAATCATGGAACACGACATCAAATACTAACGATGTATTATGTGATGACTAACATAATAAAAAAGTTACAAAAAATAAAACCCTATTTTTTGTCAGGAAAAAAATTATTGTGTTAGATTATAACCAATTGAATAAAATAAAAACCTCAAAGTCCGTACCTATTGATATAAATAAATTAGAGAATAATAAATGGGAAGAAGAAAAGCCTTTAACAGTAGAATGCCAATTAATAAGTGGAGAAAAGTATGAAGGCACCACTTGGCAACTATCACAGTGATAATTAAATCCACCAAGAATGTCAGTGGAAGATGAAACTAATGGCTAGAAGTCTGTTGAACAACTAGATATTCACAGACTCAAAGTACCTCCCCACCATACCTCATACTTATAGGGGAAAAATGGAAGCTTTACAGTGGAGAAACCTAGCGGATAAAATCTGAATCAAGTGATCAAAATTAATATCACCAGCAATAAAACCCAGCAGCATCATGTACCATGTTAAAATGCAATCGGAAGAACCCAGCATCACTTCCATGTTGATCTTACTCTGAATCTAATCAAAATTTAACCTAATCTATTTACTTGAGAGAAAGAGAGCAAGAGCGGAGGGGAATGGCAGGGAGAGGAGGAAGCAGGCTCCCTGCTGAGCAGAGAGCCTGACTTGGGACTCGATCCCAGGACCCTGAGATCATGACCTGAGCTGATGGCAGACGTGTAACCAACTGAGCCACCCAGGCGCCCCTAATCATAAGGAAACTTCTGATAAACTTAAAGACTTCCCACAAATGAACTGGCCGATAATTTTCAAATGTCAAGGATTTAAAAGTCAAGAGAAGACCGAGAGAGTATTTTGAACTTAAGGTGCTTGAAGAGATAGGGCAGCTAAATGCGCTTTGTATATCTGGGCGGGTCTCTTTTCTAAAGGGCTTTATTGGGACAGTAGGCTACTTGATTGGAGTCTGGATTAGGTGGTGGTAACACAGCAAGGTTAACTTCTGTTTGATGGTTGTTATTGTAGTTATGTAGGAGAATATCCTTATTTGGAATCAAGGGTAGTGGAGCATTCTGTCATCAACTTACTTTTAAATAGTTCTGGGGAAAAAAGTTTTTTGTACTATTCTTGCAAAAATTATTTTAAAAATTAATAAATATAAATAAATGGAAAAATGGTAAATTCATTGGAATATGAAGTCTCTTATGGTGACAAGTTTGAAGGAAATATTTAGAATGTAACTGTCCTTAAAAATCATTATTTATATTGAAATGTCAGTCTTCTTTCTTTTATGATTTTTGAGAAAATTGGAGGAAAACATGGATAAAATAAACTAAGGACACAATAATGAAAATGCAACCGAGACCATCAGTAGTAGGTCGTGTTGGTTCAAGGCACCCTCTGATATGATGCATTCAGAATGGCATTCACTCTGTCGTATTCTTCCCTCAAAACCCATACGCCCCATGTAATTAGGAGAAAGCATCAGAAAGCACAAATTGAAGGAAATTCAGCAAAGTGCCTGACTAGAATGCTTTTTGGAAGCGTTGAGGTGATGAAAGGCGAGAAAGAACAGAATCTTTATGGACTGCAGAAGACCCAGGAGACCCGACCATTGCTCATGATGTGAAATCCTGCAACAGAGGACCGACATTAGGGGAAGAACAGGTGAAATCCAAATAGTTCAGTCCATGGTTTTGTATTGATGTTAAAACCTTAGTTTGCATGACTTTACCATGGTTGTGTGAAATGTCAGCATCAGGGAAGCAGGGTCAAGTGTATATGGGAATTCCCGACATTCCTTTTATTTTTTTTAAAGATTTTATTTATTTATTAGATTACAAGTAGGCAGAGAGGCAGGCAGAGAGAGAGGAGGAAGCAGGCTCCCTGCTGAGCAGAGAGCCAGATGCGGGGCTTGTTCCCAGGACCCTGAGAGCATGACCTGAGCCGAAGGCAGAGGCTTTAACCCACTGAGCCACCCAGGCACCCCTCCCTCCCTACCTTTTGCATCTCTTCTTTAAGTTTAAAATTATTTCCAAAGAAAAAGGAAAAAAGAATATGTATACACAAACCAGAAACAAAGTTACAGAAAATATTTAGCCTTGTTCTCTTAAAAATGCAAATAAAACACCAATGGAATATATTCGTATTATTTAACTGGCTGAAAATACAAGTGGTCCGACTATTTTGACCTACAGTGACAAGAAAGGTTTACAGACCCAGTCTGTCACCAGAAATAACACAAACTTGGGCTTCTCTTATTTCTTAAAACCTAGACAATGTTATAAATATTTCTTTTGCATTGACCTCAGCTGGCCTTCCTTTTAGGGCTGAATCCACTTAGTTTGATGTACATAATTGTCTGTTCTCTTCTATTTTCTCTCCTTCCTTTGGATGCTTCATAACTGCTGTTACCTTTTGCGTTTAGATGGACAGACCCAATTACCCTGGGTTCTCATGTTGTTTACGCTCCTAAAACAAATAGGCCATTTAAATAGATCTCTCGCCAAGTAAATTTTAGCATAACTTTGAGTCCTGTTTCTGTTCCAGAAGATCTTCTCCCAGGAGTGGGAACAGGAGAAAGAAGGGAGATGATCAAAGAATCCCACGCTGCTCTGAGTCTGCATTTCCTTGCTGGGTAGAGGTTGGCCCAGTATGGAAGGAGAAATTCTGTGAGCAGCAGTGTGGAATTAGAACTGGAATTATTTTCTAACGTAAAACGACGACACTAAAACCAATGTATATCCTAAATCAAGGAAAGCAAGTAAAACCAAAGAAACCAGATTAGCAAACACAAACAGAATAACAATAACAACAACAGCAACAAAAAGACAGCTCTGGAAAGCGAATGCTCAAGGAGGCTGGAAAGAAATCAGGAAGGATATGGAATCACAAGACCAGCATCAGGGTGAGCTGAGGGAAACTGGCTTATACACATTGCTAGAGGCAGGGTGAAATCACTCTGTTTTGGAAAACAACTTGAAAATGTGCACCAAAAGCCATTACCATGTTTGAACCTTTTACCTCAATCATTCCACATCTGTGAGAGTAGTCTAATTAAATACTAATTCAAAATATGGAAAAATAAATCCAAGGCTGTCTGATTTATAACTGCAAATAAAATGGAGCTAACCTAAAGATTCAAAAAACCCAACAATGATCATATAAACTCAATGGCATGTCTTAAAGGCATGAAGGTTGATAATTCTGAAGATAAAAACTTAGAAACCTGGAAAAGTGATCTTTTGAGCCACAACTGTCCTGTCCAGCATAGTGGCTACGAGCCTTGTATGGTCTTTGAACACTGGAAATGGGGTTGATCCAAATTGGGATGTGTCCCCACAGGGAAAGGGACACCAGATTTTGAAGATTTTGTATGGAAAAAAAAGTAGAATATTTCATTAACAATTTTATATATATTTTTAAAATTTATTTAAGTAATCTCTATACCCCATGTGGGACTTGAACTTTTAAGCCTGAGATCAAGAGTCACCTGGTCTTCTAACTGAGCCAGCTAGGCACCCCTATAATTTTATACTGATTACATGTTGAAATTATAATATTTTAGATACATTGGGTTCAATAAAATGTGTCAGTAATGTTCATTTTACCCATTTCTTTGAAAATTTGGACTTATGTATGTGGTTTGTGTTCTATTGGTATTGGATAGTGCTGGTCTACCGCCCTCTTGAGGACAGGGTTTAATCCTTGGTTATATAAGCCACATGTCTAGAACACAGGGTTCACAGTCCGTGCTAATTAATTTTTGTTAACCACTTGATAATGACTATAATACTTGTTTTCAAAAAGATAGTTAACTAAAAAAAAAAAGATATGCAACTGCATGTACATTGAGCCTACAGTTTTTTTTTTTTTTATTCATTTGACACAGAGAGAGAGATTACAAGTAGGCAGAGAGGCAGGCAGAGAGAGAGGAGAGAGGAGGAAGCAGGCTCCCTGCTGAGCAGAGAGCCCGATGTGGGCCTCGATCCCAGGACCCTGGGATCATGACCTGAGCCGAAGGCAGCAGCTTTAACCCACTGAGCCACCCAGGCGCCCGAGCCTACAATTTTTTGGAGAAGGTCAAATGAAGTCTTGTTTCCCCACTCTTGTCCTTGGAATGTACGTTCTCCCTACCCTTCCCACATAGAAGGCTTTCAAGGATCCAGCATGCCGATAGTAAGATGCTGTGGAGATTGTCTGGACGGTGGGTGTGACTGAACCTAGTTAAGGCCTCTGAAATAATTTTTAAGATTCTGGTGGGCAGGTACGGGGATTTCTGGTCTGCCGCTGCCCAAGACAAGCCTCATAAGTAAGTTCCCTTGCTTAGTAAAACCACCGTCTACCAATCTGGAGCGGTCTGCCTCTTCCTGCAGTCTCTCCTCACCCTCACGTACGGGGGATGGTTCGTGAAACAGCACAACTGTAAAATATTCTTAGAGAAAAAGATGATACACAAAATTGAAGAAGTTGGTTGTCTTGGGATGTTGTGATTATGGACAACTTGTTCTATTTTTGAAGCTTAGAATATTCGTCCCATAAGTCAAAGGACTTTTTGACCTCTCTAAAAAAAAAAAAAAGGCAAGAATCGTATTTTCGTTTGCTTGTTGGTTATTTGTTTTTTATTTGTTGTAGGGACATAAACACACACACACACGAATAAGATCTTCGGAGATGCCTGGCTGTGGTGGATTCCATGACCTTCCTAATGGGAGGGAGAGGGTGCATCTCTCGTGGGCCATGGGGGTGACTCCTGAGACTTGTCGCAGAGCCGCGTGGCTAACAGCTAGATGACTGTTCTTGGTGATGGGCAGAAATCTTGGCCCAGAGCAAGTAAGGAAGGTTTTATTACCCTTGGCTTCTGCAAGGAGCTGCAGTTATTTCTCAAGGTCAGGTCAGGGAGCGTCCTGAGGATGAGTGATAACGGTCCTCGGAGGGGTTTCCATCCTGGCAATGGTGTATGACCGTGTAAAGCTGATAATAAAATGATTCCAGAATAAATAAACAGTAGGTACATACGTGCCCTTAGAGATCAGTAAATCTGAGTGCGTGAGCTGCCGGCGTGAGGAGGAGATAAAACTTTTTCCTTCTAATGTCCTGATATGTTAGTGGTGGTNGTTTTGGGGGGGGGGGGAGGTAAAGTGGCTCTCGTAAGAAGGCTGAGTGAAGTTTCTTACTGTTTAAAAAAAATCCCAGCCTGTGATGAATTTCATGGATCCAACAGATATTTTTCCAGCCCCTACTACGTGCTAGATAAGGTGTTGGAGGCTGAAGGTACAGCAAACAACGCTTACAAAATGCCATGCCTTTAAGGCCTTTACATCCTCGTGGGGTAAATCAAGGCAAATGACAAATGCAAAATTGAATATATAGCATGTTACATGGTTGTCGGGCCTGAGGAGAAGATGAAGTGGGGAAGCAGAGAGGGGTTGGGTGGCGGGGAAGTCCTCTGGGAAGTGGTGATTGAGGAAAGAAAGGCCTGAAAGAGATGAGGGAATAAAACATGCAGATTTTGGTAGGAAAACATTTCGCGAAATGGATCAGCAATTGCAGAGGCCCTGAAGCAGGCCTGCCTGGCATATTTGAGGAGCAACATAAAAGTCAGGGCAGCCTCTTGGGCAGAGAGGGGAGCAGAAGGGAAGTGCTAGAAGGTGGAGTCACACCTGTATTGTGGGTCAGTCTTCCATGTCACCGCAAGGACTTGTGCTTTTACTCTGAGTGAAATGGGAAGGCATGTAGGATTTTGAGCTCAACAGGATTTTGACTTCTCCTTTACTAGGGCCTGACTTCAGAAGAATTGAGCAGGGGGAGCAGCTTGGAGGCTTTTGCAGAGAGATGGAAACTATGGTGGCTTGAATCAGGTGGTTGTCCTGGCCAATATAAGTGGTCACCTTCTGCGTGGGCCTTGAAGGCAGATCTGATGGGTTTTGTTGACTTCCTGGATGTGGAGTAGGAACGAAGTAGAGGAATTGAGAATGATTCAAACATGTTTGGCCCCAAAACCTAGGAGGATGGATTTTGCCAGTTACTGAGATGGGGAAGATTACTGGAGGAGCAGTGTTATGGGAGGAGATCAGGTGATGAGTTTGGGATATGTTCGTTTAAAATGCCTTTGAGACGTCCCAAGTAATGGAAATATTGAGTAGGAAGTTACACAGGTTAAGTCTGGAGTTGAGAGGAGAAGTGTAGAATTATAAGCATAGAGATGTAAATCTGGGCTCATCAATTTGTGGATGATATTTAAAGCCCTGAGACCGATGAGGTCAAAGGAGTGAATGCAGGTAGAGAAAAGAAGCCCTGGGAGTCATCCCATTAGAATCTTTGCAGATGGAAAGGTAAGGAAGCTCCTTCGCAAGGAAAACTGTGTAGGGGTAGTCGTTGAGGGAGGAGATGAGTCCAGGGAGTATGACGTCCTGGAGGCAAATAAGAAACTATCTCAAGGGGATGGGAGAGGTGGGCTGTGTCTAAAATTATTGACATATCAAGTATGATGGGGGTTAACTACCAGCTCTGGGATTTGCCACGTGTAGCTCATTGACCATCCTGCAGTTTACGCATGTTCATATGTGGTAAGGGCAAAAACATAAAAAGGGGAGAGGGAGCTTGTGAAGACAATGAGAATAGACAATTCCTTTGTGGGATTTTGGTGTAAAAAGGAGAGAAATTCAGTGGTAACTAAGAGAGAAATGGGAACTTTTCTGGCTTCCATTTAGGATGGAGAAAGCTCGAAAGGGGCCATTCCCACCCTTGCCACACCAAGGTCAAAAAGTCAGGTAAACGGCAAAGTCACAGCTTTTCTGGAACCATCAGAAAGCTGAAGTCTCAGGGCAAATAACGTAAAATATAAGAAGACTGGTGCCTTGAAAGAGAGATGGAGTACGGGCACGTGATTTCGTGGCAGGGGCTGGTGTTGGGCTTCCTACAGTTGTAGAAGAGGGCTTCAGCCAAAATATTTACTACCTTCTAAAGCTGAATGTTGGCTAGCGTGAGAGTAGAGAAACTCTGAGAGCCACAGACATAAAGGTTGTTCAGAAACACTCGCATCCTCTTCCCCCAGGGAGCCTACTGGGTGCTCGTGAGGAAGACTGGGGAGCAAGCAACCCTCAGTGCAGGCCCTTGGGAGGGGAATGGCAGCATCGCGGGAAGGTGTGATGTCCTTCCTTGATCTTTCCTTCCTATCTCCTCTATGGATCAAAAGCCTCAAGCTCCTGGGAGAAGGGTACCAAACCCTGTGGCCTAAACACCACAGGTAAAAAAACAAAACAAAAACACCATTGTAATGGGGAAAAGGAAACAACGATACAAAATATTTTATCCCTTAGTGGGGGTAGGAAAATGTCCTGGGTCTCAACCTTTCAAAAGAAATCTACTGGGGGGGGGGCGGGAACACTAAGAAGTCCCGACCTCCGAGAGCCTGTGACACAGCATCTCCAAAGACTGAAGCTGAACCGCAGCAACGGCGATGGTTCCCTCTGCCCCCACCACCTGGCCAGCAAGGGCTGAGTAACAAGCCATAGTGGTCTACCTCGGGAAAGGAACATGCGCATGTGGGGTGACTCTCTGTGAGGGGCAAGTGCAAAGAAAGCCCTGAGGCTGTGGATAGAACAAACACTGAGAAAACTCTGATGAACCAGCCCGGACCCTGAGCATAAGATAACACTAACTGAGTTGGAAGTCTGTCATGTACTAAGGGTAGTGACCGCAGCAACAACAAATCTCCAAATCAGCTCAGTTCTTGATGAGAGACTCATAAACCACGTGAAAGTCCTAGCAAGGAAAGCATATGCCTATTTCCCGGCATAAATATTCTTTACCTTAGTCTATATGTTCGGCTTAGTCTATACACAACCGAACATACACATACACCGTCAAGAGTTGAAGAAGTCAACAAAGCCACACTCAATTTATGCCCAACTGTTGAAACCATTCAACTGAGAACTTAAAGTATTTCTGATGAATATTATAAAGGCAATAGCAGAGAAGGTGAACCACGTGTATAATCAGATGGAGAATTATAGCAGAGGGACAGAAGCCATAAGAAAAATCAAATGGAAGTATTAGGAAATTTTCCAACCACTTGGTAACAGAGAGGAACAATGTTTCTGATGGTAGATTTGATAAAACTAAGGAAAGAATCAGCAAACCTGAAGATGGGTCTATAGAAATCACCCAACCAGGGGTGCCTGGGTGGCTCAGTGGGTTAAAGCCTCTGCCTTCAGCTCAGGTCACGATCTCAGGGTCCTGGGATCGAGCCCTGCATCAGGCTCCCTGCTCAGTGGGAAGCCTGCTTCCTCCTCTCTCTCTGCCTGCCTCTCTGCCTACTTGTGATCTCTCTCTCTTGTCAAAAAAATACATAAATAAAATCTTTAAAAAAAAATCACCCAACCAAAGCACAAAAGAAAAACAGTAAAACAAAAAAGAGGCTTTCAGAGCTGTGGGACAATGTCAAAAGCTCTCATATGCCCTGAGATAGAGTCCAGGAAGGAAACAACATACACAGGGCAAAAGAAACATTTAAAGATATAATGGCCAAGAGTTTTCCAATATTAATGAAGGACATAAAAATTACAGATCCAGGGGGCTCAGAAAACACCAAGGTAAATAAATACTCTCTCCTCAGAGCATTCCTAAATACATTTCATCCAAACTGCTGAAAAATCAGTTAATGAGAAAAGCACTCCGAGAGGAAAATGTGTTCTCTACAGAAGAGGGAAGGGAAGAATTACTGTAATTCTTTAAAAAACTATGGAATCTAGATGGCAATTGGGTCATATCATTAACATGCTAAAAGAAAAACAAACAGACAAGCAAGTAGTCAACCCAGAATTTGAAACCCTGGGAAAATATATTTCAAAAAATAAAGAAAAATAAACATTGTTTTTCTGTTGAGCAAAAAAATGAGACCATTCATTGCAGTGGCCTGCAAGAAGTGTTCAAGGAAGGGCCTCAGGGAGAGGAATGGATCATACAGAAACTTGGTTTTATGCAGTGAAATGACTAGCACGAGAAATGGCATGTATGAAGGCAAATGTAAGTGTATTTTTTTCTTATTTTTAATTGCTGTCTAAAAAGGAGTATCAGCGTGTTGTGTGTTTATATGCCAACAGTAGCACAAAAGATGAGTGGGAGAATTTGGGAGTTTCATGTTCTAAGTTCCTTACACTGCACACGAAACAGTGCAGTATTCAAGGTAAAGTTTTAAATAAAGTGTATGGTAAACCCCAGGGCAACTAACACCAAAAGTATAAATCATAAGTCAATGGTGGACATAAGTAGAATAATAAAAATGCCTGATCTAAAAGAGGATGGAAAAATCCATTTTCCGATTATTCCTTCATGCCCTTTTTTGCAATCTATTCCAAACACCGGAGAGGGTATATTTTAATAAGCGTGCAAGCTTTGCGCGTTCTCTACTTGTTAACTCGGCTTACTGCATTCCCAGCTCACCCTTGGTGACTGTCCAGCCACATCTCAAGCAACTGTCTTCTCTCTGCCCATGCTTCCCCTGGGTGGACCTTATTTTGTTTCCACTTAGTGCCCAGGCTCCTGCCTGAATCAGCCTTCACAGCTGACACTCCCCCTACCAGGAATACTGTCTACTCACCTTTTAATCGGCCACGTTCTCCTCACCCTTCAAGTATAAATTTACATGTTAATTTCCTCGGGGAAGTTTTCCTTGACCCAGAGACTTAAGTGAAACTGACTCTGTAATCGTCCTTCAAAATAGTCATTAAAATTGTAATTGTTTATTAGTTTAGGGTCTCTTGACAATGGCAGCTGGCTTTATATTTCTGTCCATTTTGATGATTCTTTTTTTCGTTCTGTGATCTTAAAAGGAAGGACCTTGTCTCTTTATCACTTAACATCTCAGTGCCTTACATAGTGCCTGACACAGAGGAGATCAGCAAATTGAATCAATGAGTGAAACATGAAGATATAAAGAGGAGAAGCATTCTAGTTAAGATGTGGGAGGAAACAGTACACCTTTTGAAGGAATTAACAGAACTGTGAAAGGAAAGAAGCATATAGTAGGCTCTTAAATTTTGCTGCATAGGAATTTAGAAAATAGTTCATCATTTTCAAAACAGGAAACTGAGTCAGGATTTCTTGTGACTTAATTCTGCTGTGAAACAGAGTCGGGGAAGGTTGTCCTCAAACAGACCCCATGTCAATTTAGCCAGGTTTTCTAGAAGCTCTAGCAGTTTCCGAAGTCAGTTTCAAAGGCGAGCACCATGTGAATCCTCTCCCACTGATGGCTCTCGTACTCAGAAATTGGTCCATCAGTTTTGTATCACTTTATATTTGCTGTCTGTCTGCTCTTTGCATCAGTGGATTTTTAAATAGGTGTGATCTACTTAGTGAATATGTACTTCCTTCAATTATTTCCAATTCACACAGCTCAGGGAACAAAGGTTTAGAGAAGTGGTCTAGGTTTAGAGAGTATGGAATGAGCACAGGTCTTGGATCTTTGTTTGAATGCAACGCTACTCTCTAAACTTCTTTTTCCTATCTCTGAGATGTAGGGGTATTAATACTACCTCCTAACATAATTGCTATAAGGTAAATTGAATTAATGTCTGTAAAGGGCCTGAAACATAGAGAAGTTATCGTTTAATATTTTTTTCATTCCTAGCCTGGTCTTTGTAGATTTGGGGAACTAAACATTTTTTTTTTATTAACGTGTCTCTTATGATTCTAGATTTTGATCATGAGTCTTTCAACTCAGTATTTTCAAATGGCAAATGGAAGAGGCCCAATCTCTTCAGTCTCTGTCTCAATGCCATTGTGGATCATTCTAATTGTTCCTTTTCAGATCTTGTCTACTTCTGATATACCCTTATAGTATTTTACTCAGTATTGCAGGCATGGGGCACCAAAATTTAACAGAAGGTAGGTTAGAACTTCTCAGAGTATCTTTTAATGACTGATTGTTATAAATTCTAAGAAGGAAAATTTCATAAAATTGATACACTAGGGATTCACACATTTTCTCAGTATTTACTGATCACCTATTTTGTATATAAATTAGGTTTGTCTTATTTAGCAAATAAACAGGGTGTCCAGGTAACTGGGTGTCTTTTATTTGGCAGTCCTAACATAGGTAAGGAAAGATCTCTGTATAAGAAAAAAAAAATCTAAGATGTGGTTTCTGCCCCAAGGGAAGCTATTTATTTGTTTATATATACATGCGTACGTACAAGTTAAGGATATAGTCGTGGAGTTGGAACTAGGTAACCACTGTATTGAAAGAAAGGGTAATGAATGAATGGTGTATACATTTCTGCAGCTGCCATAACGAGGTATCAGAAAGAGGGTGGCATGGCATGACAGGATTTTGTTCTGTCCTAGAGGCTGGAAATCTGAGGTCAGGGTGTTACCAGTGTCACCAGTGAGGGACAGTCTGTTCCATGATTTTCTCTCCTAGCTTCTGGCAATGGCCAGGAATTCCTCGGCATTCTTTGGCTTATAAATGCACCACCCCAATTTCTGCCTTTGTCTTCCCATGGCATATTCTTCCGTGTCTTTTCTCCCCTTATACAGATACCAATCCTCCTGGATTAAGCCCCCCTTAACTTGAGTACATCTGCAAAGACCCTATTTTGAAATAAGGTCAAAAGTACGGGGGTTAGAATCTCAACGTACTTTTTGGAGAACACACTTTAGTCCATGACAGATGGTATGGGTATTGGGTATTGCATGCCCCAGAGTTCAGAGAAAGGGCAATTTGTTGTGGGATGGAATGATGGAAAGGTCCCTGTCAGTGTCAGGAATTAATGGAGCTTGACTTTGAAGGGTGGGTAGACCTTGTTGGAGGGAAAGAAAAGGGCTGAAAGAGGATGATGAACAAGCAAATAGGGAAGGAATTGGTCTTCCAGGGATGGAAGGTACTTGCTGAAATTTACTAAGGATAACCACGATCATGCTGTAAACTCTGAGAAAAGCAAAAAAAGTTAAATTTGCTCAGCTCAGGAAAGCAACAGTATCATTAGGAGGCAGGTTTTATTGGTGTCCAAGTTTCCTTTCATCTCTAATGTTCAGATTGTTCAGTGTTAATTTGGATTTGGCTCCAACCCCAGGGATACTAGAGGGAAAAGTGGGGGAAGCTACTACAGGCAAAGTCTGTGTCCCTCAAGAAGGCGCTAAGCTAGTTATATTGGAACCTGACTTGGACATGATATTGAAAATCAAACATTTATGTAAAACAAGGTATCAGTGATTAACAACGGGTACAGCTAGAATGTTTACTTACTCAATAGAGGTGATTACTTTCCACCGTTTTAGGACGCATCCGTCCAACATAGTTGGTCTGGATGAAACAAAGACCAGAAAAAAAAAGGGACCAGCTTTGTTGATTGTATGAGAAGCTTGTGTAGAAGGTGTGCTAAACTCGCTCTGTAGTTTTATTAGTGTGTACCATACTGTGGTATGCCATAGAATGTATTCTATTTGTATGTGGACTAAAGGGTTTAGACTTAATTTCCAAATTCTTCAAGGGAACGAATGAGATTTAACGTGAAGAGCAATTGTGGGTTACAGGAATAAGCAACAGGAAAACGCAGGCGGTGTGCTCTTCAGTCTCTTTTAGTTCCTTTGATGGGGCCTCCTCCGGATACATGGATATTTCCTCACATTTCTCTCCCTGTAATTAGCCAATTAAATCTAAGTGTATGCGAAGCCTACTTTATGTCAGTTCACCTTAGAATTTAGTAAACTATCAAAGCACTACAAGGCTTGGGTTTTCTTTTGGTTGATGTTCCAAAAAAGTCATTTGAAAAGAAAAAGAAAATCTAACAATTGGAACGAGCTCTTGCTTATTTGTTTTCAAGCCCCCCCCCTTCCCCCCTTGCTGCTCCTTGTTGCCCACGACGGGAGCGCAAACACGGGGCAGGATGGTGGAGGGAACCTCCCATCTCCTTTCTTCCAGTTCTGCGACGTCTGTTGCCACGAGGGATTTGGATTTCTAAAGCTTATATCCACGGACCAATTTACTTCCTCCTTGTCTTGTTATTGTTCAGATAAACCACCACAAGGTTAGGGTCTTCAAAACTAAAAAGGTCAGATGTAGTCAGTGAGAAAATAAGGACTTGTCTGCTTTCCATTCAATCTCTCATTACTTAGAAAATGTTTTTTTAAATCATTTAATAATCAATGAAGCAGTGAACATATATATTTTAATCCGTTATTAGATTATTGAAATCTCTATGGAGTCTATGCATATGTCGTATATCTATGTGCATGTTGAAATCTATGTGTATATATTTTTTTAAAGATTTTATTTATTTATTTGACAGAGAGAGAGAGATTACAAGTAGGCAGAGAGGCAGGCAGAGAG
>LNAC01000435.1:247423-316622 GCA_002007465.1 Ailurus styani | reverse complement strand
CCCGATGCGGGCCTCGATCCCAGGACCCTGAGATCATGACCTGAGCCAAAGGCAGAGGCTTTAACCCACTGAGCCACCCAGGCGCCCTATGTGTATATTCTTGCTTAGTGTAAGAATTAATCAGTCAAACATGATTGGCAAGAAACCTAGTTCCAGTTGCATTCCTCATCTATAATCTGCAGCTAATATCAGAATGGCTTCTGCTACCGTGGTTCTTTCTAGGCGTTGGAAGGTCCAACTCCGTGGAACCCTCGGGAACTCTGTGATTCCCACTGTGCTCTGACCATTGACAAGGGCTCTATCAGACCTTCCTTCTGTCAGATACCTTTAGTTGACCCATCCTCACTGTGCAAGGAATGCTTACCACTTACCAAATGAAAGTTGGCATTTGTTTTTCTAACTTTCCAGGACCTCTCCAGATTCCTTTCTTAATTCCAGCTTTACTAGTTTGTGTTAAAATTCTACACCCTCAGGTTATTTACGATAGATATGCAAGTAGCTGGGCTCCTTATCAGCACAGAAAGGAATAGCAGCTCAGGATTAAAAAAAAATCCTCCTCTCCCCTAAAGGGACTAAAAAGCCTTTTTTAAATTCTAGAACATCTTAAAAACATATAAAGGAGAAGAGAAACAATCCAGAGTATCACCACTTAAAGACAACTGTTATCAGAATTTTAGTTTATATCCTTCTGATCTTGCTGTTTCCTGCATTTTGTTTTGGAAACTAGTTACATTTGTATTCTCTTTAAAATGGTGTGTGTGTGTGTGTGTGTGTGTACACGTGTGTGCGTGTTGTTTTTATTTAATGCTGTCATCAGAAGTGGTATAAGCAACATGGTTATCAATGCAGAAATGTAAAGGCAGAATGTGTTGTTTCAAATGTTGATTTCCTTATTTTTTGCAAACTTGGGGAAGTAATTCTGCTTCTTTAAATCTTAGTTCCTTTATCCATAAAACGAATATAATAATTGTATGTCCTTTAGGGAGCTAGTGGGAGAATCAAATAACATAATATGTATTAAGCATTCCCATACTATATATACCGGTGTCCAGCAAGGGCTCAAAAAAGTTAACTAGTACTCCTATCGTTATATTCAGGAACATAATTTTACTTTACTGCATAAAAATTTATCCTCAGTATATACTGTAGTTTGGTTATTTGTTCTTCTATGTTTAGACGTGGCTTATAGTTTTTTACCTTTGTAAATCTTAGGATAAATGTCTTTGTGCGAAAAGATTTTTCTGTAGTTCATCATATTTTCTGAATTATCTCAATTCCAGAATTGGAATGACTGGGTCAAGCAAGATGAACCTATTATCAATTTCTTTTGAAAGTGGTTTGGCTAGTTCTGTTTCCATCAGCATGGTATGACTCTCTTTCACCATACTTTGGCCAGCATATACACACATATATACACATATAGCGTGTGTGTGTGTGTGTGTGCTTGTGCGCGCACACATGCATGCATTTGTAGTAGTATTTGATGGAAAAATTGGTGTCTTTTTGTCACTAAAAAATTTAAACAGTTGGCATGACTATTTTTTAAGGAACTTGAACTTCTCTGGAATTTGAGTACTATGAAGTAGGAGTCTACATGGGTTTTCTCCAACATCAGAGGGGCTAGATTCTCATACAAAGTAGAAGCTATTCAGACACAATAACAGTTTTTATAACTCCCCTGGAAACTTCTGGGATGTTTTCACTGTCTAACACCCACTTTATCATATTCTCTAAATTGTATACCCTGTATTGTCATGTATTTGATGAGAGAGGGAACATACTTGCTAAGTGTGGATCATCCATTTATCCAAATATGATCCCCCAAGGAGCCACATCTCCCAATATTTGTACCGTTTTGTAGTCTCTACCTGTGGAACTTTGAGACTAGGAGAGGCGTGACGCTGTATTGCATGCCTTCCGAGGCTTGGTCATAAGAAGACTGGCAGCTTACACTGTGGTCTCTTGGAAGCTACGTGCACTCTGGCAAGAAGCCGCCTATCACTCGAAAACTGCCATGCTGTGAGGAACTCAAGCTAGCGATGTAGGGAAGTCATGTGCACAGAGACATCTAGTTGCAACTTTCCCCAACTCCTTCAGCTGAGGCTCCAGAACTGTGAGTACGGAAGCCAGGCTGGGCATGAAAATCCAGTCAGATTTTCAGGTAACTTTGGACCCAGCCGCTGACTGTGAAGACCAGACCATGACCACATGAAAGACGAGACGAGCTCATGACCCAGGTGAGCCCCGTCAACTCACAGAGCCGAGACAGATAATCATAAATCACTGTTTTAAGCCGCTAATCTTTAGGATGGTCTGTTGTGTAGTGATAGAAAACCAGTTCGATGAAGAGGAGACACAGGCTCTTTGGTTTGAAATAGTCCTTCTCTGTGAATGAGCAGCACGTAAACATTGGAGCTTGTCACTGAGAGCTTTTGTCAGAGTGGAAATAGAGTCATAGAAGACAGTATTCCAAATTAATTGATGATGAGCACGAGGAAGTGAGAGGTCATTAAGAAATGAGCTGGACATAAGGTTGCCTGTGGGGTTGGCGGCAGGGAGAACTGAAAGAGGCCCACCCAGTAAAGTGGTCGCTGAGAATCAGTGGAGGCCAGTATGCAAGAGTTGAGGTGACCTGGGGATCTGTGGAGTCTAAGAGAGAAGATGTTTTGAAAGGACAATTAAAAACTTTTTTTTTTTTTTTTTTTTTTTTTTTTTTTTTTTTTGCCTTGAACGTCTGTCCTGCTGTCGACTGATCTCTGTTTCTGTCTCATACAGTGTCAGAAGGGCCAGTCTCAAGTAGTGGTGTCAATATATTTCATGTATATTGATTTTCAATCAGGTAATTTAGGACCCTAATGTCTATGTATTTCAGTGCCAATAGTGTTTAAAGGTACTGTCTTTGTGAGTTTTGGGGTGAGTAATAACTCCAAATTTTATTTTATTTAATTTGCGTTATTTCTACTTTGAAAATGCATCTATGTAATTGGCAGGTTGGGTTGTATGCTAGGGCTGTATAGAATGTGGCAGAATTTTTTTAAAATCGAGGTGTAGTTGAAATACAGTATCATCTCAGTTTCAGGTGTACAACATTTATATACAACATTGACGTTCATCACCTGCTGTCACCACACAAAGCTGTTACAAATCATTTGCTTTATTTCCTATACTGGACTTTGCATCCTCAGCTCTTACTTATTTTATTACTGGATATTTGTACCTTTTAATGCCCTTCCCCTATTTCACTCACCATTCCCATGTCCCTCCCCTCTGGCAACCTCCAGATTATTCTTTATGAGTCTATTTTTGTTTTGTTTTTTAGATTCCACATAACAGGGAAATCATACAGTATTTCTCTTTCTCTGTCTCACTTATTTCACATAGCATAATCCTTTGAGGTCCATTCATGTTGTTGAAAATGGCCAGATTTTATTCTTTCATGACTGAGCAATATTTCATTATGTGTGTGTGTTTATATATACATATGCCACACATCTTCTCTGTCCATTCATCTGTCAATAGACAGGTTGCTTCTGCGTCTTGGCTATTGTAAATAATGCTGTAACGAACATAATTTTTTTGAGTCATTCTTTTTGTTTCCTTTGGATAAATACCCAGAAGTGGAATTGCCACACTCTATGATAGTTATATTTCTAATTTTTTGAGGATACAGCTTTCCACAGTGGCTGCACCAGTTTGCATTTCCACCAATAGTACGAGAGGGTTCCATTTTCTCCACATCCTCACCAACACATGTGTCTATTGGACCATCTGTGTCTTTGGAGAAATTTAGGTCCTCTGCCTATTTTTTTAAATTGCATTTTTTTGATATGAGTTGTGTGAATTCTTTATATATTTTGGATATTAACTCCTTATTAGATATATCTTTGTAAATATCTTCTCCTGTTTAATAGATTGCCTTCTTGTTGATGGTTTCCTTTGCTATGCAAAAGTTTTTTAGTTTAATATTGTTTCATTTGTTCATTTTTGCTTTTGTTATCTTTGAGGAGACAGACCATCCAAAATACTGCTAAGACTTATGTCCAATATCTTACTGCCTATGTTTTCTTCTAGGAGTTTCACGGTTTCTGGTCTTGTATTTAAGGCTTTAATAGATTTTGAGTTTATTTTTGTATATGATGTAAGAAAGTGGTCCAGTTTCATTCTTCCACATATAGCTGTGCAGTTTTCCTAGCACCATTTCTGGAAGTGACTTTTTCCCATTTTATATATTCTCACCTCCTTTGTGAAAGACTGACCGTGTAAGTGTGGGTTTATTTCTGGGCTCTCTATTCTGTTCCATTGATCTAGGTTTCTGTTTTTGTGCTAGTATCATACTGTTTTTGATTATTACAGTTTTGTAGTGTAGTTTGAAATCTGGGAGACCTCCAGCTTTGTTCTTTTTCAAGGTTGCTTTGGTGTGGCAGAATTTAATGGACTTAAAAAATATAAAATGAAAATATGAAGATCTTTAATTTGGTATTTTAGTCACCCTTTATCTTTCTTGGTGACCCCCAAACTATACTGAGTTTATGATTTGTCTCTGAGGAAGATTGATTGGTTAGTTATGGAGAGAAGATTCTTTTGAAGTGCCATGAATGACACCAGAATGATTGAGAGGCCAGATCCAGCTCTCTGGAGCTTTCCTTTGAGGGATGAGATCCCAATATAAAAACAAGTATTAAGAAACCTTTACCCTTACTGGATACGTTACCACTCTCTTTTCACTTCCAATTTGCAATCAAAGTCATCTGTTGCCCCAATGCAGGCTGTTTATTTTTTTAAAGAGTTTTGTTAAGATTTTTACTACATGGACTTAATTATGTAATTATATAACAGATCTGGTAACTGCTTCAAAGGAACCATTCTAATCTATGAGGTACCTAAGATAGTCTTTAAAGAACATCTAATTACATAATTACAATGCCTAATAGACCAGAATAACAGGTAGCAGAAATATCTTTGGAGCCATAAGAAAAACCTTTTATTGCCTTTAGGGCATATATTATTAGTTACGAAAATAACCCCACTATTATGTCATTATGTAACAGCCCGTAATGGCAAAGGAGATATTAATGTCAGTTATAATAAACATTCTATGCGTTTTGCTTTTTTTCCCCCCAGAAATGACTTTCTTTAATTTCCGAAAAATATGTAGAAGCAGTTGGAAATGCCTTTATCCTGGGAGACAGAAAAACTATGATATTTTAGATACAGAATGCCAGTGACATTTGAAAGAAAAATTTAAAAGAGGGGTTCTAACCATATCAAATTAATCATAAAAGTATGCACTTTAATTTTGAAACTACAAACATACTTTTAAGATTTCAAAGATAGACAATTCAAAAATATTATATTCATATATTCAAATCTGGCATTCTTTATTTCCCAAGGAGTAATAAAAAAAATCAGGAATAAAACTAAAAGATGCCAAAGCTTTGAAATACTAGGATTGCTTTCACTATGCATTGGGGTGGTGGTGGTGAAGGTTCTGATGAAATCTGGGCAGTGAATCAGAAGAAAGAGTGAATTTTAATCAAGGTCCATGTTGTTTCAACATTTTGGTGTTGGCAGCATCATTCTTTAATATCTATTGAGGAACATATAAGCAAACACTAACATTTTTAACTGTATTTCACAGAGCTCATAAAAATCTGTCTTGGCTGTTTTATGAGTAAAAGGCTCTTTTGTGTGTATTTTAAAGGATATAGTTTACAAAAGAAGCCCAGAATCTACAAAAGTATAGCATGATTTAATAGTCACCACCCATTAAAAAGTTTCATACCCAAGTTTGTGTCTGGTGACAAAGCAAACAAAAACAGGATATGATTGGCAGTGGGCCCTGATAACATTTTAAATCTACTTTCCCTGTGCTTTTTATTGCTTTTATTTGGTTTCCATGAAAACTTACATATATATATGGGCAGAATCCTAAAAGTATCTGCCATAGGCATAAGCTTATATTCTCTGAGACGGCTGGTATGGAGAGAAATAGTTGGCATCTATAAACGAACCTTTCAAATGTTTCATAGAGTCAACAATTCAGCAAAAGTTTTTTCAAGGCAATTTTATGGTAAAATTATGCAAGTTTTAGCCATGACAGATATTTAAACAATGCACTTTTAAATTCACTGAGGGACAGTTATGAAAGTAATGGTCAAAGTGTTTACTTGCCTTTGTATTGTATTTTGCAAAGTCAGGTTTTGCGTGGTATGTATAAACTCCTCATCCTTACGTATCTTCTCTTCCCCAGCGATGTTTGAGTGGCATTCAAAACCCACAGTGTTGGATAGGGTTCTGCCCAGACGAATATTCTTATTAACATCTCAAGCAAACATGGTTTCTTGTTATTTGGGGCCTGAAAATATTTCCTCAGTTAATAATATCACTCCATTATTCAAGACAAATAACATGTATGAATTATATTTCATATATGCTAACCACACACAATGGGGTAACACTGAAACCCCTCTCGGTCATCAGTGTCCTCAAATAAAACATAACCACCACCAAAAAGCCAATGAAATAACATACATACTGTTCAAAACCACTCTTTTACCAAATGAAAGGTGAGAGAATTCTGGATACAACTATAATGGAGTAACAGGGACCAGATTTACTCACTGAACTCAATCAACTAGGAAATCAGACAAAATACCTGAAATAACTGTTCTCAGACATTACATAACAGTGGATGATTACAATCCCCAATTATAAGGTGAACTATATGATTGTCCCACTTTACCACATAGAAGCTGTGTCCGCTCTGCTGTGCAGGAACAGAAGAGATCAGTTAAAGCCAAGGAAACCCATTGAGTTTTAGAGACATTGATTGGACTTCAGACAGACCAATATATTGGAGAAAAGGGAAGTCCACAGAGAGCTTGGAATATCTGCAGAGGTGTCCCCTTGAGGCTTTGGCAGAGTGGTAATCTCCTCATGAATGAGAATAAACTATCTAAATCTAGAGAAAGAACCACTGGAAATAAGTAGGCTGAACAATTCCTGAAGCTAACCATGGGCTATCATATCTGTTTGTATTAGTCAGAGTGAAGATAATTCATAATAAACAAGGTGTTGGGTAAAATACTTAAAAGGAAATTGTTTTAGTAGTGGGGTTAAATTATCCCTAGAATAAAGGCTGCTTTGATTTAACCTAAGAAAGCTTAAAAACAATCCTATACAGAAACAAAGAAAAACAAGGAATTTAAGTGTAACCCAGATGAAGAGGTTGACACTATTTAAGGAATACAACATAATCTTCCATCTAAGAACATAAAATTCACAATGTCCTACATCCAAAAGAAAATTGGACAACATACAGAGAATTAGGAAAATATGATCCATAACCCAGAAAAATACCAATAGGCTCAGACCCAGAAATAACAGAAATGATAACATTAGCAGATAAGCATGTTAAAAATAGCTATTACAAATCCGTTCCGTATTGAAGAGGTTGAGGAAGGCATCACCATAATAAGATACATAAAAGAAAGGACTCAAATAAAACTTCTAAAAATTAACAATAAAACACTTGAAAAGTGCCCTGGTTTGGATTAAGAACAGATTACATCTTTTTTTTTTAAAGATTTTATTTATTTATTTGACAGAGAGAGATTACGAGTAGGCAGAGAGGCAGGCAGAGAGAGGAGGAAGCAGGCTCCCTGCCGAGCAGGGAGCCCGATGCGGGCCTCGATCCCAGGACCCTGAGATCATGACCTGAGCCGAAGGCAGAGGCTTTAACCCACTGAGCCACCCAGGCGCCCAAGAACAGATTACATCTTATAGGAAAAAACTTCAGTGACCTGGAAAATAGCAATAAAAATTTCCAAAAAGTAGAGAATGGAGTGGGAGAAAAAAAGTGACCCAAAAAAATAGAGCACCAGTAACCTGTGGTAAACTCTTAGGTAGTCTTACATATATGTAATTGGTAGCCTAGAGATTATAGAAAAAGAGAAGGTACAGAAAAATATTTGAAGAAATAATGGGCATATTTTTTGCAATTTTGATAAAAATTAGAAACCCACAGATTGAAGAAATTCATCGTATTCAAAATAGAGAAAACAAAAACACACTAAGGAACATCCTAATCAAATTGCTGAAAACAAATGAGATGAAAAGAAAATCTTAAAAGTAGCCAGAAAAATAAAACAATAACAAAACAGAGGAACAAAAATAAGAAAGACAGATGACTTATCATTGGAGGCTACAAAAGACCAAAGGCAATGGAATATTTTTGAAGTACTAAGAAGAAAGAAAATAAAAAGATCTGACAGTCTAACAAAACTGAACTCAGTATACTCAGGTGATTGGGTAGATAGACTGTGGTAGATTTTGTGACAAATGGTCCTTCCCTTGACCCTGTTGAAGTTAGGGGTGGCCATGTGAATGGGTGTCTTGGCCAAAGAAATGTAAAAGTGACAGGTGTCACTTAAGAACATAAGCTGTAAGAATAACATTTTTTTTTTGAGCCAAGAAATATTCTAGATAGAATCAGATCCATTGGCCTGGGATCTGGAATAATGATAACATGAAGCAGAGCCACTGCTTACCCACAAATATGAGATATAGCAGTTGTCATAAGGCACTGGGATTTTGGAATTGTTAACACAGCCTAACTTCAGCCTTCCTAACTGATACTGGCAGCATGATTAACTTGGGGAAACAAGGAAATTCCAGCCTGAGAATCTAAAACAGAACACTCACCTCTCTTAAAAAGCCTTGAGATAACACAGTACCCACCATGCAAATCTTTCTAATGTAGAAGAGAGATGATTGGCACCTAAAGAGCTGAAGCAGATAGTAAAGAGTGCTGTTCTAAATTTAAAAAAAAATGAATGAATGAATGCAAAAAAGAAAGACATCAAGTATAAGAGGATGGAACCACTATGCGAAGCTTCAAAGAAATTAAAATACCTTATGAAACTTGGAATTAGTGGAGGGCAACAAAAAATTTGCTTAGCAAGAAAAACAAGGAAATGATGGTTTTTGTGCTTGGAGTTAATGCTCTAATAGTTAAGGCTTGCATAGGAGAAAGCAGTTCTTCAAAGAACAGACTGAAAAGGCCATCAAAGACTTAATGTGCAGGAGAAAGGAGGCTGGGGATAGGTGAAGAGGGTACAAGAGTACCCACATAAGCTGTGCAAAATGAATGGAAGTCTGTGGCTCAGAAGCGTGCCAGCCCAGGACTCTCAAAGATTACATTTCAGGGATTGCTGAATGGCTGCTGATGATCCCTGATTACATTTTCTGTTCTTTGCTGGTGTATAGAAATGTGATCAGTTTTTCTGGGTGTTGATACCATGACTTTGCTAAACTCTTATTTTTTTAAAAAAAATATTTATTTGAGAGAGAGAGACAGAGCCTGGGGAGGGAGAGAGAAAAGACCCTGCACTGATCACGAGGCGTAATCACAGGAGCTCAAGATCATGACCAGGGCTGAAATCAAGAGTTGGTTGCTTAACTGACTGAGCCACTCAGGTGCCCCCAAATTTTTATTAATTCAAGTATGTTAAAATGCTTTTGAGTTTTGGATCTAAGCAACATATCAGAAAAAATAACATTTGCGTTGCTTCTTTGCAATTCATATATATGTAAAATGTATGTGTTCTATGTATATATTTGCATATATTTTTATTTATATATATTTATATATATCATTTGTATATTTAACATTTTGAACTGAGTAGGACATTCATTTCTCATTTTTATTTCTAAATTTTAACCTCTAAGCACATTGTCTGCCGTATTTTTTATTTTGGTAGATAAAATTTATGAGATTCTGGATGTTTCTCCTATTATCAGTTTACTAAGACTTCGTTTTTAATCACAAATGGGCCTCAGAATATTAGATTTGCTTTTCTTATGTCTCTGGTGATATTATTTTTTTCTGTTTCAACTGGTAAAAATTAATAGATATTCAACTTTTAATATTTTAACATTCTTTGTATAAATCCAATTGGGCCATGATATGACTGTTTTTGATACATTATTAGGTTTGATTTATTTAGGATTTTTCATCTATATTCAAAGTTGAAATTAGCCTGTAATTTTTTTATGCTGTGATTCTTTTTCTTTTTTTTTTTTGGCATCATTAACTTCATAAAATGAATTAACATGGATTTATTTTTAAATTTTCTTTCTTGGAACAGTTTGTATAAAATTAGAATTTTATCGTTCCTTGACTGAAGCAACATAATAATTATCCAGACCTTTAATATTTTTATTTTTTGGTGTAGGTAGGTTTTTACTTTTTAAATCAGCATATTTAATGATTACGATTTTATTCCTTTTTAATTTATTTTTTTAAATAGACTTTATTAATTAGAGCAGTTTCAGGTTCCCAGAAAAACTGAGCAGAAGGTACAGAGATTTCCCATGTCCTCCCATCCCTACATATGAGCAGCCTGCCTCAGTATCAAAATTCCAGACCAAAGCTGTACTTTTGTTGCAATCAATGAACCTACATTGACACATCATTTATCGCCCAAAGTCCATAGCTTCTGTTAAGTTTCGTTCTTGGTGTTGTACATTCTGTGGCTTTCAACAAATGTATAATATGTATGTGCCATTATAGTATCATACAAACTACTTTTATTGCCTGAAGGTTTTTCAGATCATACTGTATACTTTGGCGCCAAACTTGCATGGTTCAAATTATCAGAGGCTGTTTTATCTTACCTAGATTCCATGATGAAACAGAAGAGTTTCTTTTCCTCTCTTTTTGTTAGTAGAATTTTTCTCCTGTCAAACTTTGGAGTAATGGTATAGCCTTCCAAAGATTTAACTTATTCAAGCTGAGATCTAGGAATAGTTTTAGGTCACTGATACTTGTGTGAGCCTGAATTTACCACTATTGTATGAACCCAAATTTACTATATAATTAAGATCTAAGTCTCCTGACTGTTGAGATCAACAGAGACCCCCCTCGAAGAAGTCAAAGTTTTGCAGCCTGCTAACCATTCTCATTTTTAGCATTCTGTAAATTCAGCTTCACATGTATAAGGATGTTTATGTTTATTATCCTAGAAATTCTAGTTTTCTTGTCTGTCATGGGGAAATATCTAGTCTGTCATCATTCCTGCAAATAGAATGCTTCTGGAGCCTTAAAAACTTTAAAGATTAAAAAAAAAGTAATATTGGGGATGTTTGATTTATAAAAATAATAAAGAAAAAAACTGTGCAGGTTTGTAATAGAGTAGTTTAGCCTGTGTCAGATCTACAGAGTATTATAAACTATTAAGAGATTGCTAAGGGGACGCCTGGGTGGCTCAGTTGTTAAGCAGCTGCCTTCTGCTCAGGTCATGATCTCAGGGTCCTGGGATCGAGGCCCACATCAGGCTCCCTGCTCAGCGGGGAGCCTACTTCCTCCTCTCTCTCTGCCTGCTTGTGCTCTCTCTCTCTGACAAATAAATAAAAATCTTAAAAAAAAAAAGATTGCTAGGAAGTACGTAAGGAAAAATCACTAGGGTTTAGAACTGGATTATCAAGTATTAGCTATAAAAGTGACCTTGTTGGACAAGGTCACTCACGGAATAGGCCACCACATGGTAAGCATCATGTCTACAATATTAGGCAATGGAGAGTATTCAGTAAGTTTAGGAGAGTGAAGGAGTGAGGGTGATAGGCTTGATATAGCATGTCTTGATTGGAGGGAGACCTTTGACGTCTCATGCATTCATACCGGAAGAGCTAGAGCACAGCAGCTGTTGGTCCTCCGGGTCCCCTCCTCAGTCACCGTTCTCCTATCTCCTGACTGCAGGCACCTGCCATGTTCTGTCCCCAGCAGTGTGCTTGGCCTGCGGACAGGCCAGGGAGTTAGCACTCGGTCACCAGAAGGCCAGAGTTGGTGGCTCTTTGCCCTTGTTTCCTCATCCCTGCACCGAATCCCTTCTGTTGGCTTCCTCCCTCCCTCCTCTGTCTCACTCATTGCTCTCCTCCACCAGCACTCTCTGAGGAACCCCCCCCCCCGCCCCAGAATCAGCCATCTTTCCTCGAATCCCAGTCTCCTAGTCTAGGGTCTGCTGCTTGAAGGAACCCGAGATAAACCATGGAGGATTAATGGACTGGATTCTAAGATGACCATTTTCATGACCAATTAGCAGTAAGGGAGGTTTCTAATGATACTCTGTGAAGGGACTTTTGCCTTATCTCCTTCAATTTCTATCAGTACTTGAATCAAGATGTAGAAAGATTCTTAATGAATTTGGCAGTGTCATAATGTTGGTGTCGGGTGAGCTGTCGTGAATATATTAGATGACAGAATCAGGATCCACACATTTTTTAACAGGCTGGAAAATGGATAAAATCTAACAGAATTTTGTGTTAAAGGAAAGATCCTGTAATTGAGTCTCCTCAAATGTGTGATATTATTATGTGATACGGCTTTGGAGGTATTGGTTAATAGTGAGCTTAAAGTTAGTTGTTGTTCTATGAAGCTGCTGAAAAAGCAGATGTGATTTAGGGTTAGATAAATGAAGTAATACCTAGACTGAAGGAGGTGAAATGATGTTGAACTTTGTAATAAGCAGACAATACTGTTCTGAACATCCTGGTTTCAGTAGGATAGAAATAATTTCTTGAATACTAGAGAATGGAGTCTAAAGGGCTTGGAAATATCTTATGAAAAAAGAGACAGTGAAATATGGTTAACATTAAGAAAAGAAGAATGAGAGAACATGGTAACTCCCACTGTTTAAAAATCTGATCTGTGGGAGAGGGATTAGGCATGTCTAAATAACCTTTAAGAGTCATTCATGTCTGCATACCCAGTGTTTAATCCAATGCCTTGCATATAGAAGAAGCTCAATAAATGTCTGTGGAATGAATGAGAAATTAATGACACCGCACATTCACCTCACTTAACTAACTGTGCAGTGGAGTGAGGACACCTACTTTTCCTATGTCAATCTTTTTGTGTCTCATTTTTGAAGCCACTTTTGGATAGTGAAGTCAGGATGGATGGGCAATTTTTTTTGTTCTATGCAGTATCTCCCATATGATTGTGATTCTCTAACTATATAAAAAGAGGTTGATGCCTCTTGGTAAAGACAGTCTCCATTTTCCTAACTGCTTTCATACACACTGTCCTTGGGTTTGTTGTTGCTGCAACAAAGTGTTGCAGTGGCATAGGTTTGTGGGGATGTTTGCTTCTGTCTTTTGTCCTGGCCCTTGTATTTCCCTTCTGCATCCTGTTTGAGTTATACCATGCTTCGCTACATTGAAATCTTCTTAATATATTGATAGAATTTATGATGTAAGGGAATGAGCGCACTGACTTGTGTTATTTCCCACCCCACGATTTCTCCTACTTTCCCAACCATCTTATTCATTTTTAACGATGGATATCAGGCTGTGAATCAGTTTGAATTGGACAATAAAAATTATGTCATGCATTTCTTTGTTTATGCATTTTGGAGCCCTTCTCATCTAGTTCAGTGGGACAAATGGTTCTTTTGATTTTTTTTTTAGAGGCGACCGCCCGAAATACATAGGCTCTCACTCTGGGGTTGCGGGGAGGCTGGCATTGTGCTGAGCAACCCTCAGGTCCTGGTGTGATGCCCTTGTTCTCAGGGCATGCCCCACGTCCACCTTCGTGGCGCCACTGGGCTGTGAAGTCCATGTACTCGTCCGCACATCCCGCTACACAGAGTTTCGTCCTCAGCACTGAATGCCGTGTCTAATACAAAATAGGCACTCATGGATTATGTGGTGTTTGTCCAGGATGATCCTTTTCCAAGGTGAGTGCTCGTCTAGAGGAATATTTTCCCGAAACGTGCCTTTGGCTATGGGAAGATGCGATTGTTTGGCTTCTCCTGTGTTTCCTGTTTTGTTTTCTGTGTCTCAGTGTAGTTGAACCTAAATAGTTGTAGCCGTCAATAACCAGGCCACTTTTGCACAGGATTTTGCACTTCTTTGTGTTCGTGAGGGGGTGGATCTGTTCACTGTATCACACAAGCAGATTTTGGGAGACGCTGGCCTGGAAGGTGCCCTCATTTTGTCCTGTCTTGTTTTCAGAGGTGTAACCTCGCACGAGTCAGCTGGCTTCTGTGGGCCTCAGTCTCCTCACCTGCCAAAAAATAAAAATAAAAAAAAAAAAGAAAAGAAAAGAAAGGGAGTCCTGGATAATCCCCAAGGCGTGTTCAAGAGAAAACATTCTTTAATTCTCTGATGGGGGAAGTTTTCAGTCAAAGCTCTGTGTTTCCTTGCCCTCCCCTCCCCAGCCCCATGCAAAGGCACCCTGATCATTTTTTCCTTTTCTTTGGGCCTGATTGTCTCTTCTTGTTTATAGCTGCCACTAATTTGCTCGTTTGCTTGCTGGAAAATAGCTAATTAAAACCCACTTCAGCTAACAAGCTGACTGGGACCGTGCAAATGTCACTCTCTGCTGTCTGCTATTTCCGTTTATACTTTACATTATTAGTGTTGCTTTCCTCCCTCTGTTATAATGAATGTGCGGGCAGATTTAGCGCCCCCTTCACAGGTGTGCACGGGCACCCGCGCCACCATCCCGGGAAAGCTGGTTTCCGGCACTTCAGCATTTTGAGTGTTATTACCCCTGACAGTTAATGGTTGCAGCCTGCACTGCTTGTTAGTGCTAGATTTTTTGAACAGCTTCATCTATCTTTTTGTTTTTACAGTGACTGGCCACATTAAGTATATGTGTCTGAGCTCTTAGTCCCGTCTGTTCATTGCATGCATTTCATTTGGTGTAGGGTTCTTTTCTCTCTCTAAAATTAGTATATATTGTCATCCATATACTTCAACACATCGACTTTTGTTATAATTATGCTGTCATCATTGTGCTTCCACACATTTGCTAATTTATTGTGGCTAAATTAGACCTAATATTAGCAATTTTGCAGCTGTTCCTTTAGAGTATACATGGCCATATATTTGTACATTATTTAGCAATTATATTCCACAGCAGAAAAATGGACCATGTTTTCAAAGGGGGAGAGAGAAGATGGGAAGAAAAGGGGCATTAAATAAAAACAGACTCACCTGAGAGTGGAAAACAGAGCACGAAAATGAACAGGAAAATGTATTATAGGAACTATTACTTAAGGGGTAGATTCAGAGTAAACACACAACAGTGAATGCTTTTGGGGGGTCGTACAATTCCAGGATCCTGCATATTAGGTCTGAGACTTGCAAAGAAGCTAGCAGTCTCTGGGAAGGGGAGTTTCCTCTGCTACGTCCTCCTGTTACTGTGAATATGCTCCCTTCTGGAAAAGCCGAGCAAAGAGTACCTGGAGGAAATGAGGGTAGGGTTTCTGTGTGGACTGTGGAGAGGAGAAGCGCACAGACGATGCGATGTGATGATGTGGGTGCTTCCGTGAGAACACAGGGTCCGGTGTACTTCGGAGCAAGGCTTGTGTGATTGGTTGAAAAACATGCCTACTGAGTGGACAGTGGTGAGGATGTGGATGTGAGTGAGAGTGGTTTGGATATTTACTTTGGTTAGAATGATAAACAGCTTTAAATGCAGGTTCCTGCTTTCTTTATAGCTGGAGATAATATTTGAAGGAATATGAAAAAAAATGCTTACTGTGTGTGTGTGTGTGTGTGTGTGTGGTTTGCAGTTTAATTAGGCTTTGAGAATTTAACTTGATACAGGCATCTAAAATTATACAGCACCAGTTTGGGTATAATATATGACACAAAATAAATGATCAACAAGACAGATTCTCACAGGACACAAGATGATGTGAATAGCTGGGCATTTTCTAAAGCCACTTGGGTGCTGTTAGATATATTGAGTTAGTAATCCATTTAATGGGACCCTTGTGGTCTAGAAGAATTCATGAATTGTCCCAGGGAACACAGATCTATTCTTAGGAAGTGACTTACTAGCAGAATCTATCTCAATAAGGACTGGCTGTTATGAATACTGCTCTGTGTTTTAATGGATCCCAAACATTATGTACAGTGATTTAAAACAAAATAGAACAAAACTTATAATGGCATTGATGTCTTGATCTTGAGAATATATCATCTAGGCGGGTCTGTCTCCCTGGGGTTGATATGCTACCGTGTATATCAGAGATTTGGGCAGGATATTGCTCTTAGATACCATATTTTCATTGCAATCTGGTCATAGGTAACACATTTCCCTTGTTGGCAGTGACTCATTCTGACTGCCCTCTTCTGCTTCTTCCTCAGTAGAGCCAAATATCTCATTTCTCTTTTACAATTGATCAAAGCCTGATCTTCAGCTTTTAGAAAGCAAAGCAAATAGAAATGGCTAAGACTTTTGGCTGTGTTACTCCTCACTAGGGTTTTATTTTTGTAAGGAGCACTCCATTAAACTTAAAAACATGATGTTCCAGGAGTAGAATTTGAAGGAGAGTCAATAGGTGGGGAACCTAAAAAATTGAGGGTTTTGGAACTCATGAAGCCAAAGCGTGCAGAGTTATGGATGCATGAACCTGGCTTTTTTTCTGTTGAAAGGATAATGATCTTACTGGAACTTGCAAGGCTATCGGTTATCCTAACCCCAGGCTCACTGACAGTGGGACAATCTCAGGTGGGACTTAAGGCAAAGTTGATTTAATAAGTAAGGGTTGATATTCAAAGAGAAAGCAAACACCCAAAAGCACCAATAGCAAAAAAAAAAAAAACCAAAAAAAACAAAAAAAAACCATGAGATTCTCTGTCCCTTGGTGTTGTCCCTCTCAGCTCAGATCGAATTGAAGCACCACTGTGGCATGTTCTTTGCATGCGTCATTTTTTAGTACGAGCTCAGGTGGAATGGAAATGACAAGAGGAGATGGCCAGTCATTCTTCTGATAATCCTTTATGGACTCCAGGCCCTTATCTACAGGAATGTACTGCCTTAACCTTGCTTTGCCTATTGGGACAGCTGATGTCCAGTTCTGACTCTAGCACCTGTATCAAGAATGTAAAATGGATTATACTGTTGGCTCCCCATTTTCCCAAGACAATCCACCTCCTTAGGTTCATAGAAATGGAGAGTGTTTCCACTAGACTTTCTCTGTCCTAATCTTTATGGCTCCGGGGCAAGCTACTCACTCAGATCCCAGGACAAGAGAAAGTGGTTGATCAAAGCAGACAGTAGACTTTGAGATTTGCCAAATCTTCTGAAACATTTGGAGGCTACTTCCTGGGACTGAGCCTACTCTCTTGATCAATCAGATGGAGAGACAATAGGGGGAAAAAAGCCATCCATTTGAATTCCATTTAAACCCATTTCTGTTGAACTTCCTGACTGTTCTTCCTTGTCCCAAGTTGTGTGGCATGTTGTGTTGTGGGGGGGGGGTGGCCAGAGACATTTTTAATCATTTCTTTCAAAAGATAAAGCTTTAGTGTTAGGCATAGGTTCTTATGACATCAACTTTGCCAATTTTATAAAGTGGGCATTACCATTTTTGCCTTTATATTTATTGGTAGTAATTATTGGGCTTAAATTCTATGTAACTACATGGGTAGGATTAATCCATCTACAATTTATTAAGCAACTACCAGGTGTCTGGCATTTGTATCTTATAAGCAATTATGAGATATCTAAAGGGTCTTTTGACAGAAAATTAGTGTTTGAAATACTTAATATTTTATGAACTTTGTTCACAGCCTTTATTTTTCTGCCTTCACATCATTACACTCATCAGTAGGTTTAATCGTTGCAACCTCTGTTGCTGAATAGGGAGTGAAAGTGGAGAATGGGTCAGTATCCACATCAGAATCTACGGGATTCAAGATCTCTTTGCCCAAGAGAATGCAGGAATAGCTTAAAATTTCTGTCATCACACCTAACCTCCACCTTTTCAACATCAGGCCAGAGATTTTGATGGGTCTCTCTGTAGTATATAGCAGATATGTCCTTTTCTTCCATTTTGAAACTTAAGACACTCTAAAGTGGCTACAAATTAATATGTAATATGTGTTAATATCAGTAGGGATTAGCAAGCCTGATATGTTAAAAACAAGAAAATGAATAAAAGAAAAACAACCAACATTGTACTGTGCATGTTGGCCAGAATGGGAAAGCAGTGTCCTGCTTGGCTCATCCGATGTATGTATTTTAATCTGGGATGGAGAGAGAAATAAAACCTGTTGGAGTTCTGGTGAGTTGCTACATTGGGGACTCTGTGAAGCCGTGGCTGCTGAGTAGCTGGGGAGAAGCATCACAATGTTAGGAAAACATTTTTTGAAAGCTTCTAGGGTCTAGTGGTACCGGCCTCACAGTTTTGCTGTAAGTTGCCACTGTCTTTAGCAGGGTATTTTGGGGGGATTCAGCTCTTGAATTTCAATAGTTACTCTTTTGGGCCTATTCTTTCAAGAATTCTCACTGTGAATGTGTTGTGCATGTGTGTGTGTGTTGCATGTCCAAAATGGTACATATACACATTTAAAGTAATTAAAAATTAATTAAGAATTTCCTCACAGAGGTTAAGGTAGAGAAGTTAAAAATGCAAGCTCATGCAACCCTCAGAAACTTAGAACTGGACAAAGGCTGAAAGATAAACCACTGAGGAAACTCTGTGGTCCTCAGATTTCTGGATGTTTTCCAAATGTCTTAGGTTATAAGATAAAATTACTGTGCCCTCATTGCTATAAACAGTGCTTGTCAGACTTTTCTCCCAAAGTAATCAATGGCAGAGAAAAGAGAGCAAAGAATGGAGGTGGGGGTGGCGTGGTGGGCATGGCGTGATGGGGGTGGTGGATGTAGTCAGATACCAACTGCTGTAGAAAAGAAAAAATGTTTTTGGAGTCTAGTGTTTTATTTTAATCAATGTGAATTTTCCATTCTATTTAACAATGTATTTGTGGTTGTTCAAATTTTAAATCTTTTCACCAAGAATATTTGGAGATAGGAAGAAGCCCCATATTTGGATGTTTTAGTGATGAAGGATGACCTATCTGAAAAAAGAGCAGTGTAGCCATACTTGCATCCCATTTGGGAAGAACCACCTTCATTTATCATTGGCTTCTGAAAGAAAGTCATGCAGAAAAAGAAAGAAGAGAGGAATTTTATTCAAGGTCACTGTTGTGATTATCTTGGGAAGAGAGAAAATGAGAGCTTTTAACCTGAGCTTCAGAATATACTCCAAGGGACATAGTTTTTGACTGGTCTGTAAGATTTGATTATAAGAATGTATTCTTTTCTATTTCAAAACTGGCGATTGCCCATCAAAATACATCAGTTGGCCTCCCTCTTCTCAGAGCAGCTCTTAGACATAAAGAAGCTATGGAGAACTTAAGTCCACTCTTTTGGTATAGCAACACTGGGAAAATGAACCAGTGAGGGGTAGACCCTATTTTGTTGATAGAAAAGAGCCAGAGGAGGGAACCTGTGAAACATGAGCCACAACTATGTCTGCCTAGCACTCCAGCACTGCCTTCATGCTCAGATGGCGCCCTTACAATGAACTCGCAGCCTTCAGCAATTTCTGGACTGGCGCTTTGGGAGGGACTCATCTGCGGAGGCCACCCGGACAGCGAATTCCTGTTGTCTTGGAGCCTTGGCCTGGGGTTGAGAGGACAAGGATGGTTGCTGTCACATGCTTCTTTGTCCATGCACTCAACAATTCTCTTTTTCCTTTATAGAAATGTCTGCTGCTAGGAAGGCTCAGTTTCATTGGTTCATATGCAAGGGTTGAGAGGGTTAGCTATTTGGAGATGGTTAACGCTTTTGTATTCTAAATAGCCTGAGACCAACTGAAACAAACAAATAAAATCTAACAAACATTTATTGGGTCTTCTGTGTCTCTAGCGATAGACTTTGCCTTCTACTTTCAGAGGCCCACACAAAGTAATACTAAGTGGATATTTTTTGAGGTATGACCTTCTACAGAACATATGATGAACTGAAGCCAAATTACTGATCGGGCTGATCATGTTCATTTACTCAGGAATATCAGAAACTTGGCAATTTTTGATAAATACATGCTTTAGGAGCTAAACTCAATGTTACAGTTGAGTCACAGTTGACTGGCTACTTTTAGTATCATTTTACAGGTTGAAAACCATTGTGAATATGTATTCTTAACCTGAATTTTGGAGATAATGCACCTTTCCTTAGAGCAGTAGTTATAAAGACTAATCCTATAGAATAAGTACTCTGGCAGCAAAGGAGATATCACAATCAAAATATCTCTTTAAAAAGGAAAAGGAGTGAAAGCACTTTTTGACTATTGATAACAGGTGATGACCTTATGTATACTTGAGTTCGCCTGCAGCTGCAGGTGAAGAGGTTTTTAGGTTCTGTGAGCTTCCCACTCCAAGACATTTTTTTTCTTTGCCTATGGGCTTTATCCAGAACCCAAAAAGCCTTTTTGAAGCCTATCAGGGGAAGAATTGTTGGACAAAGCCTCCAGATTCTCCACTTTTACCTGGGATGATCCTAAATTATGTTTCACCTGGTTCTTGGGGGATCAGTAATTCACTCATGATGCTCACTTTATTGGCTTTACTCTCTTACTTGGTCCACTTCCTCACTTGTGATAATTCCCATCACTTATAAAACAAACTACCTGCATCAAAGTATTTGTCTCTGCATCTATGCTTCATGTAAGCCTAGGCTAGTATTCTACTTCTTTTTCAGGATTAAAAAAATAAAAATACCTTTAAAAGTAAATCTCTTTCTATTATGGTTTATAATTTTTTTTCTCATGCTGACTGTCAGATTTTGTTATGATAATACGAGTTTCACATAGTATTTTGGTTGGCTAGTACAGAAGTTACCGCTTCCATCAGTTGTTATAAAATTGGCCTATCAAATCATTTGTCCCTGCTGTCGCTTTGGTGGGGAAGAAATAGGGTGGAGATTTTGATAACTGATTCAATTTATTTAAAGGCTATGTTTTGGGGAACCTGTTGGTTAAGTGTCTGCCTTCGGCTCAGGTGATGATCCTAGGGTCCTGGGATTCAACCCACCATTGGACTCCCTGCTCCATGGGGAGTTGCTTCTTCCCCTCCCTCTGCCCCCTACCCCATGTTCACTTAAGCCCTCTCTCTCAAAGAAATAAAAAAATTAAAAAAAAATAAAGGTCGTTTTATTTAGATTTTCCATTTCTTCTTGAATTGCATTTTATAACCCATATTTTTACTAGGAAATTATCTACTTCATCTAAACTTTCACACTTAATTTGTATGAAATAATTTATAATATTTTCTAAAATATCTATGGTTTGAGTAATTACATACTTTTTTTTTAAGATTTTATTTATTTATTTCACAGAGGGAGAGAGATCACAAGGAGGCAGAGAGGCAGGCAGAGAGAGAGAGGGGGAAGCAGGCTCCCCGCTGAGCAGGGAGCCCGATGCGGGCCTCGATCCCAGGACCCTGAGATCATGACCTGAGCCAAAAGCAGAGGCATTAACCCACTGAGCCACCCAGGCGCCCAAGTAATTACATTCTTAATATCCTCACTTATGCCTTTTTATTTCTCTTCTCTTTCCCTCGTCAGTCTAGACTAATCTTGGAAGGAGTCTGGATGCTAATTAGAACAGAGAAATGGTAATTTTTGAAAAGGACGGGTGGGACAGTTAGGATTAAGGGTAGGTTTTTTTGTTGTTGTTAAGGTGTGAGAAACAGCAGTGATTTTATATTGCTGGTGGGAATTATCCAGTAGTAAACAAAAAATAATGTAAGGTGAAGATGGAGAATTGCTGGAGTTTTGGCATCTGGGAGTAGGTAAGAGCTCACCAGTGGTTGTATTGGTTTTAGAGAGGAAGACAGTAACAAGCAAGAGGTTGGGGTGCGTGCTGCAGATTTAATAGGTTGGTTAGTTGTACTGGTATAAGACAGTTCAAGTTCTTGTGACTGCTTTAATTTTCTGAGATAAGTTTGGTCATCTGAGAGTAAAGATAAGGGAAGATGTGTTGGAGGTATGAGAGAGAGGGAAGGAAAGAGTTAGGAAAACAGGAGAAAACAGGAGATGGTGGTCTAGGGAAATGTGTGAATTCTGGCTGTGTTAAGGGCACCACTCACGGTGCATGAGACCTTACATCATGGCTGTGGGGTTTACTTTGTCACGTGAGGTACATAATAAGAGAATGATTGGATTTAAGCATCATTGTACTTTGCCAAGCTAATAGCTTAAAATGAGAGCATGAAACTAATAACATACTATATGTTAATTAACGATTTTAAATTAAAAAATTTAAAAAAATAAAATGAGAGAGCAGTTAAGGTATTGAGGGTGTGTGCAAAAAAAGTTACTTTGTAATTGTCGGCCATTCCATAACCACAGAATTGAACCTAGGTAAGGAGGGAAGAGAAGACACTGGTAGAATCAATGGATGGAATGTCCCAATGTAGGTTTAAAAATTGTTGGAGCTCGGTATGTTACAGAAAAGTTAGGAGCCTGTAGTTAGATAGTGGTATGCTAGAGTAAAGACTTAAGGAGTATTTGGAATTACTGCCAAGGTCAAGAGGAGGGTGCAGTGGTATTGTGTGGCTGAGATAGGGTGGAGGACAGGATTACTGGTATGGAGGAAGATAGAGAATGCAGAGACCAGACTACCAAAATGCTCATGAGTGGGAGAAGATTTATAGAGGAATGAACTGGGAGCCTGAACTGGGAGCCACAGGAATGGTAAGAGTGGGTGGTGCAGTCTTGATGAGGTAAGATTCAAAACCAGAGTTTAGGAAACAGAGTAGACCTGGGAGTGGTGATGAGGAAAAGCCAAGTCAAATGGTTCAGCAGGTGTAAGAGAGAACATGGTACCCTTGAGAGGCTCACAAGTGATGAAGCATCTCCAGGAAGCCTCCTTCTGACCTGATGTGAATAGACTATAAGACAGAGTCTCTATTTCTTTCCGTGCAAGGATGTATGTACATTATCTGTTAATTCAAGATAAGCTTCAGATAAGATACTATGTTTTGCTGTTCAAATTTCAGGAGAGTGACTAGAAACATGAATTTTACCATGTGTTTGCCACCCTGCTATACTGCTTACTGGCTGTGGAGACTGGGGCAATTTACTGAAGCTCACTGTGCCTCAGTTTCTTTGTCTGAAAAGTGGATTCAGTCATGGGATGTGTCCTTTATGGGCTTGCCCTAGGGAGTAATATGAGTTTATATGTGCAAAGCTTTGAGATCAGTGCCTGGCACATCGCAACTGCTATATTAACAGGTACAGGGAAAATGCGAGGTGAGCCGGGAATATCTTGTGGACCCGAGAGTGTGGGAGCCTGTAGAAGATCTGGGGAACATGTGGAAAAGACAAATGGGGCAACTTCTAGCAGTTCCTGATGGGGGAAATCCGGGACCAGTTTGACCAATAAAATAAATAAGATAGTAATGGATTATAACCCAAGGAACTAACTATCCATTCATCCATACTGATATAAATAACTGACTGAATAAACAGACAAATGGCAGATGGGGGTGTACTTCCTGTACAGTAGAATTCTAATTAATAAATGTAGAAGAGGGGTGCCTGGGCAGCTGGGTCAGTTGAGTGTCTGACTCTTGATTTCAGCTGGGGTCATACTCTTGGGATCATGGAATGGAGTCCGGCTTCCACGCTATGCTCAGTGGGGAGTCTGCTTGAGATCCTCTCTTCCTCTCCCTCTGCTTGTGTGCATGTGCTCGCACTCTCTAGTAAATCTTAAAAAGTGTATAATAAATGATAGAAATAGAAAGTTAATGTTACATAAATACTGATGTGGAAATGTTGGAGTCCAGGAGTTAAGTGTCAAGAAAAAATTCTTGAGGTGTCCAGTGCAAAAAGGTGGTTTTATTAAAGCATGGGACAGGACCCATGGACAGAAAGAGCTGAGGTTGTGAGGGGTGACTGAGTATATATTTTCAAGTTGGAAGGGTTGGCAAGGTTTAGAAATAATGGGGGTTCAAGTCTCTAAGGAATTTGGAAGCAAGGTTTCCAGGACCTTGAGGGGTCATTTACTACTGTCTAGTAAAACCATAGTCATGAGACCCTTCAGATGGATATCAGGGAACCCTATGGTTGGGGGATGATTGCTAACATGTATCTTGGGGAGTAGAGAGAGAGGAAGTTTCCAAAGGAATTTTATATGTTAAAGGAAACTTCATCCTGGAGGTCAGGATAATGTTAAGCTGATGGCCTTTTGCCCTTAGTAAAGTATTAACATTGAGGCAGTTGGGTTCCTAGAGGAAGGTCACTCTGCCTTTCTCAAGGACTTGTCAATGAGCTGTAAGTTGTAAGGAAATTTAATTCTTTCCTTTGCCTTTGTTCCCCCCATCAAATACCGTGATAAAAAAAAAAAGTATTACAGGCAAGAATCACTGATAGATACTAAAACTAATGGAAAAAAGTACAGCGAGAAAAAAGAGATTTGAACAGTTTCTCAGTATGTACTTACAGCTTTTAACTACAAAGGGAAAAGTGGTCATTTTATAGCTGAAAATTGGCAGAGACCACCAAGAGATGAAAGTTGACATCACCAATAATGACGTGCTGACATGTACCTTCTGATATAGTACACTCAAAAGGGCATAGTATCCCAGCTGTGATACTCTTGAAAAAAACCACATAGGGTCAACCTAATCATGGGGCAATGTAATCAAACACTGATGGAGAGCTTTACAAAATACCTGGTCAATATTCTTCAAAAGAGTCAGGTCATAAAAAAGCAAAAGCGAAGTCTTCAGGGGCTCCTGGGTGGTTCAGTCAATTAATCATCTGCCTTCAGCTCAGGTCATGATCTCAGGGTCCTGGGATTGAGCCTGGCATTGGGCTCCCTACTCAGTAGGGAGTCTGCTTCTCCCTCTGCCTCTCCCTCTGCTCATGCTCTCTCTCTCTCAGCCCCCCACCTTGCAAAAATAAATAAAAAAGTGAAATCTTTAAAACAAAAACAAAAAAACACAAACCACAATGAAGTCTTCAAAAGCTGAAAAGCTGTCATAGTCCAGAGAAGGAGGCATGACGATTAAAGGCAACATGGCACCCTGGATTGGATTTTGGACTGGAAAAGGATCTTTTTGGGAAAAGTGGAGAAGAACTCTGATGAGGTCTATAGATTACTTAATAATATTGTGTCAATATTGATTCCCTAGTTTTAATAATTATGCCATGGTTATGTCAGATGTTAACATTGGGGGAACTGAATGAAAGGTGCACAGAAACTGCTATTTTTTCTACCTTTAAAAAATATAATATTTTTTCAATGTTAAAAGTTAAAAGAATAAAAAAGAATATTTCTGCTATTGAAAGGTCTAGAAATAATGAAAAACCTTCGCACCACAAGCCCATCAGTGTAAATACTGTGACTTTTCAATACTATTTACTATGAAAAGTTACCAGTGCTCCTTGATAAAATTGCTGATTTCAGGGATGTGTCAGAAAATACATAAGATGAGCCTGGGGCATCTCACAGCAGAAAGCAGGGATATCAAAGACTAGCTGGGTTGGATCAGAAAGACTTCAGAGTCAACTTGAAAAGTTTCCCAATGGCCCAAGATGGGACAATTTGAACTTGAATAAGGATAATAACTGCAAAGGGTTGAAACATGAATTATATTTAAATCCATGAGTTTATAATGATGCCAGGAGGGGAACCTAATTGGCTTGGGAGGAGTTGGGGAACTTACTCAAAATTTGAAAACCAAAATAAGTATTTTCTTGCCTTTCCTATACAACTGAATCTCAGAGTAATCAAAAGCTGGTAAGGGAAAGTTTCTTTTTATAGAAGTATTTCAGCTAATAAGTGAAGATAAGTGATAGGATTAGAAGATCTCGTAAGAAATATGTATTTGATTTTCCTGTTATTTCTGGCTCAGAGCTGCAAAAACCCCTGGAATTTCCTAAGTGGTGAGAGAGAGAGAGGGAGAGAGAGAGAGAGTCTGTCTCTCTCCCTCTCTCTCTCTCAATGCTGTCTTGTGTTATGTTAATGAGATGACTTTTAGAAAGCAACTAAGGGCAGGGGCTGGTTGCTAGAGGAGCCAAATATGTCCTTAGAGGGTTAGAACTTTCAGTCCCACCTCCCTGACCACCCAGGAAGGAAGGGGAGAGGGGATGGAGGTTGGATCTGTTGCCAATGGCCAGCGATTTAATCAGTCGTGCCTGTGTAATGAAGCTTCCATGAAAACCCAAAAGAATGGGGTTCAGAGAGGTTCCGGGTTGGTGAACACGTGGAAGAGCGGGGAGAGTGGGCGGCCAGGATAGACCGTGGAAGCTCCATGCCCCTTCCATGGGTCCTGCCCTATGCGTCTCTTCCATCTGGACATTCATCTGTCCTTTAACATACCCTTTTATACCAAACTGGTAAATGTAAGTGAGCTATTTTCCTGAGGTTGGCGAGCCACTCCAGCAAAATAATGAAACACAGAGAGGGGCTTGTGGGAACCTCTAATTTATAGCTAAATGGTCAGAAGTGCAGGTGACAACCTGGACTCTTGAGATTGGCCTCCTGAGCTGGAGGGGTAGCTGGTGGGTAGAAGCACAGGTAAAAACATGGCTTTGTAGCTGTTGGCTAAAGTGCGTGTGGGGAGTGACGGTCTTGTGGGATTGAGCCCTTGACTGTGGAATCTGCTGCAGCTTTCAAGTAGAGAGCGTGGGAATTGAGTTGAATTGTAGGACACACAGCTGCGTACTGAGAATTGCTTGTTGGTGGGGATCCTTCCTCCACACACACACTGGAATTGGTGATCAGCACTTAAATATCATAAGGGATTGTAATGCATCTAAGCAGTGATTACCAAGGGCTGCTAACATCACAAAAAGAGAGGCAGTTGGAAGGGGGAAGAAGATTTGGGGGGAACCTCTGCATGAAAAAAGGCAAAAGAGGCATATCAACTTACTGTAGTATAGGGACCTCATTTGGACCCCAATTCCAACATATTATTAAAAAGAAAAACTATGAAAAAAAGAGAAAAAAGAAAAAAACCTGGAGGGAAAATGTTAATACTGATTATTTGATGATATTAAGGAGTTCTTACTAACTTTAAGATGTGATAATATGTGACTAAGAAAAAAACCAGTCAAAAACAGCCCTATTCCTAGCGTTTAGCAATGCACACTGAAATACTTCAAGGTGGAATAACACATCATCTGAGGTTTACTTTAAAATAATTATAGGGGCACCTGGCTGGCTCAGTTGGTTGAGCATCTGACTCTTGATTTGGTGTTGGGTCAGAGTCCGAGGGTCATGAGATTGGCCTGAGTTGGGCTCTGTGCTCGGTGTGGAGCCTGCTTCTCCTTCTCTCTCTGCTCCTCCCCCTGCTTGTGCACTCTCTCTCACTCTCTCTCTCAAATAAATAAGTAAAATCTTAAAAAAAGAAAGTAAAATAATTATAAAGGGGGTGTGGGTGGGCATATAGATGAAAGAAGACGGGCCATCAGCTGAGAATTGCTGAAGCTGTTGATGTGTACAAGGAATTCATCCTACTATTCTCTCTAGTTTTGTATATGTGTGAAACTTTCAAAATAAAAAAAAATTTAAATAATATTGATTAGATTTTTCTTGAGGGAGATCTGGTGAACTCGTGGCATGACAACAGCCTTGTACTCCATATGCCAATAATTCCCATGTTCTTCCCCCAAATTCTGGCACATAGCAAACAAGCCAGAAGCTGGAGGTGGAGAGAGTCTATTTGCTCTGCACATTCAACAGTCACAAATTCGTTTTCAAATATTTTGCAATCAGGGAGAGCAAGATGTGTTTTTCTAGCACTTTACCCCCGCAAACCACATTTTTTTCCAAACTACTTTGGTTTTTCACTGCACTCATCAAAATGTTTATGAGTAAAATCTATTTGTTAAGAAAAATTTCTTAGCTTTTTTTTTATTTGCCAGAACCTTCTCATATTCTCCCTTATGAGTTAGAAGTGAAATTAGAAACTTCAAATATGAAGATTCTTTGACTTTGGATTTCTTAATCAGACTAGAGAAATAAGGTTATGAGCCTCATCTACCTTATTCTCTTAGTTGCAAGATGAAATGGCAGTTTTTCAAACATCAAAAAATATATATGCTCTTTTCTAAATACTTTAGAGAAAGTTCAGTGGAGTCAGTAGATCTGTTAATTTCTGAGACCATGAATTTTTAAGTATGTGTGTGTGTGATTTTAAAGAGTTCTTATTAACTTTAAGATGTGATAATATGTGACTAAGAAAAAAAAACAGTCAAAAACAGTCCTATTCCTAGCATTTAGCAATGCACACTGAAATATTTCAAGGTGGAATAACATATCATCTGAAGTTTACTTTAAAATAATTATAGGGGCACCTGGGTGGCTCAGTTGGTTGAGCATCTGACTCTTGATTTGGTGTTGGGTCAGAGTCCGAGGGTCATGAGATTGGCCAGAGTTGCTTCTCCTTCTCTTTCTCTGTTCCTCCCCCTGCGGTCATGTCTCCATCATGGCTAAAATCCAAAGAGCACAAGTGAGCTTTTGATCAAAAGCAACATCCACTTGTCTTAACAATCACCTCCGTTATTTCTGTTCCTCAGGGCAAACACTGGTTTTAGCTATCTTCTCAGACATGTAAGATGGTCCTCTTAAGCATAATCTTGTAGTATTTATCCCCAAAAAGCTGAGACATCTTTATTAAGTTTTGATATTATCTTTTCTAATAGATGGAGAATTAACCACTTTATACCACCCCAGTTTGTTTCCTCTTTCCTCCCAAATTAGTTATTCAGTATTTCTAGACTGGTAACCACTATAATTTCAAAGGACACATGTCTGCGTTTATTCTTCCATTAACTATAGGTAGTGCCTCTTGACTCCTTGCTTTGTATCGTGAGGTCTATTAGTACATTTGGCTCTTTCCACCTTCTGTCATTCCTACTACCTTCAGGATTTATCCAGCTTTCACTTTGTTGGGATATAATCAAGCTTTTTACCATTCACATTTTGTACTGTGGGTCAAAGAGAAAAATATCCACTCCATGCCATGCTCTGATTTCTATTTCCTTTTCAGACTGATGGAGTTTTGAGCTTTAGTATCTTTTTACCTCCATGTACACGTCATGGCCACAATCCCTTACTTAGCTGCTTTAGATTCAAGAGCCAAATTTTAACAGCTCCCCTTCATAACTTTCTCCTCCCTTCCCTATATTTTCCTCACATGGCAAAGCCTCGTTCCTGGCTATATCTACATCTTCACCTGCTCCATGTTTGAAGAAAATGTGCGACTAAGTTGACTGGTCTTGCTTTACTTTCATGACCATGAAAATCAAAGATCTTTCTGTTGCCCGGTATTCGTATCATATCCCCATGGTTTATTCATACTTTTACCCTCCTAGCACTATTTTATTTCTTGTCCTCAAGTCCTCCAACATCTGCTCTCCCACCCTCACTCTCAGGAGATGACCCGGTTTTCTGTCTCACTGAGAAATTATAAGCAGTGCTCTGAGAACTTGTAAAGGCTCTGAGCCCCACGTCTACCATCTTACCTTTGTCTCTCCTGGGACTGTGAAGGAACCACCTGTGCTCTTGTCTACAGCCAGCCTCTCCACTGGTGCCCTAGTTACAACCAGCCTTATCCTACTTCAGAACATCACGCCAGCCATTAATTATCACCTCTGTGTCCTTCATCATCGGTCTCATCTTCTGGATCATTTCATTAGTGTGCAAACATTCTGTAATCTCTTACAGAGATCACACACTCAAAAAAACTCCCTTTTAAAATTTGTCTTTCAAACTCCATTTTTCCAAGGACAGAACTTCTGGAAATAGTTGTTTATGTTGAGAAATTGGCTATAATTCTGACCCTTATTCCTCTGTAGATAATGTCTTTTCTTTTTTTTGACTGTCCTTCACGATTTTCTCTTTTTCTTTGGTTTTCAGCATTTTCAGTATGATATATCTAAGTGTGTTTTATTTTTGGTATTTATTCAGCTTGTTTTTCTTTGCACTCGATCTGTAGTTTGGTGTTTGTCATTAAATTTGCAATATTCTCAGCCATTATTTCTTAAAATATTTCTTCAGCTGTTCTCTCTCTCCTCTCCTTCTGGGATTCCAACTATGCATATGTTAGATTATTTGATATTGTCCCACAGCTCTTGGATGCTCTGTTCTGTTTTTTGTTTTTGTTTTTATGTATTTTTTCTTTTGGGGGGCCTCCTGTGTTTCTCTTTGCATTATTCAAGTTCATGGGTTCTTTCCTAGTTGTGTTGCCTCTACTAATGAGATTTTGGAAGCTGTTCTTCATCATTGTTACCGTGTTTTTGATTTCTAGAATTTCTACTCGATTTATTCTTAGAGTTTCCATCTCTTCAGTGAAGTCACAATCTGATCTTGCACGTTGTCTACCTTTTTTCATTAGACTGTTGACCTATTACTTATGTGTTGTTTTACTTTTCCTATGACATATTTTCAGTATCTGTGTCATATCTATATCTGACATTGATAATTGTTTTTCTTGCTTTTTTGTGTCCTTCGTGATATTTTGCTGAAAGCTGATTATGTTGTATTGAATTAAATATTTTTTTATTCCTAGTGATGAGTATGAGTATGGGCAGAACTTTACTTTTGCTAGGCCTTTGATTTGGGAGTTGGTGATCTCCTAAGGAAGTGAGCTGAGGTTGAAATCTGTTGTTGTTATGGTTACCCTCAGCAGAACAACAAACTTTAAATTCCTCAGCAGTACCCTGTTTAGCATGTAGGCTAGTTTGCCAGATGGGTTTACTAAATGTTTATTCTTCACTTAGCTTTGTGTCTTCCCTTTGTTTTGCTCCCCGGCGAAAATTAGTCCTTTGCACCTCTGAAGATGTATTCCATGATTATTTTCACTCAAAGCCTGTTAATGTGTTGATGGGGACTGGTGAGGAGTGAGTTCTCTAGTATTCTGATGAAATTGCAGACTTAGGCAGGCACCAGGACCCTGGATATCACAGGTACTCTTGCCTTCTTGTAGAGGTCATGCTGAACCTCGCACACATTCCTGCCCCTTCCCCGGGGGTAGAGTACGGTTTTCCCTGTTTCTTTTTCTGTCTCATAGTTTTTGTGGGTGTCGTCATTGCCCAGAGGCTGCTTTTTTGGTACTCTTCTCTCTGTAGATTAAGGCTTAAAAAATTATTCAACTTACTTAAACTAAATCCAGCTTTACCCGTTTCTCCTATAACCCCACCTCCGGCCTATTGACCACCAACCTGTTTTCTGTATTTTTGAACTTTTTTTTTTTAATTTGTTTTGGTTTCACTTGAAAGAGATCCTATTTGCCTCTGATGTATTTCATATACCACAATGCCCTGAGGGTTGATCCATGTTGTCACAAATGGCAAGATTTCATTGTTTATGGCTGAATACTATTCCATATTTGGCTAATGTAAATAGTAGTATAAATAGAAATATTTGGCTAAATAAATATAAATGGTACAGTGAACGTGAATGTATGTATATCTTTTCGAACTAATGTTTTCATTTTCTTTGGATAAATACCCAGAAGTGGAAATGCTGGATCTTACAGTAGTCCTATATTTTATTTTCTGAGGCAACTTTATACTGTTTTCCATGGTACTTGCCTCAATTTACATTCCCGCCAACAGTGCACAGGGGTTCCTTTTTCTTCACATGCTTACCAACGCTTGTTACTTCTTGTCTTTTTGAGCACAGCCATTTTAACAGGTGAGAGGTGATGTCTCACTGTGGTTTGGATTTGCATTTCTCCGATGGTGAGTGATCTCGAGCATCTTTTTCATGTTACCTGTTGGCCATCTGTATGTCTTCTTTGGAAAAATGTCTACTCAGGTCTTCTGCCCATTTTTTAATCTTTTTTTGTTTTGTTTTGTTTTGTTTTGCTATTGAGTTGTATAAATTCTATATTTTGTTTATTAGCTTATCAGATATACAGTTTACAATTATGTTCTCCTATTCAGTAGGTTGCTTTTCATTTTGTTAATGGTTTCTTTTGCTGTGTGGAAGCTTTTTAGTTTGATGTAGTCCCACTTGTTTATTTTTGTTTTTGTCGTTTTTGCTTTTGGTGTCAAGACTCCAAAAATCATTGCCAACTCCTACGTCAAGGAGCTTACCACCCATTTTCTTCCGGGAGTTTTATGATTTCAGGTCTTACATTTAAGTCTCCATCTGAGTTAGTTTCTTTATATTATGTAAGATAGTAGTTCAGTTTTTTTCTTTTGTATATGGCTGTCCAGTTTCCCACCACCTTTTATTGAAGAGACTGTCCTTTCCCCATTATGTATTTTTGGCTCCTTTGTTGTAAATTAGTTGACCATATACATGTGGGTTCATTTTTGGACCCTCTGTTCTGCTCCACTGATCTTTGTGTCTGTTTTTATGCCAATACTGTGCTGTTTTAATTACTATAGCTCTGTAATATAGTCTGAAATTAGGAGGTGTGATGCCTCCAGCTTTGTTCTTTCTCAAGATTGCTTTGGCTATTTGGGGTCTTTTGTGATTTTATACAAGTCTTTCGATTGTTTGTTCTGTTTCTCTAAAAAGTACCATTGGGGGCGCCTGGGTGGCTCAGTGGGTTAAAGCCTCTGCTTTCGGCTCAGGTCATGATCTCAGCGTCCTGGGATCGAGGCCCGCATCGGGCTCCCTGCTCAGCGGGGAGCCTGCTTCCCCCCTCTCTCTCTGCCTGCCTCTCTGCCTCCTTGTGATCTCTCTCCCTCTGTGAAATAAATAAATAAAATCTTTAAAAAAAAAAAAAAGTACCATTGGAATTTTGAGAGGGATTACACTGAATCCGTGTAATGCTTTGGGTAGTATGGACATTTTAATACTATTAATTCTTGTAACCCATGAGCATAAACTATCTTTCTATTTATTTGTGTCTTCAATTTCTTTCATTAATATTTTGTAGTTTGCAAAATGCAAATCTTTTACTCCCTTGGTTAAATTTATTCCTAGGTATTTTATTCTTTTTATTGAACCATAAATGAGATTGTTTTCTTAATTTCTTCTTCTGATGATTTAAGGAAACACAACAGATTTCTGTATATTGATTTTGTATCCTGCAACTTCACTAAATTCACTTATCATTTCAAACAGTTTTTTCATGAAGTCTCTAAGGTTTTCTATATATAACACAATTATTGGATTTAAATTTGCCACTTTGTGATTTACCTTTGTGATTTATCTTCTCTTTATTTGATGCTTTTATCTTTTATCTGATGATTTTACTTCCTCTTTTCCTTCCTTCTTTTGGACTAACTGAGCACTTTTAAATTTCATTTGTTTTTACCATTAACTTATTAGTTATATTCATTTTTGGGGAGGGATCACTCTATCATTTATGATGTACATCTTTAACATACTATAGATTTCCTTGAAATAATATTATACTGCTTTAGAGTATAAGATTCTTATGATTGTGTACTTCCAGTTCCTCCCTTCCACCGATTGTGTTGTTTTTGTCATACATTTTAGTTCTCGATTTATTATTAACTCCACAATACATTGTTACTCTTTGTACTTTCGATGAACCAGTATCTATTAAAAACATTAACACTAGGAAAGAAGTCTCATATTTACCCTCCAGTTTTACCATTTGTGGTTCTCTTCCGTTGTGTAGGTCCACATTTCCATCTGGTATCCAATTCCTGCTGCTTGAACAGCTTTCCTGAATGTTTCATTGTACATATCAACTCGAAATAAATTCTTCCCAATTTTAGTTGTCTCAGAAAGTCTCCGTCTCTGTTTTAAAGGATTGAGGACACTCTCAGTTGTTGTACATCTACATCTGTATCTGTATCATCTGTCTGTATCTAGTGTGCATGTGTGAGCAGAGATTTGTGGATTTTTAAAAATTTTTCTTACGTGAATTTTGGAAAATTCTTGGCCATCACCATGCCAGATCTTTCTTTCACCTGCTCTCTGTTGTTGCCTTCTGAAAATCCTATTACACGTATATTAGCTCTTGGATACCCTGTTTCATTTCTTTCACAACTTAGGGTTTCAGTGTGGATAATTTCTATTGACCTTTCTCCAAGTTCACTTTTTTTCTCCCTCAGTTATATCCGGTCTGTTGATTAGCCTAACAAAAAGATTCTTCATCTCCCTCTACTTATTTTTGTGTCTAGTATTTCCATTTTACTCTTAAATTCCTCAACTGTTTATGAACTTTGCCTGCTCCCTCCATTTCCTTTACTGTATTGATCATAGTTATTTTAAAATCCCTGTGTGATAGTTATAACATTATTAGAATGAATAATCCATTGCCTGGAACACAATATCAGAGAAAAATATTCCATTGTTAGCTAGGTTTATACATGAGCCTCTACTGCAGAACACTAATGAATTGAGCTGGAGCATATGGCTTATGCTAGACAAGGCCTGCCTAAGGGGCTCTTCTAGTGCCCTAACTAAGGGCTGAATAATACCACCAGTTATGATAAGCCTCCGGAAACAAAGAGTGGAGAGTAGTTCAGTTATGGGTCTGGCAACACAGATGGAAGATGAAGATGAGTGGAGAAGCATAGTGTGGTGCATGCTTTTTTAACCATAGTAGCACTCTTCATGGAAAATACCCATACCTTGGTATCCCTAGAGGAGGGAAGGAAGCTGTGTTGGAAGGGAGAACTAGAGAGGTTCCCCTCTTCAGGTGCCTGCAGCTCAGATAAAATTAATCCGTTTTTGTATGTAATTTAAAAATTTTATGCTATGTTAGCTTCTCAAATATCTGGATAAGGCTTACTCCATTCAGACTGGGACTAATGGCTTTTAAGTTTTAATATAGGGGTTCTTCACCTAAAACAAGTGAAAAGTCACTTCTAAAAGCATTTAGATAAAAGAAAAATTTCACACAGATCATTCTTTTCAAATAAAGGTCAATATTCAGAATTTGTCCTCATAGTGTGACAACACTCATCAAGATTAAGCTTGGCCTGTGCTCTCAACTCAGAGAGTTTAACCTCTGTTTTTTTGTAAGTATGATACCAAGAAGTCCTCACTGACGAAAAGCCATGCCTTGTACAATTTAGTAAAAATCATGCAGTGTTAACGGCTAGACTGCATCCTTGGGGAAGAAAGGAGCGAGCACTGAGACAGAGCCCAGTAGGCAAGAACTCAAGTGGAAACTTAACAACAAACCACTGCGAATGCAAAGTACCCATAACGAAAGTGAGATTAACCGTTTTTTGACCCAGCTTTGAGTGTCTCCTGTAACATGTCACATATCATGTATGTACACTGCAATTTAATTTTATCTTAAAGGAATAATATACACATAAAACTAGCCATTAAGTATAAAACAGTGAAGTAATTTGCAAATTTTCCTACGGCATAATAAATTAAGCATGGAGAACACTAGGAATGCAATTTGCAGTCATTTATAATGCAGTGTTTTATGTTAATAATTCAAAATCACATACTATTTGGAGACACTTCTAATTAATGTATTTATGAAATTGTCAACTGTGACTGTTTTGGTTCCATTTAGCTAAACATTTCAACAGAATTTGCTTGTTGTTATTTAGTGTTTGCTTGATGGCACCAGCAACATCAAATGTAGGAGTAATGGAAGATGTTAGTGTAGGTTTTTTTTTTTTTCCACATTGTTAGAACTCCTTCCTGATCATACCTCCAAAAAACTCAAGTCAATGACTGCCTTCTCCTCTAGTACCAAATTCAAATGCTTGAGACACTTTGTTTAAAAGTTTTAAATGAAAAGGGAGATGAGTGCCTGGATCAATAATTAATTGAAGAGGAAAGTTCATACCTTGTTAAAGAGTCTTTTAAATATTAAATACACTTCATATCTCAAATTCATAGACACTGACATTTCTTTAGAGTTGATAACCATGCCTGTTAGGGGCCATTTCTTTATATTATCATCTTTATTTGGATGTTTTTGAACATGAGGAGAAGACTAAATATTCATAAGTTGGCTTGTTGAAGTTTTATGATAATTGGAATTCATCCAAGCAAAGTTTAATCCTCCTGAGGGTATTTCAGTAAAACTAAAGAACAAAACAATCTCGAGACTAAGAGTAGTTAAAGTAGGCATTCAAAATTGACTAAAGTGGTATCTCATACATTAATAATAAAGGAAACACTACTTGCCTTCTTTCTTGTTCTACATTCAGATGAGTCAAATAAATTCTCTAGTCTTAAGGATTCTTGAGATGTTGTCCAAGTAGAGGTAGACATACACTTTTTTCTCACCAGGAGATTTTCCATCCTTCACTTGGATCACTGATATGGCCTGAATCAGGCAGAATAATTCATACCCTCTGTGAGTCACATTCACATTGTACATTATTGTCACTCACTTGGCAGCAACGGAGGCGTGGTTGGACAGCACCAAGCTTAATCCCTATAACCTAAAATTGTCATGTATCAGAAAGGAGATAGAGAGCTAACTGTAAAATGGCCTGGTATGCTTGGAAACACTGCCAGTTGGCCTTTGTGGTATGTTCGTTTTCGAAATCCTATCAAAGTTATCATTTTCCTACCCCAGACCTACTTACTGATTATACAGTGGAACTAGAGCGCTGAGTTAGGTGACACTGGGGGGAAAAAAAATCTATGATATACTGATGGTTGTGAAAATATTCCAAATATTTGATAACCTTTAGAAGTATGTTGTGGTTTTCGAAGGGAAAACAATTATGTCATAAATACACATGGGCAGAATTTTTAACCACAAAATGTTCTTTTGAAATGATGAAATTAAGAAGTTCATTCTGTTTTCAAGGAAGGAAATTATAAAATAAATGTCAAAATATAACAGAACAGTGAAATAATTTTACTTCTGCAGAAATTTAACAGTAAGGCACTCGTCTGGAAAAACATGAAAGTTAATTGGTACGTTTTTGTACCTTAAAATTAGGCATCGCCGAAGTTACTGTGCAATGTTTTAACTGGTAAAACATAGACAAATCTGAAAATCCCTGGCTGTTATGCTTTTCTTTCTTTTTTCCTTTTATAAAATAACTTAAAATAACTTGAACTTCAAAGTGTTTTTATGTTTTCCTCAGGCTTTTAAAGGATTTTACATAGGGATTGAAACGAGAATGGATTATTAGTGACAGAAACTTGTCTCCATCGTGGGCAACTGGATCAGGCACCCTAGGACTTTTTTGTAACAGTAGGTAGAACTCATTCTAGATTCTGATTCTCTTTTTATACAGGTAGGCCTGTCTTCCTGGATGTGCTCAAACTGTATGTAGTGTGTGGTTTCCAATTTATACAAAGTTCAGTATCAGGCAAAACTACTTACAGTGATGGAAGTCAGAATAACAGCTACTTTGAGAGGGGGGCTGCGTAGTGACAAGGACATTTGTGCTGAATGGCTTATTAAAGAACATCAATAATGTGTTATGTACTTCTTTCAAAATATGTAAATCCAAATATTGTTAGAGTGGTTAAGATTGAAGGAATAGAATGGGGATGGGCTAGTTTTACTAATTTTCAAAGAAAGTTCTAGAAAATCAAGGACTGCTGACTTAATAAGAAGCTCAGGATAAAGTTTGCTCAATTATGAAAAGTTGAGAATCAAATATTCTGGGTGAAAAGCGAGACCAAAGCAAGAGAATCAACTATATATGGTGATGTTTTTCTTATGTTTATGTGAAAACTTTGCTGAGTCTGAAAGGCTTAGATGTGATGCTAGAAGACCCCTATTCTGTTTTTTTTTAAAATAAGTTATACTGAATATTCAGTAAAATATGCAAAACTTGAGTGTACAACTCTACCAGTTTTCACATAGGCTTCTACCCATGGCAGAGAAGAAAGATCTCTGGATTAAGGGATTAGACAATCAGGGTATTTGTTCTGGTTCTGTTGTTAACTAACCAAGTAACCTAGGGCAAATTATGTAGCTACTCTGGTTTGTCATTTGTAGTTTGTAAAATAAAGAAATTGATGTGTGCCCAAGGTATGGGAAAAATATAAAAACAGCTAAAATTATAGGAGAGTGAGAGTGGTTAAGAGTAACTGGTAACTTATTCAAGGTCATATTGCTACTAAATGGCAAAGAACCAAGTTCATCTCACTATCTATAAGATGTTTGTGGAATTCAGGATATTAAATTTTTTTCTCTTCTTATTAACAATTAGAATTTACTTATTTTTTGCATTTATATGTCACAATTTTGATTTTTTTTATTGTGGTAAAGTGCACATAACATAAAACTATATTAACCATATTAAGAGTGGAGTCCAGTGGTGCTAAGTATATTCACACTGTCGTGCGACCATCACACCATCCATCTCCAGAATGCTTTTCGTCCCGTAAAACCGAACGTCTGTGCCCATCAGACAGTAACCCTTCACACACCCTCATTTCAGCCTCTGGCAGCTAGCATTTTACTGTCCATTGAGAATTTCTTTAATGTCCCTTTTTTTCCCCACATCCTAACTTCTGATAATAACTATTCTCTCCATTACTATGTTTGGCTTTTCTTTTTTTAATTCTACATATTAGCGAGATCATGCAGGATCTGTCTTCTGTTTCTGGCTTATTGCACTTAATGTCCTTCAGCTTCATCCATGTTGTCACAAACGACTTCCTTCTTTTTTAAGGCTGAATATCACATTTTCATTATCCATTCATGCATCAGTGGACATTTAGGTTGTTCCCATATCTTGGTTATTGTGAATAATGCTGCAATGAAACGGGAGTGCATGTATCTTTTCGAGATGGTGACTTTATCTCCTTTGGGTATGTACCCGGAAGTGGGATTGCTGAATCACAGGGTAGTCCTATTTTTATGTTTTTGAGGATCCTTCATAGTTTTTCTGTAGCGGCTGTACTCATTCCCACCAGCATTGCACAAGGAAGGGCTCCCTTGCCTCCACATCCTTATCAATACTTGTTATCTTTTGACTTTTTGATAATAGCTATCCTCAGAGGTGTGAAGTGATATCTCACTGTGATTTTGATTTGTATTTCCCTGATGCTTAATGATGTTGAGCATATTTTCATATACCTGTTGACCATTTGCATGACTCCTTTGGAGAAATGTCTGTTTTGTTCCTTCTCTCATTTTTAATTGGGTTTTTATTTATTTTTTCTATTCTTTATAGTATTCTTTATATATTTTGGATATTTGATATATTTTATATAAAATATAGTACATTTTGGATATATTCTTCATAGTTTTTGGATATTAAATCCTTATCAGATATATGATCTTGCTAGGATTTCTTCCCGTTCCATAGGTTGCCTTTTCATTTTGTTGATTGTTTCCTTTGCTATGCAGAGTTTTTTTTAGCTTGATGTAGTTCCACTTGTTTATTTTTGCTTTTATTGCCTGTGCCTTTGGCGTCACGTTAAAAAAAATATATTGCCAAAACCAATATAAAGAGACTTTTCCCTTATGTTTTTTTCTAAGATTTTTATGGTTTAAAGACTTACATGTAAGGCTTTAATCCCTTTTGAGTTGATTTTTGTGTAGGAAGATAGTGATCCAGTTTCATTCTTTTGAATGTGGATATCAAGTTTTCCAACACTGTTTATTGAAGACACTGTCCTTTACTCACTGTGTATTCTTGGTGCTCTTGCTGAAAATTAGTTGACCCTAAATGTGTGGTTGTATTTCTGGGTTCTCTATTCTGTTCCATTTAACTATATGTCCATTTTTATGCCAGTATCATACTGTTTTGACGACTGTATCTTAACAATACAGTTTAAAATCAGGGAGTATGATGCCTTCAGTTCTGTTCTTTTTGTTTAAGATTGCTTTAGCTATTTGGGGTCTTTTGTGATTCATACAAATTTAGGATTCTTTTTATTTCTGTGAAAAATGCTATTGGAATTTTCATAAAGATTACACTGAATCTGTAGATTACTTAAGTAGTGTGGACATTTTAAGACTATCACCTCGGGCGCCTGGGTGGCTCAGTGGGTTAAAGCCTCTGCTTTCGGCTCAGGTCATGATCTCAGGGTCCTGGGATCGAGGCCCGCATCGGGCTCTCTGCTCAGCAGGGAGCCTGCTTCCCCCGCTCTCTCTCTGCCTGCCTCTCTGCCTCCTTGTGATCTCTCTCCCTCTGTGAAATAAAAAAAAAAAAAAAAAAGACTATTACCTCTACTGATTTACAAACACAAGGTATCTTTCCATTTGCAGATTCAATTTCAGACTACTTCGGTAAAGTGAATATTGCAATAAAGTGAATCAAATGAATTTTCTTGGTTTCCCAGTGCTTATGAAAGTTATGTTGACACTATAGTGTAGTCTATTAAGTATACAATAGCATTGCCTAAAAAAAGAAACAATGTGGATACCTTAATTAAAAAATACTTTATTGCCAGAATGTGCTAACCATTACCTGAGCTTGCAGTGAATCACCATCTTTTTGATGCTGGACGGTCTTGTCTCCATGTTGATGGCTGTTGACTAATCAGGGCAGTGGTTGCTGAAGGTTGGGTTGCTGTGGCAAGTTAAAAGAACTGTGAAGTTTGTGCATTGATTGACTCTTTCACTAATGATTCCTCTGTAGCACGGGCTGCTGTTTGATAGCATTTACCCACAGTAGAACTCCTTTCAAAATTGGACTCTGTCCTCTCAAACCCTGCCGCCACTTTATTTATTAAGTTTAATAGTCTAAATCATTTGCTCTCTTTTCAACAGTCTTCACAGCATCTTTACCAGGAGTAGTTTCCATCTCAAGAAACCATTTTATTGGTCTTCCAGCAGAAGCAACTCCTCAGCTGCTCAAGTTGGATCATGAAATGGCAGCAATTCACATCCATCTTCAGGCTCCCCTTCCAGTTGTCTTGCTGGTTTCCACCACATCTGCAGTAACTTCCTCCTCTGAAGTCTTGAGCCCCTCAAAGTCTTCTCTAAGGGTTAGAATCAACTTCTTCCGGATCCTGTTCTTGTTAATATTTTGACTTCTTCCAGGAACTGCTAATGTTCTTAAATGGCATCTAGAATGATGAGTCCCTTCTAGAAGGATTTCAGTTGAGTTTGCCCAGATCCACTGGAGAAATCACATAGGCTTTGCTGTTCTGTTTATAGGGTACAGGCAGAGTAGATTTAGCATCATTCTGAAGGGCCCTGGGATTTTCAGAATGGTAAATGAACATTGGCTTCAACTGAAAGCCACGAGGAGCATTAGCCCATACCAAGACAAGTCAACCTGTGCTTTGACACTTTGAAGCCAGGCACTGATTTCTCCTTTCTAACTCTGAAAGTCCTAGCTGACATCTTCCAACACAAGGCTGTTATACCTACATTGAAAATCTGTTGTTTAGTGTAGCCCCCTTAATTATCTCAGCTAGATCTTCTAGATAATGTGCTGTAGCTTCTACATCAACCTTTGCTGCTTCATCTTGCATTTTTATGGAAATGACTTCTTTCTTTAAACCTCATGAACCAAACTCTACCAACTTTAAACTTTTCTTCTGAAGCTTCCTTTCCTTTCTCAGATTTCACAGAATTGAAGAGAGTTCAGGTCTAGCTGTGGATTAGGCTTTGGCTTAAGGGAATGTTGTGGCTGGTTTGATCTTCTGTTCAGACCACTCAAACCTTCTCCATATCAGCAGTAAGGCCATTTTACTTTCTTACTCATCTGCTCACTAGAGTACCATTTTTAATTTCCTTCAATAACTTGTTCTTTGCATTCACAACTTGGCTAACTGGCTGGTGCAAGAGGCCTAGCTTTCAGTCTATCTTGGCTTTTGATGTGCCTTCCTCATTAAGCTTAATAATTTCTGGCTTTTGATTTAAACTGAGGGACATGCAACTATTCCTATCCCTTGAACATTAGAGGCCATTGTAGGACTATTAAGTGGCTTAATTTCAATATATCGGTGTCTCAGGGAATAGAGAAGCCCAAGGAGAATAAGAGAGATGGAGGAACAGCCGGTTGGTGGAATACTCAGTACACACACATTTATTAAGTTGCCAGATTGAGCACAGTTTGTGGTGCCCCAAAGCAATTACAATAGTAACATCAAAGATCACCAATCACAGATCACCAGATTGAATATAATAATAATGAAAAAGTTTGAAATATTCCGAGAATTATCAAAATGTGACACAGAGCCATGAAGTGAGCAGATGTTTTTGGAAAAATGGTGCTGATAGTTTTGCTCAATTGCAAAAACCTTCAATTTGTGGAAAATGAAATATCTGCAAAGCACAATAATGTGAAGTGCAATAAAATGAGGTATGCCTGTATCTTTCTTCTTTAATTTCTTTCATTAATGTTTTATAGTTTTCAGTGTATAGATCTACTTCCTGCATTAACTTTATTTCTAAGTATTTTATTGTCTTTAATGCTATTATAAGTGGGATTAGCTTTTTATTTCTTTCTCAGATATTTCAGTGTATTGAAATATAACTGAATTTTATATATTGATTTTATATTTTGCTAATTGTTGACCGGTTCTAACAGTTTTTTTTTTGTTGTTGTTGTTGTTTTTTTTTTTTTGCAGAGTCTTTAGGGTATTCTCTTTATAAGATCATTTCATGTACAAACAAAACAATTTTACTTATTCCTTTCCCATTTGGATGCTTTTTATTTCTTCTTGCCTGGTTGCCCTGGCTAGCACTTCTACGACTATGTTGACTAGAAGTGGTGAGAATGAGCATCATTGTTTTGCTCCTGATCATAGAGGAGAATCTTCATCTTTTCTCTACTGAATATATCTTTAGCTATGGGCTTGTCAAGTATAGCCTTTGTTATGTTGAGGTGCATTCCTTCTATACTATGAAAGTAGAAGTTCTCTGCTGATTCTTTATCTTGCTTCTGTGACAGTTTTGTAATTTTTATTTTTATTTTTATTATTTTTTAAAGATTTTATTTATTTATTTGACACAGAGAGAGAGATCACAAGTAGGCAGAGAGGCAGGCAGAGAGGAGAGAGGAGGAAGCAGGCTCCCTGCCGAGCAGAGAGCCTGATGTGGGCCTCGATCCCAGGACCCTGAGATCATGACCTGAGCTGAAGGCAGAGGCTTTAACCCACTGAGCCACCCAGGTGCCCTAGTTTTGTAATTTTTATTATAAATATGTTATCTTGTAGCCTCTGTCTGGGTTAGATATGGAAATCTTTTACAACAATATGACCTTAGTTCCTCCACTTCTGTGTTCTCAAGGAATTTCTCGGTTCATGAATATATGTATATATTTTTAAGATTTATTTACTTCAGAGAGAGAGAGAGAGAGCGAGAGAGAGAGAAAGAGAATGAGACAGTGCAAGCAGGAGGGACAGAGGGAGAGAGAATCTCAAGCAGACTGCACTGAGCATGGGGCTTGATGTGGCTTGATCCCAAGATCCTAAGATCATGACCTGAGCTGAAACCAAGAGTGGGATGCTCAACCAACTGCACCACAAAGGCACCCCTCAGTTGGTGAATTTAAATGCAAGTATGTATATACCTTCATAATATACAATGATTGCTTTTTCTTCCTTTCAGATTTATGATACTTGAACTTAGACATATCCCTTTCATTTCAGATGTAAGTCCCAGGCCATCAAATATTAGCAGCAAACCCCAAATTTCAGTGCTCTAAAAGGCCATTTAAATCCTCATTTTTTAAGATTAGGTAACTGGAGTCTAGAAAGAGGTTATCTTTATGCTTATACCTGACATCATTGAAGTTATTTTTTTGATAGCCCTTTCTTAAAATTTAAGTTCACTATATTACCCTTACAATTTCATCAGTTGGTAGATACCTAAGATTAAAGTATTGTTTTTCATTTGTATAAATGAGATTTTTATCTGAAAACACCCGGGCATCACTTTCATTTTGTAGTTCTTACTTTGCACATAGTAAGCATTTGAATAATGGAAAAATGAACATCACATCCATTCACTTCCATGATATTCAGTTTTATATGGACTTTTGATTCATCTTACAGTTCTTTAAAGTCTTCTTGACTATATCAGAGTAAAAATGTCCTTCTGGTGGCCCACCCAGTGCTATGTCATCCCCGTTCTTGGATTTTATCTACTGCTGCCCTGGCTTCCTTGTGATCCCTCAAACATACCAAGCCTATTTTTGCTTCAGGACATTTGCACTTTGGAGTTGCTTTTGCCTGGAATATTCTTCTTGCAGATCCCTAAATAGCTACTTGGCTGGCTTCATCACATCCTCACTGAAGGCCTCAAATTCACCCAGTATAAACTAGAAAACGTCTACAAAGTTTCCCTGTCCTCTCTCTTGCAGATACTCCTTTCCTCCCTAACTCTGCTTCTGTCAGGACTACATCACATCCTTCAAGAACTGTCCTGTCAGCTTTGGGCCCATGCCTCTGGAACCACTGGAAATCATATCCGAACTAAGAAACTCCCATGTCAGTGTCTCCTTGTCCCATCTTCCCACGACTTAATTCATCCTGCCAAATTGCTACCTATTCTTTTCCCACAGAGTATTTTCTCACCTCATCATCAAAGCAGAATTTTGGCTGCTTGGTGGTGACAAATTTCTCCAGAGACATTTATCTCAGCACGGGGTCTTTGCTTCATATTTTATAAATAAAAGGCCCGTTGGGGAGATTTTCTCAGAATGAATAAGGGTCTGCTGATATTATTAAAATGTAAAGGGGGTAAAATGTTAAAATATATGCAGCTGTAACCTTTCTTTTGCTTTATTTTTAAAAGAAGCGTCCTTCTTTTCATTTTTTGGGTTGGGCTCCTAGGTCTTTCTTAATCTGAGCAGATAATGGTTGGGGATGCAGAACTGGAGAAAGCCGAAGGACCTCAGTTGGCCTATAAGAAGAGGTAAGAGACAGTAGGAGGGAGAAAGCCAGTGACAGCCAGATGGCTGAGGAATGAGGAGTATTGAGGGGTTTAGACAGTTGCAAGAAGGACTGGAGCTTTAGGAAAAGGGACAGATGTCCAAAGGGGAAGTTGGGAGTTTTTAAAAAATGTATGTGATATAAAGCCTTACTTTGCCTCCTTGGAATAAACCTTTGGTAAACATCTATAACATATTGAGAAATCCTCCAGACAAGCTGGATCAGTAACTTGTTAATTAATTTAAAAAATATATGGTTACTGCTGGGATTGAAAACATGTTTCATGTAAGAGTTTTGTTTTACAATGAAAGAAAGTGCATGCTTTGAGGTAAGGCCAAGGGCTTTTAAATGAGTTCAAGTCAACTGATAAGATAATCTGAATCATCTTACTTGTGTAAACTCTTATTATTAGTCAATTTTAATTTTAATTTTCTTTAAAGTGGAGTGAGCCCTTAGAAGTACCTGTTAAGCAATTGAAGTGCAGCACGGTTGTTTGTTTGTACATAAATCCTAATCGTTCACAGTTGCCTCATGTCTAACTCAACAGCAGTATTTTAAACAATATTCATGTATTATAAGGCATTCCACCTTTTTTTCTTCAGTACAACCAACAACTCTTATTTTTCTTACTCCTCACTTCACTGGCTTAGGTAATAAAAAATTAATCATATAATCACTATCACACGGGGCGCCTGGGTGGCTCAGTTGGTTAGGCGAGTGCCTTCGGCTCAGGTCATGATCCTGGAGTGCAGGGATCGAGTCCCACATCGGGCTCCCCAGCTTCATGGCGAGTCGGCTGTTCCCTCTGACCTTCTCCCCTCTCATGCTCTTGCTTACTCTCTCTCTCTCTCTCTCTCAAATAAATAAATAAATAAAACCTTTAAAAAAAATAATCACTATCACACATACAGCTGATATAAGCAGGTTTGGGACCAGACACTCGTGACTCTGGCTGAGCAGAGAACTTGACTGGTGGCAGCAGAAGCCTGTCAGGGTACCAGTGAGGGGCAGCGCGTGCTGTCTGCGTGTGTTCTACATGCCGTAGTTACAACAGAGTTTGAGGCAGAGAATAAAGGATGTCCAGATCAGTTCAGTGTTTCTTGCTGTCTGACTTGTGTTTCTTTCAAGTCCATCCAGTACAATTGGAGTTACACAACTCTCCACCTCTTATAACACAGAGGATTGAATAAGGCTTTGGAAACCTATCATTTCGAAGCTTTTATCCTTGTCATCCAGGCTGCAAATACCTTCGGACCAAGTTCTCCAAAAACAGAAATTAACATTATATTGCTGTATTGCCACCTGTGGTCTCAGGAAGAAGGGATATGATGATGACAAAAGAGATTTTTCCTCTCAGACTTCTAACTTCAGGCATAATTGTCTATTGCATGTTGCACTTGGATCTCTGTATAAACTGCAAGTCTTCCTCTGTTTCCTGTAAATGATTTTCGAAATGGTTTGTTTTATCATACTCATTCTGGGGAAGGTTGCATGGCATGATAGACTGAGAAAGCTTTATCAAATAGGCAGACTTAAATCTGGGTTTATGGGATTTAGCCCTTTGACTTGGGGCAGTTTGATTGCAATTTGTTATCCTCACCTTCAAAATAGTGACTAATATAACTCAGATGGTAGAATTTTGAAAATTTAAATGACATGCACAAAAGGCCTACCACAGTGCCTGACATGTGATAGACCTTCAATCAATGCTAGCTATTTTTAAAACTTATCTTTTATTTTTAATTATTATTATTATTTTAAAGATTTTATTTATTTATCTGACAGAGATCACAAGTCGGCAGAGAGACAGGCAGAGAGAGAGGGAGAAGCTCCCTGCCGAGCAGAGAGCCCGATGTGGGACTCGATCCGAGGACCCTGATATCATGACCTGAGCCGAAGGCAGAGGCTTAACCCCCTGAGCCACCCAGGCGCCCATTTTCAATTATTTTTTTAAATGCCAGCTATTATTAGTAATCATCTTGCTCAGTCTTCAGTCCAACCTATTGATGACAGTATCGATTTTCTACATGTGTTAGGTATTAATGTCTGCTGGGTAACTCACTATTTGAAAATTACATTGGCAAGGCATCTAGCAGCCACATGGGGCAAGACAAGGTCAAAGATGTGAACCCCCCTTCCCATCTCTGACTTACTCAGTGGTTTGCAAAAACACTGATGACCTACTGTAAAAGTATCAGTGAATTGATGCCTTCCATTCATATCCTTATGTGATTTATATTTTTGTTCTGATTTTTTTTTTTTTACTTTTTATAATTTAAGTACCTCCTCCTCTCAATTGATCCTGGTTGAAAAGATGGTTTATTTTAAAGGAAAGTACTTGGGTTATTTCAAGGGTCTGCAGTACATCAAACACATCTCCAAGGCCAGTGGAGAGTGTTCCTCGTCCACATTAAATACAGCTTCAAACAGGCTGCATTACTGGGCTCACTCAGCTCGCTCTCCACAGCCAGTTTCAATTTCACTAAAAGGAAAGAATTGGTAATTAATTATCTAGGCCGTGTAATGAGTTTCCATTACTTGGAATTCAATAAAGCTCTTTCATTGTGACCAGGCTGATCAATAGCACAGAAGGGCTAATAGAAACCATAGATACAGCTGGGGTAATAGAATGGCTATAGGAAATTAGGCCTGGTCCCTGGAGCGCTCTTTCTTCTCTCTAGGGAATGGAAGCAGCTCAGTAGATCCTTTTTTTAGAACACTCTGTGAGGCATTGTGAAATGAGTAGGCTATTGTGTTACTGCAGGAGCTAATGGAAATTACCTTTACAAAATCCATACACACTTGGAACTGGAATGACTTTGGAAATTATTTGGTTGTATTACTCATGGATCACCATGCCTTCTAGATGGCCATTTGTGTGTGTGTGTGTGTGTGTGAGCACACACGCACGTGTGCACGCCAGGTGATGTCGTCTTTATATTCAACACCAATCTCCCCATCCTCTGCCATCCTCTGCTACTGTGGATTACATAAATGGTGTAACTTACAAAGAAAAGCAGCCAGTCTCTGGAGTGGCAAGAGGCGCATGCAGTTGCCTACAGTAGAAGGATGTGAAGGACTGAAAGGGGTGAGGGGTGGGGACAGTTACTGATTTTCTGTGGATTTAATCTGGAACTAGGAGCTAGGACAGAAGTAATTGTTTAACTAGGGGTTAAAACTGGTAGACCCTACGGAGTGTGAACCTCTATGGAAGGGTTCAGATGATGATTAGATCGGATTTATAAGAATGCCATGTGTCTGAGAGAAGAAAACCACACATTCCAGCCTTCCAAGAGAGGTCAGGAGGCATAGCTGGTGTCTAAGGTTCTGCTTGTTTTAGTGACAACCTGCTGTGTTTTCCTATGAGGATTCCATTCTTCCTAAGATAAGTTGAGTAAGTCTCTGTTCCTTGTAACCAAAGGATCCTAAGTAGAACCCTAGCCCGATTCCTGCATTTTCTAAGGAAAGCAACAAGCTGCAGGTGGTAGGAGTGACTTGGGTCCATTATATAATGTTGATGGCAGTTCTTCCAGGATGAGAACCTGGGTATAACAGATTGTATTTTCCAAAGACAACTGCAAGAGTATTTCCTGACCTCCTTGCTATTCTGCAACGTGACCTTGCCAGTCCTTCACCAAGAGATGGAGTATATTTCCCCATTCCTCTGAATCCGGGCAGGTTGTTTAACTGCTTTGACCAATAGAATATAGAAGAAGTGACACTGTGCCGGTTCTGGGCATAAATCTTGACTGGAAGCTTCTGCTGCTTCTATTTTGGAAACCAGCAGCATCCAGAAGTGTGACTTCTTTGAAACTTTAGTGCTCTTTGAGAAGCTCAGGCCACATGGAGGGTCCCTGGATGGTGAGATGCTGCATGGAGAGAGAGAGAGAGAGAGAGAGAGAGAGAGAGAGAGAGAGAGAAAGAGAGAAAGCACAAATGCACAGCCAGGGAGCACTGAAATGTCAGTCATATTAGTAATAAGCCCCCCCCAGAAGTGAATCCTCTAACTTCAGTCACCCCAGCCGATGACACATGGATTAGAGACAAAGCTGTCAGCCAAACCATTTCCAAGTTTATGACCCACAAAATTATGAGCAAAGTGGAATAGTTACTTTAAACCACTAAACTTTAGGTAATCTTGCTACACAGCAAAGGATCATTGAAACACTGGGTAGCTTCGCTTTCAAATGAACTTTCTGCCCCTGGTGCCTCAATTTTTTTGGAATGGACCAAGAGTTTGGTCCTATGTTTAGCAACATAGCCAAAACACATTTTTAAGCTACTATTTTTATGGTAAATAAAAAAACATCTGAGTGTTACCTTAAAATTCCAGGAAACATTTCAAACAAAGACTCAAGTTGTGTGATGCGTGTAGTTTCATTAATCTTCATGACAATAGCAGATGGAAGATATCATTAGTTCGTGTGAGGTTGGAGAAGATGAGCAGTTTAGAAACACAATCTCAAGATTTCTTCATGTGCCACTGATGCCAGATTTAAGATTTTCTCATTGATGGTTACTCTTCTTGGTACCAGTAGCTGCAGATGCTTAAAGAGTGCTCTTAGATGCCCATTCTTTAAAATTGGTAATTTGTCAGATTCCAACTGTGTCACCAACTTGTAGTCAATACCCCGCTAGTCAGAAGGAATCAGCTTCCAATGTTTCCCCGTCCACACCAAATTTGTCATTGTCTGTCTTTTGGGTCATGGCCATCTCAGTGGATGTGAAGTCCTATGTATTTGTGGTTTTGATTTTATTGTTCCCTACTAACTGATGACATTGGTCAGCTTGACATGTATGAGGTGCTTATTTGGATATCTTCCTTGGAGAAATGTCTATTCAAATCTTCTGCCCATTTTTAAATTGGTTTGTGTATCCTTTTGTTGCATTGCAAGAAGTTATTTATGTAATGCACATACTAGATGCTTATTACTTGCAAATATTTTCTTCTGTAAGGGACCGATTCTTAAATATTTTTGCTATAGTATGCAGAGCTAAGAATCTGATGAAGCCGTGGGATCTCATCCAGCGATGTGTACACTCCCATGGAATTTTACACACATTTTCAGGGATGTCAGAAAGCATCCTGAGGCCACTGCATGGAAACCCTAAGAATCTATGTTCCTCCCCCCCACCACCCAGGTTTTGCTGTTCTCTGGGATCGTACAGTTACCATCTGACAGCGAAATGAAGACAAAGACTCTTTTGGCAAGTGGGGCAAGAATTCATTTGAACCATTTGGTGACCGAGTAGTCTTGCTGAGAAATTGCCCTGAGAAGTCCTCTCAGCCTGGCAATTTTCTGTAGGGCTCAACATGCTGAGTCTTCAGACAAGAGACAGAAACTGTGCATGAGATAAGGAGAGATTTTTTCCCCTCTTTCTGGATAGAGTAGGGAGAAGGGAAAGAGAATTTCAGCCTGAGAGTCTGAGAGAGAAAAGAGAATTCCTAGGGCATATCCTGATGAATTAGAAGTAAATGGTGGTGTTCCTAGGGCTAATCAACAGTGCTTGCTTAACTACCTTTGTCACGTCTGCTTCTCAACTAGAGAGAAAAAGATGAAGTGGAACAGTGAGAACTATTCAAACAGACAACTGGAAGCCAGAGGCTGGGGAGCATTTAGACCTCTCTGTTTTTTTAAAGCCTGTTGCTGGGGGAAAAAAACCCCATGAGTCTGAATACTAATTTTTTTGGACTTGCAAAGTTGCCATTTAAGCCGAACTCAGTGTCTCATGACAAATTTCTCCTCTTCTGTCTAACATCATTATCTTTGCTTTTCAAAATTAATCAGGGAAAAATGTGTTCATTATTCCAGCATCTATCAGGAACTTCGAGGCATTATAGAAACAGCACTTAAAGGGGTCTAGGTTATAAACCTTATATTAATTCCCTATTCATCGTGCCTGGAAAAAAAGGTCATTTCGGTTTTGCTTGAAGGCTCTCGATGATGGGGAAGTCACCACCTCATAATAAGCAAGCAACCCAGTTGATCTGATATTTGGGCAGTTGTAGTACTTAAAAAATTCCTTCTTCACTGAACTGAAATGAGCCACTATCTGCTAGTGTCACTAGTTATGCCATTTAGAATCCAAAATGTGAAAACTGTAGATTCTCTTTCTTTAGCATCATCTATGAGCCAAGCACTTACTCAGTAGGTGCTTTATATTATTATTCACTTAAAATTAACCATCGGAGGTGCTTCTGTTATTATTCAATTAGAGTTAATCATTGCAACTCAGGAGCGTAAGTATATCTTTCCTGTTTAACAGGTAGGAATTGAGAATTGAATTCATTGCCGGGGGAAATAACTGAGAGACTGGGATTGTAATCTTGGTCTGTATCATTCCCAAAGCTAAGTGATTTCTGGCAGGTAACACTAAGAATGACTAATTCTTTTTTACCTGAAAATTTAAAGAATACAAGTCAATGCTATTTTCCACTGTGTCTGTTCTGCTTTCAGCAAGCACACAGCCTCAGATCCTTCTAAACTAAAAACATACGTTGAATATTGCTTTCTTATATAGAAGAGCTCTATGCCGGGTACCCCCAAACAGCATTATTTTAAGTGGGAATTTGGTTTCTTGATAACCTAACACACCACCCAGTAGCCACAGTTGAAAGTACTCCGGTAAAGGCCAATACTAGTGGAAAGAAGCACATTAACACAATAGAAGATTGAGGATAAATAACCCAGTCCTTTGCATGCTTTGCCTTTGCAACTATTTTGTGAGTTTATACTTTCGTTTTCTTTATCTGCAAATCAACTTCAGTCTTCACTTTCTAGATGTTCCTCTGTTACTTATCTAGTTGTTAGTGGGACAAACGGTACCATCTTTTTTCTTTGTTCTGGTGGGCACGTAGATTTCAGTACAGACAAGCAAGCTGGGGGAATTTCCCTGTGCAGTTGGGTTAGCCTTGCATAGAGGCAGATGCTCCTAACGTTACAGAAGCAGGATTGAATAGGCCTCCATTCTGGAGGAATAGAATCCATGAAAGCAATATGGCCAATTAGGTCTCACTTTTAACCACAGAATTTGGGGCCTTAAAAGTTAGTCTGTTTGTATTGATAGTTACACAGCAGGCTCTTGAGTAAATCATAAGCGCTGCATAACTGTAAATGGGTGCCTTGAAGGTTTCTACAATGACCAGGCTTAGGATCTTAAGTGGAACTTTCTCTGGATTCCACATCTTGTGATGTGTAAGATGTGTAATGGGGTCATCATACCAGATGACGGGCATCATAGAGGAATCCACACTAGGACACGTACGGAAACAAGAAAATATGCTGGAAAAAAAACCATATATGCCTTTGAACCCCCTTTGGGCGTGTTCTGAGACTTTTGACTGCAAATTAATCCCTCGCTGTTTAAATAGCGTTTTCCCAAGTCCTTTATGGATCTAGCAGCATTCTTGTTATTTCATGGGTGAAGACGGGGTTTAAAGCCGGTGTTTTTAATAAAAAGATCTTATATTGGTGAGCAGGAAATTGAGGACTGGGAACTTTTTTAAAGATTTTATTATTTGCGAGAGAAAGAGTGAGCATGAGGAGGGGGAAGGGTAGAGGGAGAGGGAGAAACAGGTTCTCCGCTGAGCAGGGAGCCTGATGCAGGGCTCAATCCCAGGATCCCGGGATCATAACCGGGCTGAAGGCAGCCTCTTCACTGACTGAGCCACCCAGGAGCCCCAGGACTGGGGACTCTCTAAGGACATGGCCCAGTCAGTGGAGGCAAGCTGCCTCTGGGATTGCCCGGGTCCCCGGGCTGGCTCGGCAGGCCCTGGGAGAGGTCCTGCAGACCATGCTGGGAAGGCAGGGGGACACGGGATCCTTCACCGGGCAGGTAAGGAGGGAAAGGGGAAAAAGAAGAGCAAGGCAAGTGGCAAAATCACTTGTTTAAAAGTGTTTTGGCCCCTGGAAGAGGACACTGTACTGACTCTTGGGTCTGCATCAAGCTGCCTTCAGAATGTCATTGGTGAATGACAGTTTTTTCATTAGTCGTCATTCATTCATTCATTCTGCCAATATTTTCTAAGCGCAAGCCGCTGTCCTAAGTCTGAGGTTCTAGCGATGAAAAAGATTGACATAGTTCCTTGTGGAATTCTAGCAAGTAACGAAACAGTGTGATCTTTTATTTCACAAGGTAACAAGTAATGAAATTTCAGATGAGAAAGGTATATTTTTGTTGTTGTGGAAAGAACTCTTTCCTTTGAAAAGCTAGCTTGTGCAATGCCATAGTATCATTGAATGTTAGGATTGGAGGAGGGTCATTCACTTATGGTAGGAAATATTTATGCATTACTGTTCTTTCTAAGCAATGCTAGTATCGCAGCTAATGTTGTTATAGTGGTCAGGAAATACTGGTCTGGTGCTTGCTGTTCCTCCTGAAGGGGGGACTCTGTACACTTGCGTTGCTCTTCAGTATGTGTTGATTCTGAAACTTTGATCTCTGAGGGCTTCATCCCTCCTGTAATTTCTGAATTCTGGAGGAATCTTCAGTGTCAGCTCCCGGTCTGCACACGAGTTTGTTGGGTCTGACATGTGGGGGTCGGGATGAAGGAAGACTTAGAGATTATGTATCCCTTTCTCTCACTTTGTAAACAAGTTACTTGAGCTCCAGGGAACGGAAGGCACACAGTGTATGGACCACTATAGTATTTCTTTGGAATGGGAGGTGTCTACCATGATCAAGGGAGGGCCTTTGTCTCCTTCATCCAGCACTGTATCCGCAGTACCAGAATAGTGTCTGATACGTAATAGACATTACTATAGTAAGTGGATGAAATCAAGACTATTTATCACAGTGAAGAGTTTGACTTTTCATTGTCTTTACTGATCTTTACCATTCCTGTCTTATCGGTCGCCTGACCCCCTTTCTGCTGCCCCTCTCTCTAGATTACATCATCGACCACCCCAGGGCAGCTCCATACAATCAGAAGTCATTCATTCAACCAATAGGCAGCTGGTCTTGCAAAGGGGATCCAAGGGAATTCCCCACAAATAGATTCTTATTAACAAACAATCACATGAGTTAGGTAAGGCCAAGGGATGGTTTGACTGGTGCCTTGTGCCCTGGCCCACGTCCTTTTTCCATAGCTGGACCAACACAGCAGTAAATAAATGCCACCCCAGTGTGGAGCTTCTTTTCTCTGAAAAGAAGCCTGTTGTCTAGCTAGGGGACACAGGTGACAAATAGGACAGAGGGTTGAGAAGCGGGCAATGGCTCGGTTTCCTTGGGACACCTATGCTGGCACTTGAAGAATCTGTTTTCGTTTTGTTCCTTTTATCCCATGACCGCAAATGAAGTATTTCTTGGCACACACACTTAAGAGAGAGGTTCCAGCATGTCCCATTTATCACCGAATATTCCAGGTTTATTTCAGCACCATTCACAGCAGCCAAAGAATGTTTGGGGTTATGAATGGAAGCAGTTAAAGAATGGCCTATTATTTCTGCACCTAAGTTAGCTGAAAGCAGACACTATGAAACCTATTTCAGAAAGGAAACTATTTTCTCTTTCAAAGTTACATAGTGAGGTACGATTATACCCTAAGGCAATTGGATTTGATTTTGGTACGTAATAACCGAGCATGTACCAAGCATCCTTTAAGAGACTCAAGCAATTTGGACTTGTGGCAAGACAGCTGTCTAAATGAATGAGTCCTATAAGTTTGGATTCTAGGCAAATCATTATCGACAACCATAAGAATCAGTATCGACTTGTTTGCTAGAATAAGGCTGGTTTAACTGTTTAAAGATGGGATCCTTGGTGTCTATTCTGCCATATTGTCTATGACCTTAGAGAAGTCACTTGGGTGCCCCAGGTCTTTGTTTCCTTAGCTACAACGTGGAAATAAAAACTACGCCAAGGCAACCTATCATGGGTTATTTTGTAACCTCCAAAAAGATACATCGAAGCCTTAATCTATGGAACTGTGAATGAGACGTTATTTGGAAGTAAGGTCTTTGAAGATGTAGTTGAGTTAAGATGAGGCCATTAGGGTGGGCGCTAATTGGGTTTGACTGCTCTTTGTATAAGAAGAGAGACATTTGGACACAGAGACACAGAAAAGGCAGAGATGGGAGAGATCTGTGAGCCGAGAAACAGCAAGGATTGGAGGCCATCCCTTGAAAGCTACAAACACTCAAGAAAGGGTTCTGCCCGGAGTCCCAGGGGGGCATCACCCTGCTGGCACCTCGATTTTGGCTTTCCAGCCTCCAGAACTAGGAGAGCATAATTTTCTGTTGTCTTAAGCCACCTAGTTTGTGGCCATTTGTTACAGGAGGAAACAAATAAACTACTTAATGTACATGACATGGGGTGCGAGGGTGGTCAGATACATGGGAAATATCTGGACACCGATGACTCCAGTAGAAGTTGCTGTCGAAGTAAGATGGCGCTACCTTTTTATATTTCAAGACCTATCCAAAATGAATTTATCTAAAGCAGTCAGTGTTTTTTTTTAAAAAAAAAGCTAAATTGAAAACTCTGTTAGACATGCTTTTTATCACTAAAAAATATTTCACGCCAAAGTTTTAGCCTTAACAAATTATCTCTAGTAGAAGTCTAAAAACTCAACACTTCATAAACATTCTTAAACAGTCCACTCTCTGCCTTCTTTCATTTTTATGTGTTTAAATAATTTCTTTCTCTGAGTCTGTGAGTTTTTTTCCCAAGGAAACTTGAATGCCTTATTCATTATTCTTAGAGTGTAGGCTTTCCCACAGCCTGCACAATAACTAGGAAATAAAAACATAGTTTTATGAAAAGTAGCAACTAAAATCCCTTAATAGATCTGATCCTCCATATCCCACCCCAACCAGCCACTGAGGTGAAATACTGTCAATTTGTCATCTTTTTGCACTTTTCTGTTGGTTAATCCAAAAGACTGGTTCAAAATGACACATTTATCATGTCAAAAATTATATTATGCTTTAGAGAATATTGTGGCCTATTGCACCTTCTCTGTGTATGTCCAGGAGAGGAGTCGTTTTCTACATATACGATTATTATTATTAATTGTTCATGGTTCCTCTTTACTTTTCAGGACTTTCTTGAACTTAATCTGAGCAGGTGGTAAGAGAGAGTTAACTTTATCAGACTGAAACTCAAACTTTAGAGGTCATCTTCTTTAAATCCTCTTACTTTACCGATAAGGGAAGTGGAGAATAGCTGTCCAGTGACCTGTGGAAGGTGGCACAGGGATTTGGTGACAGAATAGAATTCCAGTTACCTAACTTCCAGTCCAGTGTTCTTTCTTCTCTAAAATGGTAGTGGCCATACAGACTTGGTATTAGTTCTTGGATCTCTCCTTAACTAGCTATGTGACATTGGAAAAGTCTCTCAAATTCTCTGAACATGCCTTTTCTAACTTGTAGAATGGGAGTCCAAAAGCAGGCTAGTAAAAGTTAGAGTGCCCCAAGAGAGAAATACTGGGGCCATGGAGCCTTACCCAAGCCGGAAGAATTTCAGCTTCCCACTCCCCCTTGCCCATGCCACATTCATTACTACTTGTCTTTACTGTCTCAGATGTGGCTTGTTGGGGCATTTCTCCCTCGACCCTCAAAGACTGGTATAGGAGCCTTCTGTTTGCACCTATAGACCCTGGGCTTGTCCCTCGTCTGCAAACTCTTCCTTTATTCCACATCAAGTGTGTAATTATTAGACTACAGATCTTTGGTTGCAGGAACTGTGTCACATTCACCCTTACACCTTAGCACTCTGCACAGCACTCAAAAAAAGAAGTTTTTCAGTGCGTGATCAGTGGCTGAATTGTTTTGTACACAAATGCTAGCAGGTAGATATTCTCATGGAAGGAATCTCATCTTTTCTACACCTGCTACCAGTGTAAATGTTGGCTGAGCTCTTGTGCATTGCAAGGATCACTTTTTTCCTCAATAAGTTTTTACCTTTTGATTATGTTTTTGCTTAGGATACCAATATAATGAATTTCTTGCATCACCTGAGCATATGCTGAGTAAGGGCGGAGGGGGCTAGGAAGCCCAGCAACCAAGTTTCACCAGCGAAAATTCAGTTTAGAATCATATCTCTACGAAGCACAAGTCACGGCATACCAAGTTACTTGTAAATAAAGATTTCGGGAGGGTGAGAGGTGGTAATAGTGGAGTCGAAAGAGCTCCAAAGTTGTTGTCAGATTTCCTGGTCTGATTCTCTGCTCTGAGGTTCTTAGTCATAATGTAGAGATAGTAATATCCGCTTCATAGAATTTTTGTGATGAAACAGCAAGAAAATGTTCAGGAACACACTTTGTAGATGGTGCCATGTTGCGTGAGTGCAGCAGGGGAGTATCATCATGACATCGATTGCTGAACTGGCAATGACCGCTGGTTCCTCTGCTTATTTTAGGATCTAGGACCATAAAACTGGTCATACAGTGTTATCCAGACCTGGGAATCTGTTGGCAGTGTGCTGGGGTTCGCCCACCCATGGGTGCTCAGTGGCTGCTGGAATGCTCTAGTTTGAGCTCAGGATGCAGAAGGGTCTCAGAGACTAGGAAGACCAGGGCATGGACAAGCCTTAGTGGTTGGAACCTCTCATGCTAACACGGAGATAGGAAGTGATAGTAGGGTCCTCCCTCTAATTCTAGAACTCTGTTCTAAGAGGCTGCACAGAGGACACAAATATGAAATTCTCAAATTATTTCTTTTCAATTAGTCTCCCGTCTGGGTAGTTCCTGAACTGTGAGTCTAAGTCCATCCTAGGACACACATAGTTGAAGGTGATGAGACCAATCACATTTGTCTAAGAGATTCAGTTTGACTCTAGTATTGCGAACAGAGCTCTCCTCAGGGCACCATAAATTAACCAAGGCCCCTGTACTCTTTGAAGGCAACAAATACTTTTGGCTATGGTAGAATATACTCTGAGAATGATCTCATTCAGTCAACTTCACAGCTTCACCCAATGACAGAATTTCTCTTGTCTTTCATGCCCCTCTTTCAAGGATGCATGAGACCATTGGACCAATTTTCCCTTCTAGTGTGACCAGTTTTCCCTTCTTAAGCGTAACCTACTACTGCAGGGTGGATGGTTTATGGACTGAAGAGAGAGTCATGACCACAAACATATACACTTAGCATAAAATGCTAAGGATACTTGGCTTGTTTAGCCAGGCTACAGAGCTTCCCATGAGTGAAGAGGCTGGACAGCTGCAGCTTATCCTGTGACTGCGGCTTGTTCCTCTGTCTCCACATGGCTTGGTTGCTGACACATTCTAAGCAGGTTAAAAAAAAAAATACCTTCAGGGTTGAGAGAGAAGATGAGTTGCTAGCTATTCTCCTTAAATCTTCGATATCTCCATGTTGATGAATTTACATTAATCATCTGCCTTCCGTTTAAAAGAATATTTTAAGACATCACATTCTTGAACCAGGGGCCTTATCAGGACACCCACTCTCTCTTGCAGGTAGCAAGTGCTGAGTTAGTGTTCGAGTGTCCCTGAGCAAACACGCCCACCTTCAGCTCCCCAGTGTCCTGGAAACCGTGTGTCCTTTGCACCTGTTGAGAAATATTTATTGGGTGGAAGCTGTACGGATGAGGTGGGAACCACAGAAAATAGTTTTCCCAAAACTAGAATTAGGGGATGACTATGGTCGTTTCCTGTCTGTAGAGAGACTCCTTGGAGAAGGTGCTACAACCCCACCCCTTGGCAGGGACTGTCGCTTCCACCTGTGGGCATCGAGAGTGGCCGATGCGGGGACGTGTGAGGAGATGCGTCTACTTAGTGACGTCTGCTGCTTACACTTTGTGCTTGGTGTAGAAGGTCACCAGGGAAGATTTTCTTTGTTATCTCGCTCAGGCTGTCTTTCATTTTTTAGAGAAGGTGGAAGTTTAGGGGAGGTTTTCAACATATTAAAACCAAAGGTTTTGTTTTTCATTATTTTAGAACCCAAAAGGACCCTATTGATGGTTTCATCTCTTTGTTTTTCATTTGCTTATAATAAAAAGCAGGTTGGTTTCAATACAAAGACTGTTTAAAAAATCTCTCTGTGTATTTGACCAAGCATCATATAAAGACATTTTTCTTTTAAAGGTACAGATGAGTTACAGCTTTTGGCAAAATTGTTTGAATGTTGCATGGGATTTAATGATTTCAGTTATGACTTAATATTTGAATAATGTCATTGCTCTCCAAATCGTCCATAATTACAAATCAATGTGTCAGAATTTACTTAATAGCCATGTGCCTAAGCATAAGGGAAACACTTGGTCTGTTTAGCAAACCTTCTGTCGGAACAGAAATTTGGGAGATTATAGCTGTTGATTACTGTTTTAGTGTGGGTAGGATCTGCCGTATGATACAAGATGGCTCCTGCCAACTAAGTCAGCAAAAGATTTTGTTTAGCAGAATTCTGTCTAATAAGAAAGCGTTTTGATAAATAGTCTTGTCTCAGATGGATTAAACTATCGATTTACCAATACTGTTCCTATCTCGACCCAGAGGGACTGTGTTGATGCCACTTAGAATATTACAAACTCTGTGCCATATGCATGTTGTCTAGCCCATGCTTCAACCCTATCACCTTTCAGCAGATTGCTTTAGACAGGAGATCTCATGGGCAAGGAATCTGCAATGCATATAAGCTTACTTGCTGATTTAATACAAGAGAGTCCTAGACATTGACCTTGTCTTGAGTTATTCTAACTTGGCAGGGCTGTAACACCGCAAAGACCTGAAAATCCCTTTTTAACAAGGCTACCTGAACCAAATGGCCCCAGTCCAAATACATGAAAATTTAAAGATGTCCAAGAGATCAGTGGCTTACAGTATTAAAGAGTAGGAAGACTGACATTGCACTTAACTCAAGTCTACTTATTTGTCCAGTCAAGGAGTCTGTCTCCAAGCATAATAGCTGTTCTGTTTTCACTTTATAAATTGCCGTGCGTATTATTTCAGTAATGAACTGGGAGAAGGCATTCTGTTTGAAGATGTTAAAGGTACCAAATGCCCCACTAAAATCCCCAGATGCTCAATTATTTGGAAGAAACAAATTCTCCTCCAAGCAGGTTGTATTTTTAATTTTTCCAAAAACGGCAGGTAGGATGGATGTTATAATGTCCATAGAGCCCATGGTCCTTGAAGTGCCCACAGGTATTGCAGGCTGACCAAAGCACTTCTCAGGGCAAGAGGCAGGCCAAGAACGGGATGCAGGTGCTTACGGTTCTGCTTACGAGTGCTTTCTTTCAGCAGGAATAAAAAATCTCATAATTTTCCAGGGTGAGAGAGAAATTGGCAATACCTATCAACTTGGCACTAAGGAAGTCTAATTTGGCAAGATTTATCGTGTACCCGGTGCAGAAGTGATCATATGTGCACATCATGTACCGCGTCTTAAATGGCAGCCTAATGCACACTCTGTGCTACTCTAATGACGGCGGATTGAGCGCGAGGGCTCTCTGAGCTCTGCATGGAGAGTTTTCCCTTGGCAAACACATCTCCATTATGATGGGTTGAAAATATTAGTTGTTGAAACCATGGGAAAGGAAGCACACATAGATATATTTACTTCTGCATCAGGGCGCTCTATATTCTATTGTATATAGCACGGTCGAGGCTGAACTCCTGGCAAGAAGCAAGAGAAGAGAAAAATCAAATGGTGCAAGTAAAGGACTGGAGGTGGGCAGAACCTCCAAGGGTATTAGGATGGGAAGCCCGAGGCCTGGGTCCTAGCGGAGCACACCCACTGGGCGTGCTCTGGCAAGCGTCTTTCTTTAGCTGAGCCTCAGTTTCCTTACTGTAACATGGTCAAGCTGAGCAGTTTATGTCTTAGTGCTTGTTTAGCCCACTACCAATGGTAAGTATGGCCAATCCAGATCAGATGTACAGACAGCCTTTAACTTCCCAATTCTGTACTTACATGGTGTCCATGCACCTAGTGCATTGGAGTTCTTAGCTTTCACCCTGCCCTTATTATAAGGACAGAATAAAGACAGATCATTGTGGGTTTCTAAAGGAGCTGTTCTGTGAAAAGGTGTTTGGAGGGAGGGAGTGCAAATGACGAGGGAGTGTAAATGAAGAGGGGATAGACTTTCATTTTGGGGTGGCAGGCACTCCACCAAAACTAAAAGTGTAACTAGTTTGGTGAGTAATTGGGGCTGTATAAAGTACAAGCAGAAAACATCCTACTTCTCCCTTTGCCCTGCATCTCCAGTTCCTGCAAGCCTGCTCTGTGGATTAGTTCTTTTCCTGCCCCTGGATGAACCCGTAGGCAGGTCTCGCCTCTCAACTGATAAACAAATGGTCTCTTGTTTAGGGATTAAAACTTCAGTCTGATCTAATAATCATGCAACTCCAGTCCAGTCCAGAATATTAATCAAGACTTCAAATGTGTATCCAGGTAAACCTTGCCCACCTGGGGCCTGACCCAGGCCGGCATTCTAGAGGACAGAGAAAGGGCAGGGCCATTTCTTCAATACGTCCTGGCTGTGATTTTTGACACCTCTGGCTTTGGAGGGGATAATGAGGGAATTAAAGGAAAGAGCAGAGTCTTACCTGCCTGGTACTCCTGTGATCTGTGATTGATGCCACCTGGACATGGCAGATGTCCAAATGTGAGTCTGTCTTTGGGCAGTTTTGTACATTTCTGGAGGGTCCATTGCCTCTCTGTTTGCCAGGGCACAACTAGCCCCTCAGTGCCTGCCCTCCTTGCATTTCCGCTGCTGGATTGCAGTCTGTCTCCCAGAGGGATAGAAACAAGACTTAGTGATCGAAGAAGAGAGGAAGGTCTAGAACTAGGGTTAGGGTTAAGTAAGAACAGAACTGAACATGCCTCTGATTTCATCATCAGCTTCTCAGCCTGAAGGGGACCTGAGCTTAGGGAGGGTGAATATATTTTTTTAAAATGACAGAACATTTAACATGAGATTGACCCTCCTAACGAATGTTTAAGTGCACAGTACAGTATCGTTAACCCCAGGCGTGATGTTGTACAGCAGGTCTCTAGAAGGTACTCATCCTACGTAGCTGAAACTTTTACTTTGGATAAGAATTTATTTATTTATTTATTTTAAAGATTTAATATATTTATTTGAGAGAGAGCGAGCACGGGAGGGAGAGGAAGAGAGAATCTGAAGCAGATTCCGTCCTTAGCACAGAGCCCGATGAGGAACTAACTGGATCTCACAACTCTGGGATCACGACCTGAGTCAAAACCAAAAGTCAAATGCTTTATCCACTGAGCCATCCGGGCACCCCTCTATTGGGTAAGAATTTAAAGTTCTGATTATTTCCCTGGATGAGACAAAGATACTTAGACTGGACAATTTTTTTTTTAATACCCAAAGTAAGAAGCGAGTTATTTATTCTCTAGAGGTATTTGGTAAAAAATATGTGCTATTTTACATTGTGCCTTGTGTCAAAAGGGGGTTTTGCATTTTACATTTTATTTGAACTCTGAGACTCGTTTGACTACATAGTTGAGGTTAAGGTTCTTAATTAAACATCACCGTCAATGATGCTTTCACTATTTCTACAGAGAAAGCCACTTTTGTGCTTTCCACTGGGCTAAGCCCACTTCTCTGTGTGCTCAGTGGTCACTGAGGAAGGACGTTAGGAATCCCAGGAGATAGGAATTTGTGGGAACTATTTTGAAAAGAGAACAGACCCATCGGGGACCTGGTACTCTACTCCTTTATCCCCCTGTCATCTGCTGTGATGACTCGGAAATGAGTAGCAGCAATGAGACAGCGCATTGTCTGAATGCCTTGGAAGGAGAACATTTCTAATAATAGCGCCGGGACTAATGAGTTTCACATTAATTAATGAAAGTGACAGTAGTTGAACCTTATTCAAATAACATGAATACAAATAAAAACATGCCCGGGCTTGCTTGTCACAGTGTTGCACTGAATGCCACAGTCTGTTAAATAGCTGGGCATCAGCCAACAGGATACCTGGAGTGCTTCATAGAATAATACCCAATAGTTCACCAGTCAGTTTCTGAATAAATGTCAACTCTTCTTTTATGGCTTTAGGTACAAGAAATGAATTACAGGCTAGATGTCTATATTTGTCAAAGAGATGCTTCTATACTTTCCACATAATCTTGAAGCTTCCATTGTTGGGTGTTTCTCCTAACAGCGTTAGGAGGTGGTGTCCTGAAATTTTTCTCAGGCCAGTGAGTTTATTCCAGACTAATATCAGAGAGAACAGGGTAGGGTCCAAACAGGCAACTCTTGTAAACTCTGAGAGTACATATAACTTCTGTAATCCTCTGTGGATACCTGGGCTTTGATAAAGACATGGCGTGCTGGTATATCAACCTATGCAAATGGCCTGTGGTTGCCATTTTCCATGTGCTGACTTTTGCAAGTTGCTGTCAACAGTTGGGTGGGACTCAATAGGTAGAACTAGAGCATCTAATTATACTTTGTTCCTTTTCAGTATATATTCCCTCAACCTGTATGTAGCATTTTTGATTCTCCATTGCCAGAGAGTTTCATGGATCTGTGCAACATAAGTTTCCTTAGAGGAGGGTTTCTCAACCTTGGTGAGAGGAAAAAACTCTTTAAAGGCCTGAGATATCGGGGCGCCTGGGTGGCTCAGTGGGTTAAAGCCTCTGCTTTCAGCTCACGTCATGATCTCAGGGTCCTGGGATCAAGCCCTGCATCGGGCTCCCTGCTCAGCGGCGAGCCTGCTTCCTCCTCTCTCTCTGCCTGCCTCTCTGCCTACTTGTAATCTCTCTCTGTCAAATTAATAAATAAAATCTTTGAAAAAAAGGCCTGAGATATAAGGGAAGTTGTTTTAGATTTCTAAGTCAGCATGATGATACATAAACTTTGTTTAAACTAAAAGCCTGATTTATAGCCCACCAAGCATACATCATGTCCCTGCTTTGTAAATGAGCAGGTTAAAGGAAAACCATCTTGACCTTAAGATATGGATCAATGCTCCTACTCCCTGCATTGCTTGACATTAAATTTTGTGATCCTGGGGCGCCTGGGTAGCTCAGTGGGTTAAAGCCTCTGCCTTTGGCTCAGGTCATGATCTCTGGGTCCTGGGATCGAGCCCCACATCGGGCTCTCTGCTCAGCAGGGAGCCTGCTTCTCCTCTCTCTCTGCCTGCCTCTCAGCCTACTTGTGATCTCACTGTGTCAAATAAGTAAATAAAATCTTTTAAAAAAATGTTCGTGATCCCTGTCTATATGCTAATCTATAATCTTCTGAACCTTTACAAGATGTATAAAGCATATAATGCTGTTAAAACTGCTCACATCTTTGGAACACTTTCTTCCTTGTGAAGAGTATGTTTCCCTGGCAGCTGTCCTAACTTGGGCTTGAAAAAAGCTCTCTTTTCTTACATTTAGAGAGTCTAAAGAGTGTGTTCATTTTGCACTGATAACCTCAACACTCCTGATGTTTTGGGCAAGATAATCCTTGCTGGGTGTGGGGGTTGGGCCTGCTCTGTGTGTCCAGAGCGTTTTGCATCATCCCTGGCCTCTGTCCACTAGATGCCAGTAGCAACTCTCCCCCAGCTGTGACAAGCAAAAATGTTTCCAGGTATGACCAAATGTCCCCTGAGGGGCAAAATCATTTTTTTAACCCCCTCCCAATCTAAGACCATTGCCTTAAACAGGATCCTGTCTCCCACTCAAGGCCCCTGCAAAGAACTTTAATAGAGCATTGACTCAGTAGGGTAGCAAACCTGGAAATGCCCTGATGTACTCTCATTAGAGTCAAATTTTAAACTATGAGGTGTGAATGATGCCAATTTTCTTTTTTTTTTTAAGATATTGTTTATTTATACGACAGAGAGAGATTACAAGTAGGCAGAGAGGCAGGCAGAGAGAGAGGAGGAAGCAGGTTCCCTGCTGAGCAGAGAACCCGATGCGGGCCTCGATCCCAGGACCCCGAGATTATGACCTGAGCCGAAAGCAGAGGCTTTAACCCACTGAGCCACCAAGGCGCCCTGAATGATGCCAATTTTCAAGAGGAATATGCTTTACCGGATTCATTGAGATGGGAAATATGGTTTCAACCTTTCAATAGTCAATGCTTTTATTTTTTTAAATTTTTATTTTTTAAAGATTTTATTTATCTATTTGGGAGAGAGCATAAGTTGGGGGGGTGGGGAGCAGAGAGAGAGAGAGAGAAGTAGACTCCATGTGAGCATGGATCGCAATGCAGGGCTCAATCGTAGGACTCCAGGATCATGACCCAAGAGAAAGGCAGATGCTTAACCAATGGAGCCACACAGACACCCATGGTAATGCTTTTTTTTTAAAGAGCAGGTGCTTTTTAAGAATAGGCTCCCATTTTCCATTGATAACAATTGCTGATAATACTAACATTTTGATGATTCCGATCCTACTACTAGGAAAGTCACTGAGTGAGATATCAATCTTTTTATTGTAACAAATGTGAAAGAAACACAGAATAGAGTGGGACTCTTGGGATTTTGTTCAAGGGTGAAAAACAAATTTAACAGTAACGGGAGCAGAGCTAGGCAATAGGCAGAGATAGGAAAAATGTAGTCATTACAGAAATAGAATGAGAAGCGAGGTAGACAAAGAGAATATAAGAGCAGAGTGGTCCAAAATAGTTTCAAGAGAAAATGGTCTAAAATGGCCTTGTTCTCAGAACTTTAGGTTGAGAACCATTGTACAATTTAGTCTTGGGGAATTCACAGTTGAGAATATAGTTTCAAACCTCACTCTCTTTGGAAAAAGAGCACTTAATGACTGACTTTATTATTTTTTTTTCAAACAAATCTTATTTTTAAAATTATTTTGTCAAGCAAAAACATTACTGAACCAACCTACTGGTGCAGAAGCATAGTAACAGAAAAAAGTCATTTTTCCAATAAAACGTGTTTATTGTTTAGATAGTAATGATGTTTACAGAGTGACCTGAGCACGTGAGCCTCATGCAGTGTAAGTGTGGGTACCAGCTCGTGTGTGATCCCTCATAGACCCGACTTGGTTTTCCCATGTCCCCTCTTGGAGCTGCATGTGATTTTATTACCGGTCTTCATTTGAATCCACTAGGAAACAGGATGATTCTTCTTTGGTTTCCTGGTCAGGAATGGCTTGATCCTGAAAGTTTTGTGAGAAGACATGGTAGGGAACAGTCAAGCGTGCACACCATGATGGCGGAGAAAGGGAGAGTTAACGAGCATTTTAAATGCATTGCCTTTGCCATCTGATTTATCAATGCTTCCTGCGAGCCTGGAAATTTCAGAGCTGCTTTCTTTTCTCAGAAAATGGTGGGTGAAGAAACCAGCATGGCTATGCCCAGAAATCCTATGGCTAACATCAAAGTGAGTAAAAGTGGAAATACACCAAAATGGCAGAACTGTTCTGGTTCCTTCCCTGTCCAACCTGGAAAGGCAGTGCAAATCTGACTAGGCTTTGAGTCTTTGAGTGATGGTCTCACCACTATGAGTTTTTAATCGTGATTGTTTATAGGAGATACCACACACTCCAGTGAGATTGCGTGTGTGTGTGTGTAGTTTTTTTGTTGTTTTGTTTTTTGGGAAAGAGAGAGAGACTGAGTGGGGAGCAGCAGACGGAAGGATAGAATCTCAAGCAGACCCCCACTGAACACAAGGGCAGCATGGGGCTCAATCTGATGACCCCAACCACTGATATTCTTAGAAACAAGGAATATGTTCAACTCAGAAGAAAAATTGTTTTCTTTGCCCAAAGAAGCTTTTCCAGTGGAATACAGGAAATTAAATTTTTATGCCAAAAGCATGTTTAGAGGTTGCTCCATTTATTTCCTTCTGATACATTTCTGAAAATACTTTCTAATAATAGTTGATTAACTCAAATGAGTACTTATCAGGGCTCTGTCTTGGTCCCTGAATAAATTCTTAGAGGGCTATTTGCTATGTGGCCTCAGAATTTATCAGATGCCCATGAAGTTATGAGGGCTGAGAAAATTGCTTATATAATGTGAATAAAATTACATTATGGGCTGAGATTATAAATCATTGCTCCTCCCTCAATGCACCCTTTAAAAATGATTCAAGAAGTTGGTATTTTATTTTCACATGAAAATTTCATTCAGATATATTAAAATGCTATAGGATTAGGAACCTGAAAATCTTGAAACTCAATTCAAGCGAAGAGGGTGGTTTAATGGGAAAAGGCATTAATTTTATCATGGGTCAAGGTACATGAATACAAGAGGCATGTCTCCCACTTTGTTGCGTGTGGTAGAAAGGGTATCCCCATGTTGCCCAAATGGAGGCTTGTTTTCCTCCTAGTGGTCTTTGTGGAAGACCTGCTGAGTGAGATACTTGAGTTAACAGTGCTCATTCTTTGAGACTTTGTATTAGGCTACTTCCTCCAGGCCTCCCTGGATATTGACACAGACTTTAGTCTTGGCATCACCTATAGTATCTTTACTTTTTTAAAAAAAAAATTTATTTTAATTCCGGTATAGCTAACGTACAGTGTTATATTAGTTTTAGGTGTACAGTAAATGATTCAATGCTTACATACATCACTCGGTTCTCATCACAAGTGTCCTCCTTAATCCCTATCACCTATCTCCTCCATCCCCCCTATCCATTTCTCCTCTGATAACCATCAGTTTATTCTCTGTAGTTAAGAGTCTGTTTCTTGGATTCTCTTTTTCCCCCTTTGCTTCTTTTGTTTCTTAAATTCCACATACGAGTGAAATCATAGGGTATTTGTCTTTCTCTGACTGACTTATTTCACTTAGCATTAAGCTCTCTAGCTCCATCCATGTTGTTGCAAATGGCAAGATTTCATCCTTCTTATGGCTGAGTAATAGTCCATTGTGTATATGTATACGTATAACATCTTTATCCACTCATCTGTCGATGGACACTTTAGCTGCTTCCATCGGTTGGCTTTTGTATGATGCCACTATAAAGATAAGGGTGTCATGTATCCCTTTGACTTAGTGTTTTGTATTTTTGGGGTACTCAGTAGTGTGATTACCAGATTGTTCTATTTTTACCTTTTTGAAGAGCTTCTGTACTGTTTTCCACAGTGGCTGTACCAGTTTGTATTCCCACCAACAGTGCAGGAGGCTTCCTTTTTCTCCATATCCTTGCCAACACTTGTTATTTCTTGTGTTTTGATTTTAGCCATCCTGACGGGTGTGAGGTGGGATCTCATCGTGCTTCTGATTTGCATTTCCCTGATGATGAGTGATGTTGAGCTTCTCTTCATGTGTCTGTTTGCCATCCGGATGTCTTCTTTGGAGAAATGTCTGTTCGTGTCTTCTGCCCATTTTAAATTTTTGGGTGTTGAATTGTATGAATTCTTTATACATTTTAAGTATTAACCTCTTATTGGATATCTCATTTGCAAATATCTTCTCCTCTTCAGTAGGCTGTTGTTGTTTGACTTTGTTGATTGTTTCCTTGGCTGGGAAGAAACTTTTTATTTTGATGTAGTCTCAACAGTTTATCTTTGCTTTTATTTCCTTTGTCTCAGGAGACATATCTAGAAAGCCGTTGCTACCACCTGTGTTGGAGACATTACTGCCTGTGCTCTCTTCTAGGATTTTTATGGTTTCAGGTCTCACATTTAGGTGTTCAATCCATTTTGAGTTTATTTTTGTGTTATCTTTTTGTAACTTTTTGTTTTGAAATAATTTCAAACTTCTAGACCAGTTGCAAACATAGTATAAAACACTCCCATATATCCCTAAGATGTCCCAATTGTTGACATTTTATCACATCTCCTTTGTTATTTTTTCTTCCTCTTTCTCCTCCTATTCTTATGCGTGTGTACGCAGATATAAACACAAGCTACTAGTTTTTGAACCATTTCAGAGTAAGTTGCAGAGATGATGCCCTTTATCACCAAACATCTTAGTGCATATTAGCTAAGAAAGAATCATGTTAATCTTTTAAAAAATAAAATAAAAAGGGGGGGATGCCTGTGTGGCTAAGCGTCTACCTTCGGCTCAGGTCTTGATCCCAGTGTCCTGGGATCAAGCCTTGCATTTCTCCCTCTCCCTCTGCTGCTCCTCCTGCATGTGCTCTCTCTCTCTCTCTCTCTCTGTCAAATAAATAAATAAAATCTTAAAAAAATAATAAAATAAAATAGAATCACATTTTCTTACATAACCACAGTACAATTGTGAAAATCATAACACATTGATAACATACTAATATATGGACTTTATTCAAATTTTAGACATTGTCTCATTTGTGCCTTATATGGGAAAAGAAATTGCGGCCATGATTCAATCACGAGTTGCATTATAAGCTCTGTCTTGTCTGCTTTATTCCTTGATTTTTCTTTGCTTTTCATAAACTTGGTATATTTTCAGAGTACAGACCAGTAATTTTGTAGCATATCTTTCAGTTTGTGTTTGTGTAATGTTTCCTCATTATTAGATTTAGATTATGTATTTCTGCAAAATTGTCACAGAAGTGGGACTGTGTTCTCAGCATACTGTTTCAGGAGGCTCATTTTTGAACCCTGACTAGATGATAATACCTTTTTTTTTTTTTTTTTGCTTCATTAAGATGCTAACAGGTTTCTTCTGGTATTATTAGTGTTACTTTATTTTTAAAATATTTTTAAAGATACTTATCTTAGAGACTCTGAGAGTGAGTAGGGGAGGGGGAGGGGCAGAGGGAAAGGGAGAGAAAGGTCTTAAGCAGTCTCCTGGCCTGATGGGGGATGGGGAGGGGTGGGGGGATGTGGGAAGAGGTG